>VZRZ01006446.1:220765-276308 GCA_013398175.1 Climacteris rufus | reverse complement strand
GGGGAAGAGAGAAGGGGGAAGTTGTGGCCGCTGCGGGCTTGCGGGAGCGGCGCCCCGACTGCTCCTGCCCTGCCTAGGGCAGGGGCGCAGCCGCGCAGGGGGAGCTGCCCGCGGCGAGCGGCAGAAGGGGTCGCCTGCGCTCGCCGTGGCCGCAGCGTCCCGCGGAGAAGCGACAGCGGGCGTCGAGAGAGAGAGGGGAGCGCGGCGCGGTCGCCAAAAAACCTTACTCCTCCCTCCCGCACGGGGCCGGTGATTCGTGCCCGAAGGCGCCCGGCGGCGGCTGGGCTTTGCTTCCGAGGCGGGATGAAACTCCTCAGGCGGAGGGTCGGCAGGTGCCGCCACCGCCGGCCCTCTCCGCGCGGCTGGTCGGGGCGGGCCGGGCACTCCCCTGCCACCGGGCCGGGGCTGGCCTTGGCATCTCCCTCTCGAACTCCCCGTAGAGTAATTCCTTTTTGGGCTGAGCTGCCCGAATTCATTTGGATCAGGATAGTCTCACGGATGAGAGGTTGAATGACGCTGACCCCAGGTGCAGCACGGCTCGTGTGTTCTGACAGACCGGGTAATTTGCTGTTCCGTGCCTTGCTCCTGTAAGGATGGTCCAGCACGGACCGTGGACCGGGTGCTACCCAAAGATGACCCACTACTGCAAGAACTTCATGTGCGCGTGTCTGTGTGATCCTTTAAAAAGTGCTGGGCTTACTCAGAGCTAATCCCCATACAAAATTAAGAAGTATGTGTGTACACGTTTTACAGGTTTTGGTAGAGGATCCTCGTATCTGAGGACGGAATTTGGTTTACAAATACAAAAATTTTCTTTAGGGGATGCTGCCTGTCACACATTGAGTATTGTTAAAACAATAGCAATACTTACCTACACTAAAGCATTTTATAATATGTGCTGTATTTTTAGTGGAAAACTGGCAAATGCAAAGATTCTGACTTGTGGCTGCGTGTTTTCTAAAGATAATTCAGGTACAGCGTAAGCTGAAGTAATATAAGTGGTAGCAAGTGCTTACTTTTTTGTTTCTTGTTCACTAATCCCAAATGCTACTCTTGAAACTGTTCAAACAACTGATCCACATTCAAATTAGATAAACAGGCTGCTAAAGCTACAAATGTATACGGTTCTATAGACTTTAATAAAATATACTTATTTAAATACATGCTTCTCAGGCAAATTTCTTCTAAATCCCAGTTATATTTTGCTTTTTGCCTTTTTTCTCCCCTGTTCTTCAGTCTCTCGTAGAACCTCCATTCTTCCTGACAGGTGCAAACCTTTGAGCCGTATTTAATTAATATGACAGTCAATGATGGGGCAACATCTACAGAGAGAACTGTATGAGTTTATTTTATGCCATGCAGGTCAGCATATAGTCAGGAGTTTGCAAGCTCTCTGTCAAGGGTTGTCTCCTGAATGCCAGGTATACTGTTGTTACCAACAAATAAGTGGTAGTAATAACAGAACAGGAGTCCTTTTGGACTCTGACAGTGCCACTCCTTAACTGGCTGCAGAGCTTGTGCTAAGGCATTTTCTTTGTGTTCATGGATCCTCAGCCTGATGACTGCATAGTGGTGGAAAATATCTCCAAAGTTACATTGGAAGATAAGGAATAAATAAGAGAAAACTGGTTTGTAACTTACAAAAAAAATCAATAACTGTACTTCATACAAGCTTACCTTGGCTTCAGAATTGAAGTTTAATCACACAGTCAGAATTTTAGGAGAAGGTGGGAAGTGTTGCACTCCCCAAAGAGCAAGCCTTTGAGACAAGTGATACAGAAACAGTGTGATCAATGACTGTCTGAGAAATGGCTCTAGGGGCCATGGCCTGTCATATTCACAAATTATGCCTCTTCTCCAACCCAGAAATATCGCCACAGTTTCAGTTACACACTGTTATCCTTCTTTCCATGAGTCAGTAGGCTGTAGGAACTTGTGTATGTGGTGATGATGACAAGGAGAGCAAGAGCTGCTTGGCTATTGCAGCTCATGTTACTCTCTTCTGCAGTGGTCTTTCATACACACCTAATAGTGAATATAGAAATTAACCACGTGGAAACTCTTACATTTGACTTCTCCAGACAAACGAACATCCTTTCTCCCTCACTAAACCATGTTTTTGAAAACAGTGATGCTGCTCTGCATACTTGAGTGGGATCCTGCAGAGCAAGTGGAGTGGAGTATTTGCGGTGTTATCCTGATACCAGTGCCAGCGTGGTGCGTGTGCCACAGGAGGTCTTACATCAAGGCTGTGGTGTTCTTCAGCATTAGCATATGGGGTAAACCCTGTGCATTTTTTAGTCAGTTAAATGTTTATGGTACCTAAAAGACTTTACTTTCCATATTCAGAGCTGAAAATGTCTGAAGACATACCTGATGACACCTCATCTGAAGAAAAACCTGAAGTAATGGAAATGCCCAGCAATGAGGCATTGCCTCACGAATCACACCTCATAGAAGCTGAGATCTTGCATGAGTCTTCACAAGATGAACATGGACAGGTCACTCAGAGTGTCAGTAATAGACAGGAAGGAGACATATTAATTAATGAAAACCCTTTGACTGAAAAACTAGCTGAAACTCTGCCTTCCAGTGAAGAGACAACTGAAGACATGCCCACCGAGTGCATTGAAACCGTAAGCCTTGATGCAGAACCTGAATTGGAAGAAACACTGCATGAACAAAGCAGTCCAGTAAGTAATACTTTTCTGTAAAAGCCCTCCCCTCCCTGCATTGTAAGGACAGAATTTATAATGTGCATACTGTTTTTCACAAAAACTTAGGGAGTTATGCAGAAAACCTGCACAGAGATAACTTAAATTGCAACACCAAGCTTTTGAGAACTAGGAATAGTTTAATTTTGCTTTGCCAGTATGATATTAATTTGGTCTTTCAAGTCTGGTTGTAATAAAACTTGCATTGTGTAGAGATGATATGTTACTGGAGACTTTCTTGAGACAACAGTTTCTTAATATTATTTAAATATGGAATACTGATAGTTAACATTACACACCACTGTAAAAGGTGTGCAGCACCTCCTCTGGCTGTGTTTTTATTGAACTCAGTTGTTAGGAGTTCCCTGTGCACGTGTGGAGACTTTGGAAGAGAAGCCTGCAACTCTGCCTCCTGGTAGACCCCAGGACGGAGACAAGTTCCAGCCTCTTCCTAGTATTAGCCTAATAAACCTATATGGCTTTTTAGGATTGGGTGCCTGAAGAAACACTAGGACCTCTATAAAGACATCTCTGGAGTTTAAGGCACTTCCAAGAATAGGTGATTTGAACTACACATTCTGCTTTCTTGTGCACAGAAGCTGGAACTCCATGTAATACCCAATCTGTCATCTTCTATAAAATTCCAGACTTTGTTGCCTGATGGGTTCTTTGTGTTTCCTCTTGCCTTTTGAGAACAAGATTTTAGACAGTGGAGTAACATTTTTGTTCTTATAGGCTATGGACTCCTCATCTAAAGCAAGTAGATGGGGAGCTTGGGGTACCTGGGGAAAGTCTCTCCTGTCATCAGCTTCTGCCACAGTGGGTAAGTGTTCAATTGGTAAAGTGTGTGGAAATAATCCATAGTTTTCGTGTGTCATTAGACAGAGTAGTGTTGCATCTTAAGGATTTGTAGATGGTTTTGTCTGGATAAGCTTGGGAAACATGATTTTTTTAAAGGGGAAGATGGACTTCCCTTATTATTCAAATTACAGACAAGGTGCTATGCTTGTTGGTAAAGTTAATGAATTACCTCGTTGTGCCTTCTTCACAGAAGGGATCCATAGTCTGATACAATTTCTATCAGCCAAAGGCTTATGGTTTCTCTAGTCAAAGCAACCCAGATTCATGCTCATGCATGTTAGCAGTTTATATGCCACAACTCCTACTTACACAACGTGAATTAACTTCTCATAAATCATTCCAGCTTCCATTGCCACCCAGTGAAACTGTGGAACTGTCACACTGCATTTCAGACAATAGAACAACGTATTGAAACATGGGCCCTATACTCCCTCTCCCTATACTCTTATTTCCAATAGTATGTCAGTACAAAATGTCCTTGTGAAGACTTTAGGTAAAACTTGATTATTGCTTATTGAAAACTCACAGACAAAAAGCAAAGCACACAAATACGTAGTTACCAGTGGGAAATAAATTCTCATGAACTGGAAATGTTTTATAACAAAAAAAGGCTGCTAGCTAGTCAGTTCTCATAAAGGATACACAGAACACCTTTAAAAGATATACCTAGGAATTAAAATTAATTGCTAGTTGCTAAAAAGAACGAGTTCAACAGAGATACTGGTTTTATGATCCCATATAAGGCTAAATAATTCTCCTTCTCTGTTCCATGGACAGTACATTATTTCTGTCTGTTTCTCAGAGGAGGGAAGTTTCCTTGTACTTGCTTTTTTTCAGTAACATCCAGAGTCAGGAGTACATAACTAAATTTTCTTTCAGATAGTCCAACCAATTAACATTTCTAGTTACATTTGGAATGAGTTTCTAAGACGTTTTTAAGTTTACATCAATGAAGGTTGCTGTTGAAAGGAGCAGGCCTGCCCTGCCACAGCAATGTATTTCTTCCTTCTCTTGTGCTCACAGTAGCTTTCATGTAGTGGTGGGGGAGCTGATTGATGGGACTCATTTTGGAAAGTGCAGCTGAAGTAAGAAGTAGATCTTCTGCTGGATCAGTTGTAAAGTCCCTAATCTGGCTCATCATTTGGTCACCCAAATGCTGCCAAGTGGGAAAGAAGGGGAATGCACAGAACAGGCCAATGTGGACAAGGGCACTTACCTATCTGTAGAACTGCACAAGTGCTCTGAACTTGTATTTAACCTCAAAGTTTAGTGCTTCTCCTTCAGACTCTGAAAGAAGGGCCTCTGTGTCAAAAATGTTGCCTGTTTTTTTCCCAACACTGTTAGGTCTAATAAAGGGTACTGCTTTCACAGACTTCCAGAAAGCTTTGCCACTTACTTTCTCAAGCTATCATAGCAACAGCATTCTGGAAAGAGTTTGGTTTGGTATAATAACTGGCTGTTGATCAAGTGGAGTTGTAATGCTGCTGAATTTTGTACTTAATTTTTATGGTTGCAGCAGTGAGTTTCTTGGAACAGAGCTCTCTCAGGCCATTCAGTTTTTGCTTGTGAGATAGCCATATTTACATTCTGTTTAGCTTTTGCAATAAGTAGTATTCTATCAAATAGCCATTAGACAGCTATTTGTGAGTTACAAGATTATTTGTTACCAAACAGTTACTGTTGTAGGCTTGCAGTGGCAATCTCGCTTCCAGTCTTCTTTTGCTTAGAGGTCTTAGCTTCTCTGAGCAATCAGCTTAGTGTCACCAAATACATTTACTTTCTGTGGGACAGCATGGCCATAGGTATTTTCTTGACCAACTGACATGAATTTACATGAAAACAAGGAATGCCATTGGAAAAAGTTTAGGAGACAAACAAGAATGTCTGTTGTAGCCCTTCTTATTTTCTAATAAGTAAACAAGACATACCTTTTTACAGCTGTTTGTTGCTTTTGTCTGTAAAACCTGCTGCCAGCATTGCATCTCTGTGGATTTCCATGGACTTTTTGATGATGTGATGTCCTTTTTATATAGGCCTTATAACATCTTGGTTCATACACATTAAAAATTGATGTGTAATTGATACTGGCTTCTTAACATGTCATCTGACTGTAGCAACATCATAACTCTCTTCACAGTGTAAGTATGTGAACAAGTTTGTTGTGTAGGCAGCCTCACTTGATAAGGTCATGTGGTGTCTATTTTGAATAGGCATATCATCACCATGAATATGTATTGTTAGGATTATTATTGTCTAAAAATGAGCACAGTTGGAACAAATCAAGTTGCCTTGGAAAAGGAGCATCCACATGCAGAAAAGGATAAAGGAAATTGTGAAGTAATTTTAATTTAACGTCAGAATGCACTATGTTACACTGAAGACCCATCTACTATCTAGTTTCTGGCAGTGACCCAAGAACGACTAGGAAAGCACCTAAAACCAGATGTATGTAAAGCAGCAGTTCCCCCTTCTCTTTTCCTGGAATCTACAGCATAGACAGACTTCTTGACCCTGGGATCAGGGTAGGGTTGAGTTTCCATGTTACTGTCTAATAATTTTGAATCTAACTTTGTGATTTTATTAAACAAAAGAGACTTCAAATTAATCAGAAATCAAACCTACCTTATTCCATGTTCACTGAACCCAAGGTAGCTTGGAAGATCACACAAAGAATCTTATATTCGTTCCAGGAAATCAACGTACCAGGTAATATTTGATATTCCTGATACAGAGGACTTAGTTCCTAGTTGTTTATTAGGAAAACTCATTCTTGATCCTGTGAAATGTTTGCTGTCTCTCACTGTCATGGACAGGATATGGGACTGTGTAGACTATATATCTGCTTCAGTATGATAATTCCTAGTGAGATACAGAGAAAAAAATTTAAAGTATTGGGAATTTCTATAAGCTTTCTTCTTATTATTAGATATTTATTATTACCCTTCAAGTTACTCCATTTATTATCTGAGTAGTTCAACCAACACTTCATCTCCTATTCTACATCAGAAAATAGTTCTGCTATGGTCCAGTCCATTGTAAAGTTGTTATTCCTTCAGTGTAGCAAATGGTATAAGTAAAACTGCTTTCTTGGACTTAAGACTTAGCAGCAATGCCTTTGGTCTGATTTTTCTGTTGCTCTGTTGTCGTCATATTTGTACAACACTGCTGCTTGTCTGGTGAAGTGTGACAAATATTTGCTATTCCTTGTATTTTTCTTCAAAATTTTCCTTTGTAAAAAGAGGAGAAACAGTTTGAGGTGGACTAAATAACATCTTAAAAGCTTAACCAAATACATTCTGCTTTTAATGAATAGTATCATAGAACAGCCCAGGTTGGAAGGTCATCTAGTCGAGGGTTTTTTGGGAAAGATTTTATGCATCTATGTGAGATTATCCAGCATGTTGTCCAGTCACATCTTGAAAACCTCCAGCACTGGGGACTATCATATCCCTGGGTAGGTTGTGCCAGTGAATGTTTTTTCTTACTGTAATTAATTTTGTATTTGTATTCCAAAGAAAATGTCTGTTGTCTTTGAACTGATTTTGACATTATTTGGATTGAGGTCCCCGCAACAAGGCAGATGTGATACTTCTCTACACAGCAGAATCTGTAATGCCTTTGGATTAGTATCAGTCACTGCCTGAACCATGTTTGGGGTCTTGACAGCCGGCCCTCTACTAAGCAAACTTAGTGTTTGCTTAACAAATCAGCTTCATCCATGAGGGGAAGAGATTTCTTTTGTTTCTAAAAGGTGCAAGATATTTGGGTTCCCCCTTGTGGAACCACAATGGAGCAGAACCACTGAAATGGAATGACAGATAGGAGAAGTAGGTTCACTGTGATATGGAGGAACAACTTGTACTAATTATCACCATTTTAGTCTCTTCTAAATTTTATTTTTTAGTAAATCAGCCATTACACTATCTAGTCTTTTAGTAACAGTGTTGATAAATCTGTCCTCATAGAGAGGGTGACTTGCAGCTAAGTCAGTTAATGGCTAGTAGCCACTGAAATGTGTAGTTCCACACATGACTTTTCTTCACATGCTTCTTTCTCCCTGTTCCAGCACTCATGCTCCTCTGAGCTCCCTTTTCAGGAAGTTCAGGAAGCTAAACTGACATAAGAAGAATTCTAGAGAGAAGAAAAATCCATTTTCTGCCTCTTCAGTTCCTTGAACCGACTGTTTGAGACCAGTGTCAGGGCAAGCAGAAAGAAAAAGTATGGAACATGGGAAGGAGTAGAACCTCCCATAACTGCACCAAGGAGCCATTAGGTTAGCTTAACTGTGACAGCAAACTCTTTATCCCCAGGGCTTATGTGAGGTAAAATACATTTCAGTTTGTACTGGTAGCTTGTAACTTCAATTTTTAAAACAACTTGTGTGCTTGACAGCTTGGCTCTTTGCTTTTTCTTCCAACTAATTTATCTGCTAGCTTAATGAAAGTGATTACCTTCTCCTGCAAGCCGTGCCTTTCATGTGCTTGTTGTTTTGAATGAGGTATGGCATTATGAAAGGTACTGAAGTTATGCTGCCCAATGAACTGCATTTCCAAGCAAAGTCTGTTCTCTATCATGCTGTACACATGTGCTTCACTCCATTTGAGTTTAAGGTGTTTTACCTTTAGGGCCATTGCTAAGACTTGCACCTGTCAATACCTCGTACACAGTAAAAGTAGTAAAAAAATAACCTAGTTGTTTCATTCACAAGGTCCCTGAAATTCATACTAATGCATCTGTCTAATGTCTTGTTTGTAATTAATATTCTGATTATTTTGTTCTTGTGTATATTCCTCACCTAGTTCCTCAACTATCAGAATAGCACATGAAAGTATCAGACCCCCATAGTTTTCCCTGGTGTGCTGAAAACCACTTTTTGTCACTCACTATGACAGAATGAAATGTCTCTCGAGATGTCACTGTATTCATGAACTTGGATATTATTACGCAGGGGTGTGTGTAATAATCAGCATTGCATGGCTGAAATTGACATCTGTGTGGAACAGAAATGCAAATGCTTCAGATAGTGTGAACTAAAGTATTCAGACATTGTGAATGTATTTTCTATTCTCTATAGATACTATTCTGCTGTTGCAAAATAAAGTACAATATTACGAAAAAAAAGGCTGGGTGTTATGCTTGTACTTTACGTGATCATAAAAGGATAGTTAATCTCTTCAGAAGACTTTCTTTTATTTCATAAATTCAGCTGAATACGGGAAAACTACTTCGGGTTGGAATCACATGGTCACAATTGTTTTGTAAATAACATTTTACAGCTGCTGTTTTGTAAATAACATTTTACAGCCCTTTTTTACAGTTCTTCCTTTTTAAGAATGCTGAGTGCAAGTAGGAGGAAATGTGGTCATGCTTTTGGGTTGGCAGTCCCTTTTGTTTTCTTTACGTCTTTTAACATGGGCTTATAGTCTAGAAGACACTGAGAACCAATAAAATGGTGTAACAGCCTGTATGCTTATTGCTATTATTGAGACCTTTTATGCTTGCAATAAGGAGATCAGAATCTAGTCTCCTTTACTAGCTTAATTGGAGTGATTCCTGATTTATGGACTAGATAGCATAGGTATTATCCGAATCTAGCCTGTGTTTTTAACTGCAAGGAAGAGAAATTTTGTAAAGGCTTGAAGTGAATAGAATGCCAATAGGAGAACCTAAAAGTGAGCACAATGGGGTCCCACTTTTTAGTGTATAGAACCAGAGCACAGCTGCCTTTTCCACATCTCTATACTTCATGTAGTGGAATGATTCTCTTCCAGCCAGTTTCAGGTTCCTCAGTTTCTCAGCTGATGAGAAATGCTAATTTAAGGCCTCGGTCTGTGTCTTTAGCTTGAGACAGATGTAGTAACTCATGTTACTACACTAAATTCTGATCAGTTGTTCATCAAAAGTGTCCCCATGGTAGAACACAAGGTACAAAGGCTGTGTCAGCCAGGGACAAAATCTCAAACTCCTCCTCCCCATCTGTACCACCGAAGCAGGGAGTCCAATTGCCTGGGAGTACTAGATGGACGAGGGATCAGTGATTCCTATAGAGTGGTTTAGGTTTCAGACATGCTGAACTGCCCTCCAGGGGTGTCTGTTTGCCTCTTTCAGCTCTGCAGGGAATCCAAAGCTACTAAGCTGGGAGGTGGAAGATAAGAGAGCCTACAGAGAAGTGGGATATATCTCCGTAAAGCATTTGTGAGTGCTGTAATCTGGCCTTGGGCAGATCAGGCAAACCAACAAGCAGGTCATGTTGTTAGGCACTGCTTGCAAAACCTTCCTTTTCAAATTAAAGATCCCAGCTAGCAAAATGAACTATAATATTCTTGAAATTGCCAGCCAAGAAAAGGGCAAGGAATCATGGAGGCAAGAGAAATTAAAGCAACAGTATAGAGGAAAAAGCATGCTTTCTTCCAAAGGTCTCAGTTAACAATGCATAACTTTTCTGTCTCTGTTGTTACAGGTGAGTAAATGGAGATGTCAGAGGTGTCAGCTCAGTTGCATTACCACACCCAGTGTAAAAAAACCAGTGCATCTCTCCCATGACCTGTTCTGTTTTGTGCCTTTTGAAATTACAAATAATCATTTTCATTTCCAAGGCAACGTGCATTTGTGCCGTGTTTGTGCATGTATATGTATCTAACAGTTCCTTCAGTTGTGGTCTTCTGATCTCAGCTGGTTTTGCTTCTGCAGTCAAACCTATGTGCCGTACAGCTTTGTTCAGCAAGGCTACCCCTAGCTGACCTGGCGTATTTTCTTATTATTCTAATGCATGTAACCACAGCACCAAAAATGCTGCCCGTTGTAAGTCTGTAAATACCAATACTGCAACTGTTGTGCTTTCTCTTCTTAAATGTATTAGTTTGTCTGCAAAACTGTAAGAACCAATTCAAGGATATTAAAAAATTACAGAAAAAAGTGGGAAATTAATCTGAAAATGTGTAACTTTTTCAGACAATTGAAATTTTTGCTTAATATTTATAGGGTTGATAGGTTTATCTGACTACAGGACCTTAGTATTTTGTTATCAAGTGAAGTCAATTAAGTCAATGGAAAGAATAGAATTCTTGCTGATTTAAGAAGCTGTGAGCAGAAGAAATGAAAGGTAATGTGACATGGAATATCTATTATGTTAGTTTAAAAGTGCAATTAATAGTGATGTGAGTGAGTCCCACGAATTTGGGGATGGAATAAACTCCTCCAGAATCTAATCACACTAATGTTTTCGTTGAACTCATTACAATACGTGGGAGATTGGGATTAGACCACGCAGCACACTGCTCTCCAGTATCTGCGTTGGAACAGACTTCTCAAAAGTCAAAAGATTATCCAGCCATGACTTAAACACTGTGGTGCATAACCTGGTATGTCCCATACAGTTGGACGTGCTACTGTATTTTGTAAGACGTGAGATAAAATAGAAAAAGGTCATATTTTCTTCAGACAGGTAAAAGCCTAGGCTGTTTCAGTGTAAAACTTTAGGTCCTCATGCAGTTTATGAAATTCTTTGTTTCTGCAGGTCTGTTTCTTAGGAGGCATCTGTTCTTTGTGTTTACCTCCAGATACTCCAGTTTTCTTGTATGTGACCTTTCAGTAGTGCTCCTTCACATATGTTTTCTAGAGTATATTTATTACTGAAGTCATAGAGCACCTGATGTGTATTCCGTTTGGAAATCACAGAATCATAAATCTAAGCTTTCCTTTTTTTTCCCCTATTGCATTTCAAATAGATTTGCTTCATCTTTCTTTCATCAGATGTTCAAAAGCATATTTGTATGACTGTACACACACTCATATATGTATATGTTCATTCAGAACACTGCAGGACGCTGGCAAGTGATAGGCTATTTTGCTGTAGTTAATGTAACTCAGCAAATATGCTTTGAGCTTCTCTAACAGAATGCACACAGTTGTGGGAAAGTGTGGACAACACTTGAATCCTTATGCTTAACTTTGTGCCTTAGATGTCTAGATATCTGCTGACCATCTGTATTAATGCCTTTTCTGAAATAATTTATCTATTTACAGTTCAGTTTAACCACAGTATGAAATTGTCATTAACACTTCTCATAAGCAGTTAGGCAGATAGTTAAAGCACTCTGGATTGTCCTGCTGCTAGAAGTGATAGGTTTTCTGTGAGATGCAGTAACAGTGTACTGTACAAGAAAAAATCAAATCCTGTCACTGAAGCTATTTCATTTTGTGCTGAAAGTAAATATTGCTCAGCTGGTTTGTTGTTCACTTATTGCACCTCAGCTCATATGCAGAAACTTCCAGCTAAGGAAGATGTATTAGCTGGACTATTTGTAATGAGAGAAGTGTATCATGGACATACTGATGCACATATCCAGAAACAAAATTGGCAGACAATTTTAGAGGGCAGCTTTTTTTTTAAGGGCAGCGTTTACCACCTTCAATTGAGGCAGATTAGGAAGGCACTGCCTCCCCTTGCTGACAGGGTCAGTCTACCCTATTCTGTAGCAGGATATTACCAGTCCCTGTGATTTGCTGTAGAAAACCAGCAAAGCAATCGTCTTCTGTCAAAAAAATTCAGATAAAAATGGTAGTAACATTTATTCTTTATATTAAACTGGACCATTTCAATAGAGGGCTAGGAAGTCACTGTGTGTGCATCAAGTAAAGATGGTAAAATCTCTGTAGGTGATCAGCTACTACTGGAACAATAGTTCTGCCTGTGTCAGCTGACACCAGCAGACTTTACAAAGCATATTTAGATAGTAGCTTTGAGGAGAGACACTTCAGAATTTTGCTTCAAATGATCAAATAAGGAACTTAAATCCTGGAATAACTTTGAGGACCAGAGTCAGTATTCCTAAAAACATAACACCTATGCAGAAGACTGAAGAACAAATTCCTTACCTCAGCCCTGCAGTCACACACAATCCATTAACTTTGAGTTAATTGTTCTAGAATTCTGGAAACTAAGTGAGGTCTAACCATATGGCCCTAGGAGAACTTAGTTTCCGTTTAAACTGATTGCAGTAGAATATTTGGCATTTTGAAAAGCAGGGAGCTAAATTTATGAAACAAGTTTTACTTTTCAGATCTGGCATAATTTGTGTTGTATTTCAGCTTTATCATTTCTATTCAGTTAATATACTAGATATAGTAGAACAAGTGAATTATTAACCTAGAAAGAAATAAGCAATTGAGGTAAGTTTAATGGCTATTTTGATTGTCATAATCCATGAAGTATAAGAATACAATGCACTGTTAGTTAGAAGTTTTCAAATTATAAAGTGTAAAATATGCCTCTGCTGCAGGTCATGGGATATCAGCAGTAAAAGAAAAAGCAGGAACTACCCTAAGAATTCATAGCAGAGGTTCAGCACCTTTGGAAGCAGCAGAGCCTCCTGCAGCTGAAACACCAATGACACGTAAGTTCAAGCCACTGAAATTGGACAAAACTCTTTGACACTGCCAAATTAGCTCGATTTACAAAATCTTAAGATTTTGGTCACAGAAACCAATTTACAGTAATTTGTGACTCACAGAGTTGAAATTAGGCTGTAACCTGCTTTTCTTCTTTTGTTAGAAGCAGAAGATTGCCTGGACCAAAGCTCTTCTGAGAATATTCCTTCTTCTCCTTCCTCTGGATCTCGTGGCATGCTGTCAGCTCTCACTAACGCTGTACAGAACACAGTGAGTCATTTTAGCTGGCCTCTCTGCTCTAGTTGTGTTTCATTATTTTTAGGTTCAACTTCACTCTAGGTGACATTTTTTAAGTTATAAGTCTTGTTTGAAACAGTCCTTTTGTAAGTCTGCTTAGAGTCTTTTCCATGACAAAATAACTGTTAAATTAAAAACAGTTAAATTAAACTGTCAAACAGAAAAAATAAAGTCAAACACAACTAAATCAGTTACTACTTTGTCACCAGTTTCAGTGAAAAAAATATAGTCTTCTCCTAAACTATGTAGAATTCTGCAAATTCTTGGTAAATCTTTTTTATAATTGTACCATTGTCTGATTTTTTATTTTTGCAGTTAAGTCCTTCCAGGGAAAGTGTGATAGGATTTGTTACCATTTTTGAAGGCAGATGAAATAAGAGAATACTCTGTTTGTTTATTTGAAGGCTTTTATTAATCTCTCTATTTAGTTTAGTCCCTGGCCTTTACCTTCACGTCTCTATCTAGTCTCTCATTTCGTATTAGTCTTCCCAGAAGGGGGTCTGATTGCAAACTCACTGAGGCAAAATCTTTTGTTCACAGTTCTTTCCTATTACACTGTCCTGATATTTTCTGGGTTTCAGCTTTTGCAAAATCCTGTACAGTACTGTTTCCAAATCAATTTTTTTTGTGGTCTTCTTCCCCAACGTTTTTTACACCTTTCAGTATGGTGTTATACTTGAAAAGAGACTTTAAACATTGGCTGTAAAAGCATAGAAAATTAACTCTCCACTGAGCAAGTTTTATGAAGTGGCAGTTCTTTTTTAGTGTATATCCAGTTCACTCTGAGTGCCTCATCACTCCAATATCAAAGATTCTGGGAGCAGAAGGAAATTCCTGTAGATTGTTCCTAAGACTGTTTCTACAGAACCTGGAACATTGTATGACTTGTGAGAGTTGGACACCAGTAAGGTTACTTGAGCATTATAAAAGATTTGCAAATAAGAGAAATGTGCTTGCAGGCAGCCTGGAGAGGCTGCTATACCACTGTGATCAATGTGGTATAAAAATAATGACTGAAGGTCTCAGTAAGTCACCTGTAATGCCATTTGAGACTTTCCTAGGGTTTTCCGTTATACATCAGGTTACTTCAGCATTTGACTATCTGACACACACATAATCCAGTTTGAAATGGAAAACTTTGGCCAGTGAAACTTCTTCGGTGTATGTAAAAAATATGAAGACACAGGAAAAACATATATATTTAAGTAGACAGTTCCAGAGCCATCACAAGTGTTAAAATTTTAAAAATCAGTTAAGACAGGGTCTGCCTGTTCATAATGGACTTGGCTCCTTATTATTCATCTCTAAAATATGTTTCTACAAACTAGATGCCATTGGGTGAAATTAAAGTGATATTCTTAGAATGATAGACTGGTTAGGATTGGAAGGGACCTTAGAGATCATCCAGCTCCTATGCCCCTGCCATGGGCAGGGACACCTTCCACTAGACCAGGTTACTCAAAGCCTGACCTGGCCCGGCCTTGAACACTTCCAGGGTTGGGCATCCACCACCTCTCTGGGCAGCCTGTTCCAGTGCTTCACCATCTTCACAGTGAAGAATTTATTCCTGATATCCAATCTAAATCTACCCTCTTTCAACTTAAAGTCATTCCCTTTTGTCCTAACACTGCTTGCCCTTGCAAAATGTCCGTCTCAAGCCTTCCAATGGGGCCCATTTGGTACCAGAAGGCTGCTAGAAGGTCGTCTCAGACCATTCTCTTCTCCAGGCTGAACAGCCCCAGTTTGCTCAGTGTCTTCACAGGAGATGTGCTCCAGCCCTTTTCTGATTTTTTTTTTTTTTTTAAATTTGCAACAGTTGTTACATCTTCTCAGGTGTAAGTCTTTTAATTAACTAGAAATATTTGTATAGTACTTTTTTTTTCTTTTGAAAAACATATTCAGAACAAGGTATATGCATCAGTCCTGTTGTTAGTTCAAGTACAGAAAATTCAGGGACCTGAGTGTTCAAAGACGGTGTTGACAAAAGCACTCCTCTTTATTAGCCTAATATTAGCCTAAACTGGGAAGAAAATAACCACATTGCATTATTTTATACAGGGGAAAAGTGTATTATCTGGAGGCTTAGATGCTTTGGAATTTATTGGGAAGACAACCATGAATGTCCTTGCAGAAAGCGATCCTGGATTTAAGAGAACCAAAACACTGATGGCAAGAACAGTCTCACTGTCTCAGGTTGGATTTATTTAAATACTGCTCTGTCAATGCAATTTCAGATTCTTTTTCCAGAATTTCAGATGCCTCAGGGAGAGACTTTATTTATTGCAGTAGATACTGGCTGGGCTTATGGAAATAAATATTATGCTTTATATTTGCTCTACTTTATTTTTCTTCACAGAACCACAAAGATAATGTAAAATCATATTTTCTGCTTAATCACATGTGCAATAGCTGGTTTAAATAGGATAGTATATGTGGTGATAAATCATTACACTCTGGAGGCAGAATGAAATTGTCAATGTTTTGGTAATAGCTGTAGATAGATATCTTCCAACATAAACATTATTATACTGCTTTACTTGGAAATCAGTAATACTGGAATATGGAATATGTTTCATTAGGAATTAAAGCTGTTAAAAATTGTATCGTGGTGTCCATCTGACTTAATGGTACCCTTGCAGAGTTGTGACTCATGTTTTAAACTTCAGAGGTCTGATAAAAACAGAACAGAAGTGTAAGTGCTGTCAGTACAAAATTATTTTAGTTCTCCAGACACTGAGAGGAGGGAGGCTGTGGAAATCAACAGAGATTGAAAAGAAACTTTAACTTTACTGCATGTTTACTTCCTTGTAAAGTAAGAATCATTGAAGACAATAGTAGAAATTTTGAATTATAGAATAATGTAAGTGGTGAGAGTTCACCTTTATTCAGAGACTTGTATGTGACTTAAGATGCAGTTCAGATGTATTTACTACCTTCACTGTAGCAAATTCATGAGAGGCCATTTCTTCCTGGGAATAGAAGGAAGGCATAGAAGATTGTATTGGATACCCTATTCTATCCTTCTTATACAGTGATAGAAGTGTATAAAAGCACTCCAAAATATCCCCAGGTATACAGAGGGTAGTTCTGCCCCACCTTTGGTAGAAGTCATCAATCTCTTTTGTCAGTCCTGCTGTCACGTAATACTGACTTTCGTATTTTCTAAGAATATTTTACAGGAAATATTTATGTAGGTGCATTATTTGTGCAAGTTGTTGGGTATGCCCTGATAATAACAGTCTTCCCATTTTGTGGTCTGTAGAATGAATTGTATGGCTCTTTAAGGCTGCATGTGAAATAGTCCTTTTCTTTTTCTTTCATTATAATTGGTGGTGAAATTTATTGTATGGCATCTGGAGCTGACTTTGCTCTTGAAAACATAAGCAAGATTATTTTTTTGTTCATTGTCTTTTAAAGAAAGATGGTTAGCAATTACCATTGGGAAAACCCTGCTTAGAATACTACTTAAATATTTTATTAGATCAGTCTCTCAAAAAAGAAGTTAGCTCTTTCATCTCTAAAATTTTAGCTCTGCAGGTGTGATATAGTCCCAAATTTTATTACTACTTCTAGACACGCAGAAGCAGACAGTAATAAAATCTGTCACACTTACAGCACTATCAGTAAAGCAACAGGAATGATGTGTATTTTTACAGCTGTTGCGTGAAGCTAAAGAAAAAGAGAAACAGAGACGGGCCCAGCAAGTTACAGTTGAAAGAACAGCACATTATGGACTACTTTTTGATGAATTCCAAGGTTTGTCTCATCTTGAAGCTCTGGAAATCCTGTCAAATGAAAGCGAAGCTCAGGTACAGTATGCAGACAGCATAAATCAATATGGTTGGTAAAAAAATTATCTTCACATTAATTTTTTTCTGCAGATGAATGTAGAATGAACAGTAAGTTTTCCATCATCTTCAGAGAAAGCTGAATTGGTCCTGTGGGCCAGTCCTGGGCTTTAGGAAGTCGATCTCAATACACCTAAAATTTAACTCCAAGATTAACTCAAAACAAACAACTTCATAACTGAAAGGTATTTTTGTTAGGACCATATGTAGTGTGTATTTTTCAGCTTGTGACACTATGCAGATGTCTTGCAAATTCCTTGTAGAATTTTCAAGGAGGTTGAAGTCTTCTTTTTTTGTCAGGCAAAAATACTTACATTCAGGAATTCCAGACCTATTACACATGGAGGCTGGTGAAGTAAAATGAGTTGCAGATTACTTGTTCAGTTCTTGTGTTCGTTTTTAAAGTTACATAGAACTACCCTAAGATACTATTACTGGAAGTATACAAGTGTCTCTCTGAAGAAAGTGGTAATGTTGATAAAGCCTATATGATAAATACATATTTTAATTTCAGCTGTCAATTTATTTACTCTCCTAGTAGATCAGTAAATCTCTGACAGTAGACTAATAGAATTTTATAGATTCCCAACAGTGATATTTTTGTACTGAAAGTTTTCTAAATAAATTTCTTAAAAACAACTTTTCTTTTGTTTGTTTGTTTGTTTTTGCTTTTGTAATTAACATTCTTTGCCCTGTGGGGTACTTCTTAATAAAATATAACCAACTTATTTTTAAAAATATTTTATTTGCTCTCACAAATAGAAGAAGCTTATATTAATAACAGGTACATACTGTCAATGTTGGTTTTATTTTTTTGTAATTATGTCTAGATGTAAAACTATAAATTCAAATCGCACATGCAAAGTTCAAGGGTCTGCTTTTGGAAAAAAAAAAAACAAAAACAAAACTGGCCAAAAACCCCCACTAAACAGGAAAGAGACAGATAGATAGATAGATAGATAGATAGATAACAAGCTCAGGTTAATTGCATGTTTTTATTATTCTCATTTATTTACCTTTTTTAAAATTTTACTGTGAAATACCACAGCGTAAGTAAGATGTGTAGGTTTTTACCATGAGGTATCTGATGCACTTCATGTTATGTCCTAGGCATGTACATAGTCCTATTCAGTCCAACAGAATTGATGGTAACTGTGTAGGTCCAATTCCTGATAGGAATTCCCTGATAAGTGTTCCAGTTACCACACACACAGGCACAAAATACAGAAGAGCATTGTAAACTTGAGAGCTCTTCTAACAGCCTTAAAGCCACAAAAGGAGGGCTTTTGTTTTAAAAGTTTCCATTAAAAGAAGTTCCCAGTTAGCCCTAGAAATGGATAATGCTAGGGAAAGGGAGGGAAAAAAGCCCTATGTAGTCCTTCACAGCCTGAGCTGAGTCTCCCAGCTTTATCTTGCATTTAACCCCGTGCTTGGGAGCTGGACACAGGACCCAAGTAAGAAAGTAACAGCTTTCTTCAGTCTCACACTGAGGTATGTACATCTGTCAAGCAAACTTCTAAAAAGCCCCTTGGAACAAACATAAAGGTAACATTTTGTATCAAGGGGAGTGAAGGCATTTCTCTTGGCTTCCATAGGCAGTGGGAGCGCTCTGCTCATGGGATTAACACCACGTAACTGTGGTACAAACAGTGACTCCAGGAACGTGTTTCCATCCCTCTTAGGTGTGCCATCCCATATGCAGGGACTTGCAGATACCTGAGACATGCAGTCCTGTCAATACAGTCTTCAGAACTGGTACACTGTCAATAATTTTGGCTGCATTTTGGAGGCAGGGAAACAGGCCTCTTTTTCCAACTCTTCTGTGAGTGCTCAGAATAACCATTCTGCTTGTGGTCTTTTTGGCTGCTCTTTTCATCCAGGCAACCCCAAAATGCCTATTACAGTTTGCAGTTAAACCATAGATTTATAGTTCAAAACTGATGTTCTGGGGGAAGGTAGAGACCTGATGATCAGGCAAGGCTGGTGTAATTTTTGTGATTCTCAACAAGTTCTGTTGACAAGAACTAAAAGTATGTCTAAATTGAAAGGTTAGAAACAAGATTTGAACATAATGGAAGTTTCCATTTCTTAGCCTATGTTGGATTCAGGTTCCAAATTAGCATTTAATAATAATTACTGTCCTTTCTTTTACAGATTCAGTCACATTTAGCAACACTTGATGGAGAACAGTTGGAGACTGTGAAAAATGATTTAATTGCTATAAAAGAGATTTTTGTTCCAAAGGAATTAGATGATGGAGTGGTTCAGGCACAAAAAGGTAATGAGAAATACAGAGACAACCATATGAATAATTGTTGCTTCTTTATCTAGTAATTTTAAAAATTACAGTCTGAACTGTTATTTCTGATATCCTAATATTCTTCATAAAGTAGCTACTAAAATGAATACTCTAAAAGTTCTGAAAGATGATCAATGCTTAATTTTGAATTTATATTGTAGCTGAAGTGGGAGGTATAGAAAATAAATATAATATTGTTTTGCTATATCATCGGTGAAAGCAAAAACGCAAGGGAAAACAACATTTTGGATAACTGAGTTTTTCTTACAGAATCTGTTTATGAAATTGTATAAGCTCAATGTTTTGGGGTACTTAGAAATGCTTTTCTGTTCAGCAAATTCATCCTCACTTGCTAGATGGGGGAAAAGATTAGAGTGTCATAAAGAGATTTAAGAACCCTGACTTTTTGAATGAAAGTGACTTTGACACATAGTAGCAAAGCTGCTTTATGGGTAGAGCTTGGCAAGAGGGGCATGTGGAGTGTGAGAAAGCAGTTAAAGCAGCGTAAGCATTCTGCAACTGTGACAGGGCACAGCATTGAAGAAATGGTTCCAGCTAACAAAACTTACGATAAAATGGGTGGGTGCTTTGGTTAGGGGCAAAACAGGTGTCTTAAACAGATCAGAAATTTTAGCCTTCCCCAGAACAGGTTACAACAGAAGGATAAGAAGTCAAAGCCAGCACGGTTCATGTCTCCAGGCCTGTGAGATCAATACCAAACCTCTCAGAGCTAACACAAACAATCACCTTGACCTGACTGGAGACTGGCTTATGCCATTAAACACCATATTGTTGTATTTCAGAAACAAAGAAACATAAAAGGATACTTCTTCCACATCCTCTTGATCTTCTCAGGGGCACTTTGCCCATAAAACCTACATTTTGCAAGATGGTGAGATACAATTTTTTTAGCCTTCAGAAAAGTTAGAAAAACTGTGTTGGCATCCACGTGTTCTAACAGGAAAGCAATTTCAGCTCAGATGGCTCTTTCTGGCAGTGCTTACCCAGCTTGCCTGGTCTCTCTCACAGGGAGCTCATTGTTTCTCAGTGCAGGGGACAGTGAGTGCTCAGAGTAAAGTCTTAGGATGGTAGAGTTCTGTGCTGGTCTTTTCCTGTCTTTGTTACTCTTTAAAAGTCCGCATTTGTTTGCGGGGTTGTGAGAAATAGAAGTCGAGAAAGTATATTACTTGCTGAGGAGTGAGGATTCATGAGATGTCTGTTTTTCCTTAACTTCTGTGGAAAACAGTTCCTTGCTTTGAAACCAGCTCCCAGGAGAAGCTCTGTTTCTTGCAGTGATGTTTTCTCCGAAGGTCAGAAGTTCTGTTTTTTTCAGTAAAGCACGGCTGCTTATCATTCTCCTTGAAACCTTAACAGGCCTTTTGAATGTGCTGCAACCAAGGCAGTGAGCATTTAAAAAATAGAAGAGATCAAATCAAAGTGTGCTGCAGATTTTCTGCTGCAAAAGCAAACCACTCATCAGTGAAACACATCCTTCTATGACAGTGGAAATAATAACCACACGCATGTTCTCTCCACCTTACAGCTGAATGCATGTTACTTCAGGCAGAAGTTCAAAATGATTCACATCCTTTGGTGTGATCAGGCTCAAGATTTATTAGCATTTGAACTACAGATATGTTTCATTTATTAGTATGAAGTTGGATAAATTTTAGTTCCAGTAGAGGAACCAAAAGAATGGAAAGGTTAATCGCTTTTCAAAGAAGCTTTCTGTTAGGACTGAGCCCACAATTCTGTACACACATTATTAGGTTGTGCACTTATCAATCAAGTCAGTAAGCCATATGATCTTTTAATAGTGTTTTTTTTACACAAAATTGTGTCTTTTTACTTAAGCTAGCTTATATAGCGAGAGATGACACGCTACATTAAATTCTGTGGAGGAACTTTAATTTTTATCCTGCTTGTTAAATAGGTTAAAACTACAACTAAGTTGCTTTCTGTAAGATTTTGATTTGTGTTTCCTAACTCAATAAAACGTGTTTGTTCCTTTATGTTAGGAAGACAGCCCCTAAAAAAGACAAAGATTAAATAATGGTCTTTGAAAATATTATCTATTCACTGGGCAGTACTTGAAAACAAGTTAATTGCCATGTATTGCTAATTTGTTACCATTTTCTCAGCATCCAAGTCATGTTGTTTATATAGTGTCATTTGTCATGACTGTATATGTTCAGAAAAAAAAAAAAAGACCAAGTGGGAGAAAAACCAGTACTTTGCATTCAAGTGTTTGAAAAGTGTGACCATTTGTTTTATATAAATTCTCAGGATCCTTTCTTATCCTGGACTCTCAGTATCTGAATAAGTTTCTGATGTTAGTGCTGCTTTATTTTCTACTGTAAACGTGTTCATTTCTAGAGAAGGAGATCTTACTGCAGTGATCTTTGGAGGACTGTTTCAGAAAAGGGTTTGGGCTAAGCTTTATTCTTGGCAACTTTGAAACTGAAGTTGTAGTATTTTTTGTGTCTTTGCCTAACAGTCAGATAGGTGCAATATCAATATCTAAAAAAAGAACATACATTTTCTGACACAAGTAGCAGAAAGCCACACACATACCCTTCTCTCTGAGGTTTCCTCTCACTTTCATGTATTTTTCACTGCAGCTTCTTTTAATTGCAGTTTTTTATGAAATAATGAGAGGAGAATATCTGAAAAAGTAGCTTTGCCTTCACTTTGAAAGCCATTAACACCAAAAATTTCATATGAGAGGTTGAGACAGTAACCAAAGTGAATATTCAATTGAATACCCCAGTTATCAACAATTGTAGTAATTTTGCATTGATGCAGTAAACTGCTGATCACTTTTCAGCATGCTGCCATTCATAAAACAATTCGGCTTTGAATTAAGAACAAGTGAGTGCGCTATACCCAGTGTACTGCATTGCAAAGCCTGAAAAGCCTGTTGCCAAAATGTACTCATAAGGGCAGCAATGAAATGAACTCCCTGCATCTCTTTGCCCTGCCAGAATACAAACCTCTTGACTTGTTCCTCTGCTGTTAAGACAAAAGCTCAGTCTCTTGTTCATTGCAGGTGAAGAATTCCTTATGCTGATGCCTTATCTGTTAGGACCTAAAACAGAAGCCACACAAAATTAGGAGAGTGAAAAAGCAGTTATATTTATTGAAGGGCCTTCAGGTACATTTAGGGCAGACAGAGCTCCCCCAGGGGCTTCACCCAAAATGGAAGACAGGTCACGGTATTTCATGCTTTTATAAGTTTGGTACATTTGCATATTGGGGTTTAATCTTTCAATTACAGCTTCAGGTAATGAAGTCATTTACCCCCAGTTTCCTCCCCCCCCCCATCCCACTTCTATTTACATTTTTGGGGGCCTGAGACTGTAAGATGTCCTTGGGTCTCGGGCCTGAAGAGGAGTTATTTTGTCTAACAAATGGGAAAACAGCAGCTAACCCTCTGTTTATGGAGCTTAGAGTTACACACTAAAGAATTGCAGGATTACAAATGTATGAAAAATATAAAAGGTAAAATCTTAAGGCATCAATGCTAAATACTAACTTATAGCACCAAAGATGGGCACTCTCTTTACAAGCAAGGGTGAGATGTCCTTCTCTCTAGGAGAGTATAATCTGAGTATCAGATTTTACCACCTTTCCACATGTTGCATGATACTGTAAACAGTTCTATCAAAGTCCCCAAACTCACTGGAGAGTAATGGCCTGCTGCTTTTAAGCACAGTACCAAAGATTTGCATAAAACTGAAAAATCTGGCCCTACCTAATGAATGAAAAAAAGAAGTGAGAATATAGCGAGACACAAAATTAATTTTTGAAGTAGCTGGACTTTTATCAAGCTGTGGGGACTCTGGCCTTTTAGTGGCATCAGGCTGAAGAACTGGATTTTGTGTATTCCATCAGGAAATCTTTTCCAAACTCAGTAAAAGCAGATGAACAAAACCAATCAAAATACTCACTTTTAGGAACTTGGAGCATGTTAGAATATGTCATCTGCAAGTTGTCAAGGCAGTACATGTAATAAAGATGAAGTTCAAATATGAGTGAGACTTAGCTTTGCTCATAAATCTTGTGAAATAAAAGGGTAGATTCTTCGGGGCTCATTACTCCAAAGCAAACCAGAAAACATTCTTCATTCAAGTAAATCTTGACTTTAAAATAGAAAGAAAATACACCTTTTACCTGTGATTTGCAGGCAGAGCAATAGAGAACACGTATGAACAGAATGAGAGGACAGTATATTTCTTCTGAAACTTATTTGTATCTGGCCGTGTCACAGTTTTTATTCCTTGGTTTGAGAGAACAGGTAGTATCTCCTCTGGTTATTTTGTGGGTCATGTAGTTTTGTCAGATAACATGGGGTTATGCAGTTTCTTGCCCTCTTGCCTGTTTTAGTGAAATTCAGTGGAATTTAGAATGGGGTAGAAGGAGCATTTGAAGTGTGTCAAGCTGATGTATCTGGCTGTGCAAGGATCCCTGTTGCTTGTTCTCTTCTTTTTCTGAGCATATACACACACGCTCCCACACATTCCTTTCTTGTGTCACTGTCACTGTTTTTCAAGTGCTGGAATGCTTGGTGAAACTATTTCACTGGATGTATTTGATCATATGAAATATTATAGCAGTAACACACTAACAAAAACTGTCTTGTTTTTTTCTTGCAGCAGATATGGGAGAGGAGTTTGTCAGCCGGCTGACCGAACTGCTGTTTGAATTGCACGTTGCTGCTACTCCTGACAAACTTAATAAGGTTAGCACCTGTTAGTGAGCTACCTTGTTTCTTGCACAAAGAAGGAGGGCTTTGTTCTGAAATGTAACACAGAGCAGTACCCAGCTCATTTCAGACAGCTCAGAAAGCAAAGTACAGGAGAGTCAGACTAAAACGCTGAATATAGAAAAGCTTTCACAGAAGCAGTGAGATGAGTAAGGCAATGCAGTTGGACGACTAAGTAGCACTTCCCAGTGTTGGAAAGCCTTGAATCAGAGGTGTCTCAGAAGAACAGGGCTCATGAGCACAGCAGATTTGGTCTTACATAGGGAGAACAAAGGTCAGGTTCAGAATAATTTTTCTTGCTCTAAAAGTAGTTAGATGTCTAGAAGCTAGTCACATGATTAGTCACATTTGTGCTGGCAGGTCCCTTGAAAACTGATTGATCTGCTGATCTTAGGCTCAAATTAATGTTTATCACTTTAGCTACATAGATGGTAGACTATGGATAACTAGCTTAGGCTTAGGTCTTAAAGCATTTTAATTTGACTTATTGTTAAAAAAGAGACATCATAAATGTCCTACTAAGCATAACAGTAGTCTGA
Organism: Climacteris rufus; assembly: GCA_013398175.1. Lineage (NCBI taxonomy): Eukaryota > Metazoa > Chordata > Aves > Passeriformes > Climacteridae > Climacteris > Climacteris rufus. Next base: position 251,595 of record VZRZ01006446.1, on the reverse strand, counting down.
AGTTTATAAAACTTCAAGACCCTTCAGCTTTAATCTACTTTCATGCCTGGGAAGGCAGCTCAAGAGGCAGTGATTTTATATGTATTTTTCCTTTAAGAATTTAGTACATCTCTCTTATCTCTCTATTTTTTCTTCTTTTTTATACACACATTATTTTCTTATTTGGGATACAGTGCAATAAAAATTTCCATGTAAATTCATTTGAATGATACCTAATAAAGCTGAAATATTAACTTTGGAATTAATGCCAACTGTATGTATTGGTTAGGAATATCACACCCTTAGAGGAGTTATCCCTGGATGATCCATCTTTATGCAGTCAGAAAAACTTCTCCTTACAGTTTCTTAAATATACACTTAAGTAAATGCCACAGGCTTGATATATTCTGATTTCTGAGTGTAAACAGGAAGTAATTAAATATATTGTTAATTGATGTTCAGGAATGTCATCTGATACTCTCTGTTCGAACTGAACTGTGGGGTTGGGTTCTTTGTTTGGCAGGCCAGGAAAAAAGCTCATGAATGGCTGGAAGAAGCCAGTTTGTCCACCCCAGCAGACATAGAAGAGAAGCTAAAAGAAAAACCTGGAGAACCTCGTGAAGAAAAGACTCAAAAAGACAATAAAATTGAGAGTGATAAAACAGAAGTAGACAAAAACAAAACTGTGGAGGTAAAATAATTTTTGGAGGATAAGTTTCATTAAGCGAATGAACTTACTTTGTTTAACAAGGTTGTTTCTTTGTGTGTTAGCTTTATACATCATCCTTATTTTTTAAACTTACAGAAACAGTAAGAAATAATAATGTACAACTATTCCCAATGGGAGACTAAATTGCATAAATATTCTTACTGTTATTCTATTTCCAAAAGTAAATATAGAAGTAGCACCTTCTCTATCACATTGTTTTTGTTGTTTTATATCTGTGGTTTTGTGTGTATGCATGTTATGTGTATGCAGCAACATACAATGAGCTGAGGGATTCTGTGGTGTAATATCAAACATCATGTGCCCATGGAAAGTTGTATCTCAACATTTCTTAGTATATCCTTCTCCCAGTGACAATACGTGGGAAATACGTTCAAACTATTTAAACAGTTTAATTCATAAACAGACAAAATAGAAATATAATTTAGGCAACTAACAAATGTTCATTCTCTGTATGAAAGATAGGGCTTTCTTAAGGCTAAAAATACTGTGTTCATTTAGATAGTCTCAATAAGGTTAATTGTAATTGAATATTTTCAGTCAAATTATGGCAATATTAAATGTGCTTGTTATCTTTGTCAAGATTATTATTTCTAATAAGAAATTCCCTGTCATGTTTCCTTACAAGAAAGGTTTAAAGAGTCACACAGAATATATACACTGTGTATATTACAGATTCTTACGTGATTGCAGATTTCCAACTGGCATCAGCTTGTGAAAGCCATAATGCCATAGTGCTACATAGGGATTTTTATCATTGTTAATAAAATCCACTTTTTTATTGGGCACATTATCCATTCCTGCTCTGGAGGTTCAGCTGAGGGATGACTCAGTGCTTTTGGCTCCATATGAAATTAATTATGATTATGACTTATTCTAGAGTTTAGATAGCTTTCTATTTGTTAGGACTCAGCTTAAAAGTGCTATGTTAGAAAATCCAAGAGTCTGACCTCATTCCCAGACAAGTGAATGGTAGACTTGTTCTTATTCATTTTTCAGAACTAGTAGAAGGTCTGTATTTTATAGTCTGTGGATATTTTGTTTTCCAATATTGTTTGTGAAGATGATGTTTTGATGGATATTACTTCACTATGTATGTGTTGGTATTTCCAGTTGGGCTAGGAAGTGTTCCTATGTATGAAATTCATTTATATGTATATATATCTATAAATACATTTATCAGTGTTGTTACTACTGTTATATTATTCCCATTTTTAATTTAAGGAAATCTACATGCTGTCCATTGAAAGTCTGGCTGAAGTAACTGCTCGTTGTATTGAACAGCTTCATAAAGTAGCAGAATTAATTCTACATGGGCAGGAAGTAGAAAAAACAGCTCAAGATCAAGCCAAAGTACTGACAAAGTGAGTATTCTGTACTTCATATATGAACATTTGACGTTTGCATAGAATTCATGAAGTTCTGTTCAGCTTGAAGGCACAGAAAGTTCATGGATCAACAAACAGCATTGGCTTTAGGGGTCCTGCTGCTATATTTTCTCATGAAATCAGGTTATGTAGGCTACCTGTCTTTTTTTGACGTGGCTGACATATGTATGTTTATAAAAACATGACCTACACACAGACTAAAACTTGTTTCTGCTCCAGCAGGCAAATGTCCATGCCAACTTGGGTTGCATTTCCTGTTCCCTCTGCAGAAGAGGCTGTGCCTGCATGTATGGAATTTGCTTTTAGAGTGTAGAATACAGTCTTATTATCTGCCAGTAGAGCTTTGTTATCTAGTGTTTATCTGCCAAAAATATACAAAAACCAATCTGTAGTTCTAAACAATAGACCACGTTTGTCAGTAACTCTGTAGATAGCCATAGTGAAACATCCATGAATTCAAGAAGCCAGTCTGTCTAGGGGGACTCAAAATTCAGATCTCAAGCTCTCTGTAGTTATCAATTCTACTTGTTTCAGTGGGTTTTGATGTGAGGATGTTTTAAACACATGAGTTCCTAAGTAAGCCAATATTTAACCAAGTGCTTATCCTTAGGAATGCAATGACGAATAGCAAAGTCCTTGTAACACTTCAGTCTAAAACAAAGCACTTGTTAAGTATTTTTCAGAACTAGAGCTAAGGTAGGGTGCATCTTGCAGGATGAGGTCCTATGGGATGCATTTAGGAATGTCTAGGAAAACAGTGAAAATCTCAGAATGGAACTAGGTCTGTTTGTTCTCTCATATTTTAACCACAAGTGTACTTCCCTTTTTAGCACATAGGAAACTTCTCACTGTTCTCATTCAAGTTTCATTTATTTCCAACAGTATTCCCAGGAGTTGTGTTGCTGCAATCACTGGAAAAACAATAGTTAAACTAGAAGTCTAGACTTAAAAAAATTGAAGCATCGTGCTATCAAAAAAAGACTGGTGTGTGCAACGATACAACATCGCTGTGCTGCTGTAGTGGAGGAATGTAAAAACTTTATCATGAACAGTCTATGCATAAATATTTTAGAAATTACTAGAAACAGAATTGCTGTAAGAACGTCTTGGCTTCCAAGATAAAGTTTTTCACAGGGTTTTTATCCATTGATAGGTCAAGGATGTATTTTTATATTTGTCTCTCTTGTTTTTTTAAACCAGTTTAACAAGTGCCATGTGCAATGAAGTTTCATCTCTATCAAAGAAGTTTTCTGATTCTGTAACAGCAGCTGGGGTAAGATGACAGCATTTTCTGTAGCATTGGGGCTTTTTTTAACATAGTTCACCTCTTGAAACAAAAATTCTTACCTGAGTCCACTGGCTTTATATCAGCAAAGAGGCCACTTCTTTCCTCAGATCAAGAACACAGAGCATTTTTACAGCAGAGAAAATTTATAAGCCTTGATGGATGACACTGTGTCCCCTGCCTTCTAAAATCTCTCTTTCTAGGCACCATTTTCCATTTTTCCTGATCACCACTCAACATTTATCTTCTCTCATTAAAGATCCCCACATTTGAAGTTCCACAGCTTGATGGTACTTTCTTCTCCAATTCAGCCTATCCCTTTTGAACACATTTGTGTAAAAGTCATTAACAGATCATACTTGCAGTAGCTTAAGATGGTTTCATGAGCTGTCTTAGCCTTTACTAGATCCCCTGGCTTAGCATCACACTGTTTTCCAGAGGTTTAAGAGATTAGAAAATCTGTTTGGTCCATCTTAAAAAAAACACTCTTGTCTTCTATTGCAAGATATTCTGTTTAAGAACATCCATTTATCTGTGAACATCTTTGTTAGAAATAGTATCCTGCCTTTCAAGACACTTCAAAGATGACTGACATCTCAATATTATAGCAGGATTCAGAGGTAAAAATCGTGCTGTTGCTGAAATTGTTCTGTAAATATCAGAGAAGAACAAATTCTGGTTCTCCTGATTACTCCATGAAAAGATGAATGCACTTCAAAGGAAATTTTTCCAGTTCTCCCATGAGCTCTTCCAGCAAATCTCTGAGCATGTTTTTTCATGGTTCTTAGTAAAGAAAATGATTTATTGGGTTGCTTTTATTCTAAATAATTTACATAACTTCCACTTACTCTAGGAAAAAATGCTTATTTTGTATTTTGGATTGTATTTTAGCATATTTTTGTGGGACACTTACAATAAATACATGCACAAATATATAAAAATAAATTGCACATGAAATATTAAACTGGCCCACTAAACAGTGCATTTTGTAATGGATTTTCTGGTAACTGAGAGTAAAAATGAACTTCTCTAACCATCTTTCTTTGCTTCTGCCATCTTTCTCCAAACTAAAATTAAGATGTTTCATATTTCCATAAATGTGTAATAAGAAAGCTACAAGGTCCTAAGTAGAAATCTTTGGTTAAAATAGTCAGTATTGTATTCAATGTTGAAAGAAACCAACTCTTGCTGGAGGTTACTGTTGTTCTGAAAAACCACAATGCAAGGAACAGTGAGAATAAAAAAGGGAGGAACGTTTGCCATTTTAAAAAGCAGAGGAGCTAATGAATCTTGATTTTCTAGCCTCTAGTAGTGTCACTACTCATTGTATCCATCTTTATTCCTATCTGGTGATTGAGAAAAATGTCATGCTGAGCTGTTTCACCAGCCAGCTTGCACCATCCAGCAAAACATATGCTGCCTCCAGTCTGGGGATCTGAGTTTCAGCTGGCTTTCCTTCTCTAGGGGAGCTGACCTGAACCTTTCATTTTGTCCTAACCAAGATATTTATTTAACTTCTAAGAACTTTATTTTCCTTATAGCCTCTGTTTTAACCTTTTGTGTCCTCGAAAATGAGCAAGGGGTTAAAAATTTTGTGGGATGTGAAAAGGTCACTGATGGACAGACAATGTCATTACATAAACCTCACACCTGTAGGAAAGTAGGCAATTTGAAACTCAGTGGTACATGAATTAATGAAGAAGAAAAACCCTGGGCCTAGTTCATTGTACTCTGTGATAATAATACATAGAGTCTACTGAGGTGTGTTGGAAATGTAAACACAGTTACCAGGAATACTCAGATAAACAGTCTGAATAAGAATGAAGGTGAAACAAGACCTTTCTAGAATTCATAAAACCACATCTCAGATATAAGTCTATTTCTGTTAAATTTATTTCTTGACCTGGCATTTCATTCTGTTTTCTGGCTTACAGAGCAATATGAAGGCAGAGGTTCTTAACCCCATGATCAACAGTGTGCTATTAGAGGTAAGCTTCACCTCTTTACATTAAAAAAAGTTCTAATAAAATTATTTGAAATGAGACAGGCACATTTATTACTGAAGGAAAAAATACTTAAAAAATAATGACAGTATCATTCTGGCTGTTCAGTGCCAATTTTGTGTTCAGTCTATCCTACAAGCACTGTAGTAGTAAGGTTGCATTTACTGAGGATTCTTAAGAACTGTATGACTGAAGTGAGGCTGGCCAGCTCAGAAACTCTGCTGCTGTATTGGTCAGAGCACAGCAACAACTTGCAGTTTCAGACTATTCTTTCCTTTAAAATTTGCACTGAAGTATGCTACAGTCTTCCCATCCACAGGCATTTAGATTTCTACAAAGATTCACAGTCTAGCAACAGCCTTGGTCAGCACATGGATAACCATGTGTCAGGCCACCAAAATTTTATGAGTGATTTCTTTTATTTGACACCACAATCTGTTTTTCTCCAGAAAAGCACAAATGAGTAAAATGTACTTCAGGTTTACCGAGAAGAGGTTGAGATGAAGTAATATTCTCATAAAGCCCTAAAACCTGTAGTATCTGCAGCACACATTTTTGGCTTTGTTAGTTAGATCACACTTCTCTTGAAACATAAACATATAGTAGGGACCACAAAGTGCTATTCTGTATTTAATAGCTGCATGCATTCCCTTAAAAATGAGGACAGATTGCTTTACAATAAGCAGTTTTGCACTGAATTAACAATACAGTTATAGAAAATTATGGGAAGTTGTATAGAGCTGTAGTACAGACTACTATAAAGTTCCTTTTGTTATAGGGGAAATTTACTATTTCTGCTGACTTACCTCCAGTTCCTGTGCTCCAGGAACTGTGAAATCTGAGAATGTTCAGATTTGTGGAATACAGTATTTTGTACTTCATAAATCCCCTATTTGTATACAAATATGTACTAATACAGCCTAGGATTGTGGGGAATTATAAGCTGCTGTGCTGTTCAGTATTAGAAATTCCAAAAATAGTACTATGTGTTAAAACCATTATAATTCAAACTGTTAATTTCAGTGACACTTCTTCCACCTACCAGAAATTCAAAATTAGTTCGGTTGATGGAAGGACTAGCTGGTTTGTGTTTAAAAAGTCAAATCTACTTCAGAGCACTGTGGCATTTTATTCTACTGATATTACCAACAAAACTGTCTTAGAGTTCAAACTTGGAGGAAGTCAGATTTTTGTATAGTGATTCAGGCTATGCTTGTTAGCTGTAAACTGGTGTGATTTATCATTTTTCTAATTTACAGATTCTAAAATCTTGCATGAAGACATATGCTATTATAGCATGATGCAGACGTAAAAAAAAAAGTACAGTGTAATTCCTGAAGTACATGGCAGCTAGACTGATGAACCACATGTCTTCTCTCCCCATTAGGGCTGCAACAGTACTACTTATATTCAGGATGCTTTCCAGTTACTGCTTCCAGTTCTGCAAATTTCCCATATCCAGGCCAGCTGTTTGAAAGCCCAGCAGTGACAGTTTCCCAGGAGTTGTCAGCTGCACAGCAACCACAGACCCAATGTCTTTAACTGTGCCAAGAGAAGAGCTGGTACGAGAGATGTCTGGCCACTCAGAGTTTTTGAAGACACTAAATGCGTTTTTGCACATACAGAACTGAACAACATTTTAAAACTCTTTCAGACTTTAGAAACAGTAAAGTAATTTCTTTTCCAGTACAGTTCATGCTTTGCATTAATTTAAATGGAAGTTTATTGATATTACCATTGACAAAATATGGATTCTAAATGTTGATCCCTTCACTTGTAAACAATGTATGAAACAAATTAGAATGTAAAGTTTCTTAAAACATTTCAGTTCAAATGATCATTTCTATTGTTTGTATTACAACTGTCAGTTAAAAAATGTATCTTTCAAAAGCTGGCTTCAGTATTTAATTTTAGCCAACATGAACAAATTACCATAGTGTTGTACTTGTTAAATATTATTTCCAGTAGCAAATAATAACATCATATTAATATGTACCACTAACATAACACTTTGTATTGAAGCACTTGCACAGCAATAGGTATTAACTTTACTAAATGAAAATTATGGAGGACATGCATAAAGAATTACACTGAAAAGAAACTTTCTGGGCCAGTTAAGAGTACAGGTATTTGCTGACCCAAGAGCTTATATTCATTTACGTCTGTTTCTTCATTCTGATGGTGGAACAATATAGCAGACAAAAGTAATCTTTTTAATATGCAAGAGATAGAAAATTTCCCTTTTGTTTGGCAATTGAAACACCTCCTAAATAATCTTCTCTCAGATGTGTTACCAGGTAAGCACTTTGGGGTTTACTGATACCTACATTTCAGAAATGAAGTTGCAATAAGAAGATATGAGAGAATTGCTTTGGGTGGGGAGGTCATATGTCAGAGCAATCACCTGTTTTCTGAGGCAATAGCTAGACAGGAAATAAACAAGCAACAGGAATATTTTGTAACAACACTAACAACCATGCTAATTTGTCCATATCCTTAGCTTAAAATCCTGAGTTGTGGACCTAAGAATTTGTTTAGTCTAGTTTACCTCTCAGACAGGAGGAACCTTCCGATATTTTATATAGCCTTCTGATATTTTATATAGCCTGTTCTCTTGGATTTTCTTTGTTTCTTATGTTTCTTTCAGCTATTTTGTATTTTTTTCTCTTGATGCACTCATGAATTGTATTTAAATGCTAATTTTTACAGTTAACATTTTAATATGTTTAAGCATAGTTCATACATCATAAAAGGAATGAAACAGCATGAGGAAGTTTCTGTGTGATCAAAAAGAGAAACTATGTATCTGCTTTGTACATGGTGACTTCTCTGAATTCAAGTAAGAGAGGACAGAAAGGTCTGTTTGTGTCTTACACTATTGTGGTCCTTGTTCTGCTGTCACACTCACTGTGACTTTTCCATCGTCTGTTATTTAGAGATGAAATTTTCCCTATCCCTGAAATAAGGTTGATTACACAAAATATATTTTCTGCCACCCTGTAATTTAACAGATGTGAGTTATCTTTCTGGGTAAGTAGAAGATGTAGTCTTCAAATTCATTTGCACAGGCTGAACAATATAATATCAGAAGCCTCAGGGGATAATGTTTGAAATCATTGAGGGGCATTCTTAAGACAAAAATTGCTTCTCTGAGATACTCCTTACTTGAGGTTTCATTCTCTTGTTTAAATGATGCATTTATGAATAAAGTACCCTACCCTAAAATAAAAGAAGCTATAGAAAGTAATGTGGGGTCTTAAAGTATTTACATCCACACAATGTAGGAAGAGAAAAAAGGGCAGGATATGAGCATGGAGATACTCCCATCTGATCTTAGATTCAGTCATCTTGTCCTAGGAAAACTGAATGTTTTATCTTTAAATCAATTTTAGGTAAATAATATTTCAGTAGAAAAGTACTATATGGATGTAGACAAAATACTTTGTTTACATTGATTTGTATGTTTCCACCAGTCAAATAAATCATTTGAGATACTGAACTGAGACAGCACACTGAAAGGGAGTGGTTTGAAGAATAATGTGATGGGAGGATATACTCAGAGAAGTAATTTACTTTCTGATTTTTTGATTTACCTTTGGAATGATGAGTGTGATTTTACTGGGAGACTGACACAAGCAGATGTTGCCTTAAACTTCCAATGGAGAAAGTTCTTTCTTTCCTCACCACCCTTTTCCAAGTGTGTGTGCCTTGGCACTTGGCAAATTACTAGGTTTTAAGTACTTGTGAAAGTTACCTGTTCTCTTGAGCAGATATATTTCCCATGGCATTCCATTCACTTTTGAGCACATCCACCCTGTTATGCAGAGACAAAGGAGGCAGGCTTGTGCACGGAGTTAGAAATGTATCAAGATGAAACTTAAAACAGTGTCTGCATACCTGCAGCCTCCACTGTTGGAGGTCGTCGCTGAAGGACGAGCTGGCATTAGACTGTTAAAGAAGTCATTTACTGTATATTAACGATTTTGACTTCTTTTTCTTTTGGGTTTGAGTTTTGGGGTCTTTATAGATAAACAAACCAAAGTAAGTGCTTTTTAGGGTGTAGTCTATTTATGTGTAAGCATCTCTTCCCCTTGAATTCCTCCTACACTCCAGCTTCCATTGCTTGAGACAGCTGAACAAAAGAACTGTCTCTTCCACTTCTTTTCATGCTGCTTAAATCATCCACAGAAGCCATTAGTATCTTCCTCCAAAATGTGCCTCAATCATATCGTACCAAATCACAGTCATTACCAGTTGGGATGCTTTTTGATGGTGTGTGTCACCAGTAATGTCCAGTGTCACCCACCAGTCAGGATTCGTAACAACTTTAAGGAGTCTGAAATGCCACAGTATTTTGAGTGACAAATACAGATTTTCACTGCATTTTTTTCTGATTCACAGAAGTGTTTTTATCATACAAGCATTCACCCAGCTCATAGGATCATCTTTGAGACATTCCAGTTCTATTTCAAATGACAGCCCTGTCCTTTCTGTTTACATTCTCAGAAGAATGTAAAGCACGGAAAAGGACTTTCCTGAGTTCTTTTTAAAACCATCTCAGAGCGAAGCTTAGTGTGACACCATCAGCCAGTCTGACCTACTTTGAAATTCTTACAGTCTGACTAGCAAGCCCTCTAACTTTCAACACTTTATTGTGTCTCAGGTCAACCTTTGTTGCTGAAGCTGCTTTTATTGTGCAACCTGTACATTTTCCATACTCTGTCTCCTGCTTCAGTGTTCATATTGATGATGGTGTGCAGTTTTAGAATTAAAATTTGAAAATAAAATGTAAAAAAGTCAGCTGTATTGAAAAGATGGGAGAGGGAGAATATTTTCAAAAGAAGAAACAAAAGAATGTGCTCTCTGGAAATAGAAACAATTTTCAAGGTTGAATTAGAGAAAAGCCTTTCAAAGAATTTTTCAGCATTGTTCAGAATAAACAAGAGATGACATCTGATTAGCTCAGCAGAACTGGAATAATACACTTCTGAAGTAAAATTAAAATCTGCATGAACTTAAAGGAAGTCAGAGATGAGAACATTAAAAGAGGAAGAGCTCAAAGGAAAGAAGACAGTTAATTTGATCACTCTGGATCTGCAGTGCTCATTCGTTCTCTCTTGCCTTACACTGCAAAAGTCCCTGAGCAGAGTGCTAAGAACTCCTCAGTAGTCTCCCTGCTTTGATCTCTTCACAGCCTCCCTTTACAGGCTTTTGAGGACATACCCAGAACACCAGGTAATTAAAATAGTTTTTAAACACCCTCAGAAGCCTCTCAACCTGTTTAGTAGATTTGGGGAAATGCAGCCCTGCTCTTCCTGCCCTTTGTTATCTCAGACGCTGTATCAGCAGCTTATCTGATGCTGGTATTTAAAGTGGTCTCTGCCTTCCCTCCAGTTCCCTTTGCCAGGTCAGGCCCATGTCTGTTTTGCCATGTCTGTTTTTTCTCTACTCCATCAGTTTTGCCTTCCCCACCAGTTTTGTTCACCCCTCCTCTCCTCCACTTTCATGTCTCCTTCCCCTGCTGGTTTCTGAGGCTCCTCCCTCCTGCCCATCGTCTTGTGCTTGAAAGGCTGCACAGGGACATCCTTTCTCTCCTCACATGTTCCGTTCTGACAAAGCCAGAGATGTAAACAAGGGGTTACGAGGATGTGGGAGAAGAGAAGCCAAATCTCCAGAGAAAATGGCAAGCTGCTAAACCACTTGTTTTCAGTCCCTTCCTCCTCCAATGTAAGGAGATTGTACCAGACACTGCCCGAGGTCCTTTTCAACCTGAATTATTTTAGGATCACATTTTTTCTTACCATCCTTACCAGTGTCTCCCCATTCTTCCATTATTTCGTATAGTTTGGATCACAGTTACAAGACAAGGTAAGCTGTACTCAGCAGACATTAAAAGCTTGTAAGAGCCTTTTGAGTTTCCTTGTTTATGGTGTTTTGAAAGGTAACTTGGAAGATGGATCCTTCCAGGATAGTAAAACCAAACACTTGGAGAGCTGTGGGATAACTGTGGGTAATAAAACAGTAAGTCACCGTTTAATTGTCCAAGGAAAAGAAAAGAGGCAGGGTGTAGGCAGAACAGTAATAGAATTAAATTATAGGAGAAAGAAAATTAAGTTGGGGTCACAAGAAGCAGGGATGTTCCTATCAAGATCTCTGGATTACTGAAGGGGAAATGTAATAGATAGCTTTGAATCACTTGAAGCATTTAAACACTGACCAAAATCCCTTAGCAATTCTGTAGTGATTTGAGATAAATATGTCTCTTCATCTGTAAGTTGCTCTCTACAATTAGAAGAAAAAACAACCCAGAAACAAATTGTGAGAGGTTTACTTTATAGGTTATATTAAAAAATCCATTTACAAAAAGCTTTAAGTTATTACCACAGACAAAGAATAAAAAGTCCCCAAATCAAGAAAGTCAGTATTTTTCTTATTTTTCTTATAAGATGGTAACAAACAATAGAAACAAATGCTTCAAACTTATCCAGCTAAATATAAAAAATTATATTTTTCAGAAGGTAATGTTTACAACTGTTCCTATTAAATCTGAACTGCTTGGTGCAGACTGGAAAATGCAATTTCAGAAAGCTTCAGGAAGGAAAGGCTGTATAAATGTAAGGAATGAAGGTAATGAAGTATTAACTTGATGCTAAATTACTGCCTATCATGTTTGCAATGGGCAGTTTACAATCTGTTCATCCTGATGGATTTAGCACAAGGGAGTCTGAAGTCCTGGCAGTTTCTGCCTCTGCCTAGTAATTGATGGCTGAGCTGTGCCCACAAATCATGTGTTAGCTCTGAAGGAGTTTGGGGCCCTGCTCAGCCCAAACAGCTCCATTGCACTCAGAGGAGCAGTAATAAATAGAAAGTAAGGAAAAGTTCCAAGAGATATTGAGTCTGAATGCTAATGACCCAAGCCAGTACAAAAGATGGAAATTAAATTTCTCAAAAAGTACAAACCCATTTAGTGTCTTAATGAGTTACTATAAAACAATAATAATGATTTTGTGGTTTGAAGCCAAATCAATATTTTTCCACGTTTTTTTCCTTTATCCGCTAAGATATTGCACAAATTATGATGGTCTTCCTGGTTTATTACAGAAACTAACAGGATTGCTGCAGAATTCTTTCCTTCTATGATACTTTGACCACCTTTCTCAACAGCCAGAAATTGTATCTTTTAAGCATCTTAGTCATTTAGAGCATTTAATAGGTTGAAAACTGTGCTAATTTCATGAAAGTAGAGGATAATTCCTAACTTTATACAGACTTCTTATCCTATGGAATATACAAAATAAATCTCTGCTCTGATAAAAATGTAATTAGCACAAGAATTATCTCACAACTATATAACTAAGTATGAATCCTGAATGAATAGAAAATAGATATGAAATCTATACTCTCCTCCTGAAGTCATTTCTGCAGCAAAACATGTTTGTCCATTTGTTTGTATCTTCTTAATACCAAATAGTCCTGATGATGGACAAAATGGACCTTCTCAACTAAAATGCATAATTGGCATTCCCATGAAAAGATGGATAACATAGTTCTCCAAGCTGGAAATGGAGGTGCTTTCTTCTGTGGTGCATGATGTGTCTTGTTTCATCCAAAAGTTATGGTATTTCATATGGTGATACCTGAAACTAAAGAAAGTAGTATCAGAAAAAAAAGAGGAGATTAATTAGGTCATCCCTGATTTATCTCAGATGTCGTAATTTTGGCTTTCACAGTAACGAACTCTCCTCTTTATTACCAAAATACGCCAACATTGTAACTAAGAGGCAGACAAAATAGACAATGCACATCAGATTGGAGCAAAAGACCTGAGGCTGATACCTGACAGCTGAAGAGTGGCTCAGGTACCTGCCCCACAAAAGCAGGATACACAAACCTGGGTGAGGCACGCCAGCCCTTACCCACTTCCAGGGAAGCTGGCAATGGAAGGGTGGGCAGAGCCAGAAACATGCACCACATCCACCTGGCTGAAGTGCTCTTCTGTGCCCAACTGCATTTCCCATTCTATACAGGTATATAGCAGGACAAATATGGAAATAATTAAATGAAAGCAGCTTTTTTTCACATTCCCAAATGAAATGCTTCTCCTAATCATCAATGACACTTTTGAATTTGGATTGCAGCTCCCAGAGCTTACAGATTCCAAGCAAGCTTTTCAGGGAACTATACAATGCCGAGGGAGGGGAAGAGGGAGTGGAAGTACAGGGTTTCTGCACAGTACTCTTTCTCACAGAGTGAAAAAGCAAATGTAGCTTGTCACCTATTCTGGTAGTTTCCGTAGCTGCAGGCCTGATTACAACATCTGTCTACATTTTCTTTTACATTGTAGGAACTGGGTTCAGAAGTGTTCCGTGGCTGTGAAATTGTAGTGGAGGCAGCAGCTGCTGAAGTGAGCTAGAAAATGACAAGTGTAGGCAGGATACACTGCATCAAAAATTGATGCCAGCTAATGGAGCAGTGGGTTTAAACAGCCTGCACAGTGCCCCCACAGTCCAGTTCTGCCAGCAAGAGGGAGTGCTTCCCTTGGAAACCCTTCGTGTTTGTTTTGGAGAGAAACACATCCTGCCATGCATTTAATGAAGAACCCAGTAACTGTGCCAGGTACCCTGGAACGTGCTCACTAATCTGATTCTGTGAGCTCCTCTGTACTGAGAGTTTTCAGTGTAATGTACGATTAAGACTTGGATCTCCTATGGAAGCAGAAACAGGAGGAATTGCCTTTCATGATATTTTACAAACAAATATGTTATTGAATGCATACAATTTTGGAAACAATTTAAAGCTGCATGAGGGCATAAATCATAGAATCATAGTTATCAACAAGAATTAAAGTATAAAAAATGAAATCTTACAAAAATGACCCACTGGCAAACCCAGTAGGTCAGTACTAGTAGGAACTTCTGCCTTCAGCAGCTTCACACCAAATTTTATGACAACTTTAACCACAGTACTATCACTGCAGAGCACTGCAGAGCAGTTTTTTCAGAAAAACTGTCAAAAGGATAATTGGAAGGATCCCAGCAATTTAAAAGCACACCTACTGTTCTTCACAAATACCTGCATGAAAACAGCTTAACTGTAATATTTCTTTCATTCCTGAGCACACTTGGTATGTGCCTTTGCTAGAATGTTTTAAGAGTTTCACTGTTTTCTCTGCATAATTTCTATCTTCTGTTGTTTGTGTGGGTGTCTCGCTTGAAGACAGATGAGAGAGATTCTTTTAAATATGAAAATATTTTTGTAAAGCCACAATCACATAAGGCAGGCAAAAAATATTTTTAGTTGCACTTTCTGTTTGTGCCGCTGCGTTAAGCAATGATGGCATTTAAAGACCTCTTCAGGAGGCAGCAGGGGCCTGAGCCAAAACCCAGGTAATACCTAGGTGGACTTGCACTGAAATTTCCTGGCATTAGACCAGAATATGCACAACCAAATTTCTAATTTGCTAGGGGAATGTTTCAGTAGAAAGCAAAGATACTCTGAATGTAGCTGGATAGGAGTCAGCCTCTCATACATTTACTGATCTCTTGTGCCAAGCCCTCCGCGCCCGTGGGGGTTTCATGCTCACATACTTCTCAGATTGTAAGAGAGGAAACAGACCCATCAAACTCTTCTATTTTACAATTTCTTTGACAGAGGTTTTCATCTTCTTAGCCATACACTGTGTGTCATACCTGCCTGTTACCAGGCATCTACCTTATGTACCAGTTTCATAATCCATTTCACCTGAAGATCATGCCTTAAATTCTATATTCACTGGGAGACCAACTTGTCATATCTAACTGTACAGCTGCACAGTCACTCAGAAAGACATAGAGATGTGAAGCACCTTATGTGTTCAAGGATCCCAAAGCCCTTTACAAAGACTGATGGCAAAAGGCAGTGTATTAAAAATCATTGGTAATTGCTGATGTGGAACTTTCATTAGCTTTTATGCAGCCTTTGACATGTCTACTGGTTTTATTAAAGGAATTACTGGGATGTAGGATACCGAGATTCTTTTATCTTGTCCTTGAGGCATTGATTGTCAAAGAGATAGATGCAGCAAATAACATATTCGGGTAATAGTCACCAGTTTGTGTGAATTTGATCTAGCATAAGCTCAGAGCATAACATTGGGCACTTTAAAGGAAAACGAAGTCCACCACAGTTGGCTTTAAGACACTGAGCTTGTCTTCTTTCTTTCTTTCCTCATAAAGTGTCAGCACTTTATCCAGGAACAGTTAGGTCTCTATGTGTCTCTAATTTCCCCAAATAGAACACTGTTCTGTCCCTAGTCATTCATGAAATCTATTAATGCTGCTTTTGATTCAGAGAACACAGTGCTGTTTCCCCTTAAACAGGCAGAGGACAGCGGTACTGCAGGAGAGGGCTTAGTTTCTCTTCATGCTATAAACACATGGCTTTTATTCTTCTCTAATCACTCTAAAATTGCAGTGCAGCTTTGGTGTGAGAGACCAGTGAGCCCTGCACAGCCCCACGTGGCCCCACCCAGGGAAAAGACAGATTGTCACAAGGGCAGGACACATCAAAGTCACTCCTTGAGGCAGGCTTCCTTAAGACTCCAAGGCCAAGTTTAGCCAAAACCTTCCCTTCTTAACAATGATTTCAGGGATTACTATCAACAAAACCATCTTTCTGAATGCTCCAACACCTTCATCATACATAGGAGTACAGTGATTTGGCTCTTACTTGCCCACTTTAATTTCTTACTTCAATTATTCTTTGCCCCCAGAGTTTAGGGAATGGCCATTGAATCAAGCACACTCAGAAATGTTAGTCCTCATAGTTTCTCAAACTAGATATACACTATACAGCATTTTAGAGCTGCTGAAAATAATAGTTTGTGCAAATAGTGTTATTAAAGTTAAAAGTAACTGTTGATGCAAGTAGTGCTTTATTAAAAGCAATCTCTGTTTAACCTGAGGACAAACAGTTATTTCTTACTGCAGTGCAAATTAATAAGGAGGTGTCATTAGAAGAGGTACAAGAGTTGTGTCTCCAGAACCTTATTCTAGCATGCTCTCACCTGAACAGCATGGCCTCTGAATGCAAATATTTGCCCTGAATAAAATGTTCATGCTTCTGATCTAAATAAAATTAAGGTAATTAATGTCACCTTTTGACGGCACTAAGGAAATGCATTGACAGCTGTCATATGTTGCCCTGGTTCTGGCCAGGACAGTTAATATTTTGCAGTAGCTGTGAGGGGATGAGCCTGGAGCATGGCATGTCTAGGAGGTTATTCTAAACCACCTCATGTCATTTGTCATTGCCAGGGGTGGAGGAAAGGGACTCCTGCTTCCATGGAGAAGGACATTCCAGTGGGGAAAAACATGGTGGAGAAGCACCATTCGTATTGTTGCAGGCTTTCCGTGTAAATTGTTTCCTTGTCATACACCTTTTGTTACTGTTTTCTTATCTCATTGCTGTTTCCAGTAAATTGTTCTTGTCTCAAGACAAATCTTTGCCTTTTGTGCTTCCAATTGGAGGGGTGGGGAAGGGAGCGGCAGAGTGGTTTTAGCAGGACTACTCTGTTGGCAAATACCATTCCTAACCCTTGACATATGTAAACAGAGAACTGTCTTAAAACACTTGAGGGACATGGCTCATTCATATTTTCCATGGCAGTTGCTAATATGGTGGTTTAATGAAAGATGGCAGGAAGAGAGGATTCTTACCTTTGGTACTCAAGTGTAATAGCAATAGTTACCGTGAAAATACACAGAGGCATTAAGTGATCTATGCTGAAGAGATTCTCCTTTGGCAAAGGCACAAGTGCAGAAGTTGGTGCATTTTTTATTAGCTGAATTGGCTGTCAGTGTGATAGTAAATAATGAAGCATGTGGATGCATTTCTGTGTATGCAGACAGATAGATATACACACACACATAGGATATAAATATGTTAATAAACATGCTCATGTGTATAGTCATATGTTTATTGATATATTTTATAATCAACAGTATTATCTTAAATCTAAATACTTTAAAACTACATTTATAGCAAGAAACATCTTTTTTTTTAACATAAAATGAAAAAGAGCAGAAAATTGCAGCGTGTAATTGATCATTGATATCTCTCTCAATCTACTAGAAGAGGAATACTTCCCCATTGCAGACTGGAGCAACAAGCAAATAATAGGCAAATAGGTCTCTCCTGACCATTCCAATGGCTAAAAACCTTCAGCCTTTCATCTTTCTATGTGTTGTGATAAGGGCCATTGCTGAGGCCATCAGCAGGTTCTCCAGCTCAGTAGCAATACCGATCGCGATCCTTGCTTTTGCATTTCCTCCTCCTCACTGCTGCTGTTCCACCTACCACAGCTGCTGTGTAGGGAGTCTCCTGACAGAGAAATCAAACACTCTGTGCTGTGGTTAATGATTTCTCTGAGTGCAGCTTCAGCTGGCTGGAAGTGAGGAAAAGTGTAACTCTTCTTGCCTGTTTGATTCAGGGCAGGCATTGAGCTAACTCTTACCGACCAGACAGAAGCCAGGTGTAGGGCGGGGAAGGGCAGATATTAGCACTATCCCCAGTGGAGCTCTCTCAGGTTTCTAGCTCTGCCTAGAACCCTTCCTTGTTTGAGGCTCTTGTATCGGTGGTCTGAAATGCATGTACTTCAGGGAGCAGCTGGCAGTGATACAAAGATTGTGGGTTTTGATCAAGAAGCTCCCTGGTACATTCTTCTTATCTCAACCTCACCTCCTCCTTCAGAGAAAAACCCAGGCTTTATCAATTTGAGGTAGTCTAGAACTGTCTTTGGCAATTCCGGGAATTTAATCACTTTGGCATTTTCCCAGTCTCAGTACTCAGGTTTTTCATGCAGTACACAGCTCCTCCCTGTTGAGCAAACGAGTCTTTAGCAGCATTCTCGGGACTTCACAGAGACAAACCCAGCATTCACGCTAAAAGCAGACCACAGTCTCCGTCCCCAGCCTCAGTAACCAAGCGCGTTCGTAGCTAGAAAGCTTTCCTGGAACTGCAGCATCGTTAGCAACTGAGCCGCCCACAGACACAAGTAGTGAGTGGAGTCTGACCTTATCAGATGAAGGGAGAAGAAGGGGCTTTTTGCAGGAAGTGCAGAAAAAATAAAGCTGAAAGTGCGTTTTATTATTTTCACAGAGTATATAGCTCTGAGACAGTATCCCATTGAGTATTCCTTTGAGATGTGTATTTAAAACCTAACATGATGAAAGGCAAGATCTAGATGGATGTTTTTGCCTCTGCAGCCACATCCTTTAATAATATTTCTGCACAATATCATGTAACATTACAGTTTCATGTATTATTCATGTATGATTCCCATAGTATTATTCCCACATTCACATCTCGATTTCACCTCACTGCCAGCTGTCCCTCTGACAGCAAGACTTCCTAGAAAAGCAAGCCTGCTTCTGTACAGCACTGAACAAGGCTTTTGGGGTTTCTCAAGGTATCTAATCTTTTTCTTTCAGTCACACAGAGATCAAGGAAAGGGATTAATTAATCCTGAAGTGTCCTGGAACTCATATATTGTCTCACAAGGCAACCAAAGATCTGCAAAGTTGTTCCATCTCTTCTTTCTACCCTTTAATTCCTAACAGTTATGATAATAAAAGCAAAAGGCCACCCAACAATTACTCCCACCTCTAGCAACTCTAAAGTTTCATTTGTGTGGGAATGTGCCATTACTTTTTTTTTTCCTGCTTCTAAAAGATGAGTTTCAGGTGAACCTAAACCCTGGAAGAACAAAGCATGCTAATGATCCGCCATAATACTGTATAAATGAAGGTACTGAATACAGGTGAGCACTAGCTTAGCAACACATCTTATTACAGAAATCAAGAAATTTCTTTTAAGAAATGTCTTATTTTTAACACAAGAGTAAAAAAAAAAAAAACCAAAAAACAATTAAGGTGGGCAGGTACCTGGCAGACAGGGATATGGGAAGATAAAGGTTTACCTGAGAGACACTGGACAGATATCAGAAAAAGAAATGGTCTAGTACCGAAGTGGCTGGGAGGATTCCCTGGAAAAAGGAAGATGCCCTACTGGAAGGCTAATGGGGCCTGGGAAGCACCTGTTCACTCAGAAACTGAGTTCAAATGGCAAACAGTTGAACCCAGATGATCTGAGAACTGCTTTCAGTTATGGCACAGACTTCCCAAGTCATGTTATCCCTTTGTGCCTCCTGATATCCTCATTTTAGAACAGTAATAATAACAACTTCTCATCTTTGTAAGTCTTCATAAGATCTATGGATGGCAATCACTTAAAAGGCGGTCAGTACTTTTAATAACTATGATACACCATCCTATAACCTAGCTAGTCTCATTCAAACACCATAAAATTATCTAGTTCAGTTATTAATTTACTATGGAAGTACCTCATCTTCTGCCAGCAAAACGGTTCAAAATTTTTTCTTTAGCTCTGTTCTCAATGTACAATTTTGTCTTCATCATTCCACATGAAGCACAAAAATCAAACTGCTCGTTAGCACATCAATTTTTTAACACAATAAAAATATAGCACGGCATGATATTTTCCAATAAAACTCCATCAAATTTAACTAGATGTAAATAAGGACCTCCTTAAGATTTTAATCTAAAAAATTCACCATACACCATAATATCATGTGGGCAAGTAGCCATAACCTTGTCTATGCACTTGAAATATTAGTCAGCATTACTTATTCAAGTAGCATCTGTTCTGCCTCTAGACATTACAAGTATTTTCAGGAAGAGGTATGTCTTACTGCACATTTATTTCCAGACTTGTTTCCTTACATCTGAAACAATTACTAGAGCACAAGGGCTGGAGAAAGTTAGAAGTGGGAGACTAGTTTTAGTTCCAAACAGAAAGCAGCTTCTTGTCATTCCTTCTGACTGGTGTAAGAACAACAAAGCAATCAATTTCCTTTGCTTGGGGAATTTCATCAGCAAGCTATTCATTTCAAATATAGAATTTTCTTCAGAGATAATTTGCAAATTGCTTTTTTCCTCTGCCCTTGTCAGAAGCAAATGTCAGCACAATGCTGGAGTCTAGGACACAATATTTTACACCAGAAAAAAAAAGTGTCAGAATTTGCACTGGGGCCTGTAGGGACACACGGGGTTTAATAGGATAACACATATGCTTATAGATTACTTTTGGCAATTTGCAGAAGGCAAATTGATTCTTTTCCTGCCACCCAGCTTTCACAAAATACATTATCCATTTTTTCATCTCATACACTTGGCTAGAAAAAGTAGTAATTTATTTTGAGCAGATATTGAATACTATTAATTCTAAATATATGAGGCAAACCAGAATAATCAGAGTTGTAAGATATTTACTTACCTTCTATGGCTGATCCACGTGACAATGCTCTTGTTCAGGAATTACAGGCAGTATCTTTATGGTCTGTGCAGGAAGTGGAATCTGTTGTTTGCTGGTTTTCACTATTGAAAGTTAAAATAATTTTTATCTATATTATTAAATAGCAAATACATCTGCAGAGTCTTGAACTTGCATATGCAAGTTTGCAAATAATTGAGACCTCTCTGAACACAAGGCAGAGATGGACAGACAGATTTTCAATGGGATTTCAGTGCCCAGAGATGCAGATACATTTCAGGAACTTCTGGAAGTACTAACCATGTTTTGTATTTAACTTCCACTACAAGGTGTTGATCATAAGTCTCTCTGGGAAGCAGCTTGATCAGTTATGGATAAATTTGTGTTAAATAAATTTGTGAATAAATTGTCATGAAAATTCAAAAGCATGCAAATTTGAGGTTAAATAAGAGTTCCTCAAAATACAAACCCCTACATTTGGCCAGTTAAGCAGAAACAACTGAAATTTAGAGTGTGAACATCTTGACTCATTTTCACACAAGGGCAGCACAGATTGCCACTCAGGCACACGTGGTGTGGCCCTCAGCTCACTTGTCACACACACAGTGAGAGCTGCTGGGCATCACCTAGCTGTCAACAAAGATGACAACATACACCTCAGAAGTAGGAAGGGGTGAAGTGATGCCTTTAGCACACTGGCAACACAGATCCTGATGCAGTAGCTCACTGAAATACAGATAAGGAAATGCAGAAATAGTATTGTCAGGCAAATGCACACAGAGTTGTTTATCCAATTCATTTTTTCAAAGAACTACCGTAGAACACAAACAATATTTTAACTCCAGGTCCATCCTGTCCCTGACTATTCATTACTTCTGTAAACCTACAAATGGGTTTCTATTGAGTTGATAACAAGAGGATAAACTGTGTCACTTATATCTAGTTATGTCCCTTCTCCACTGAATACATCATTTGGGCTTCTATCTTTACCAATGCAATTAAAAAGTAGAGTTTGGATTTTGGCAATTAAGCAACTGAATATGAAAAGCAAAGTCAAGATAAGATTGGGTTAGTTTTAAAAAAATAACAATGGATCTTGCTTAACCCTCACAATGAGCCTGGAGAGAATGGGAATGTAGGCTGATACTCCCATCAGTGCCTGTGTGTAACAGTGCTCTCCATGCATGCAAACTGAGCAGAGAAAAGGTCCCTTGTGCATCAGTGCTCTATGGAAAGCATACAGGGACTATAAAAGCTCCCTAACGTTACCTGCATCCTACAGATTTTATCCTTCTTTTTACCTGAAAAAGTAAAAACAAAAAAAGCCCCAAAGTGGTAATAAGGCTTCACAATTTTCTTGGAAATGTTGCATCTCAGAAGCATTTAAGTCTGTGTAAATATTGAATACTATGACAAACTTTTCCCGGCATTATTCATGTATGTTGCAGACTGAAAGACAACTATCAGCTATGTCAGGAACTGAGAAGTACCCGAATCAAATAGGTGATGTTTCAGTTGGCCAAGATTAAACAAAGTTCTACTTTCTTGGCTTTGCATCTATTTGCTGCTGTAGATGTGTCTTGCCTGTTCTCTTGGCTAAAAGGAAAATGTATTGCACAAGACAAGGAGGAGTGAGTCTGAACTCGCTGGGATGCCAGTCCTGACACTACTGAGCCAGCATTTGCTTCTATTTCCAACATGTCAACTAACCTGAAACTGTAGCAACACATCAAAGAGATGGCAGAATTTCCCCTCTTTCCTCCAATCTTGTGGGAGATGAGATACTATTTTAATAGGATAGCACAGAAAACAATGCAGGAACTCAAATGACTGAGAGGAAATTTGTCTTGTTGTTTCTTCTGCGCAAATTAGAGCTGTCAAACCCACTTATAACAAATGCTATGAATGTCACAAAGTCTAAACAGTCCAGGAAACAACTGCAGGCCAGTAAGCCTGAGGTTTTATTCTCTGACTCCTGGTTGTCACTATGATCCTGCAATGTTCTTCTTTCAGGATGAGTTATAAAATTACCACACGTAAGAATTAACTATGCATTACTGTGAGCTAGACAAGTGAGTCAAGGAATCCTGTATTTGCATCTAAAATCTAATGAACCAAACTGTGACTCCATGAGCCAATGGAGTATCACTGAAAATGAGAGTATACTGTTTGAGCAATGTAGAACAAGGCATTATGTTTGAACTAAGGTTGCCCACACAGACTTATGTGGATTTTAACAACATGATTCCCTGCCTGCATAGTCCAATTCTAGCACAGGAATGAGAGCAGGCCTCTTTTTCCAACCCACCTTATGCCACTTCCAAAACAGAATAAAAACAAACAAGGAATATAATTCTTACTCTAGGAAAAGAAAGTCTAAATGGGAGTTTATAGTGTTAGAATTCCAGTAGTATAAATTCCCACTTAAGTATAACCTATCTAATTACATTAATGAAACTTCTGGACCCTACTAGTCTGATTGAGCTTAGGTATTAAATGCCCTGATTTATGCAATCTGATTCCCATACAACCTTCTTTTTCTTTTTCTTTTTCTTTTTCTTTTTCTTTTTCTTTTTCTTTTTCTTTTTCTTTTTCTTTTTCTTTTTCTTTTTCTTTTTCTCTTTCTCTTTCTCTTTCTCTTTCTTTTTCTTTTTCTATAATGTAGCATACAGTTCACACACACTGGCCTGCTCCCAACAAGTAATTTTGTGCCATGTCCCCAGGCTTATCTTTTTTGGGGGGGATACAGCTATATGATAATAACTACACTTAATCAGTTACTAGTAGTGGAAGAGGTACCAAAGTGGTTTGGGAAAAATGGACAAAGGAAGAAGAATAACAGCAGGGTAAGTATAACTTCCTTGCCTTTATCTGCAATTGAGACTGATTTAAGCAGTAAGCTGCAAACGACAATTTAGCAGTTTCTATCTGAGTTCTTTTAAAACTCTGTGGGGAATACATTCTAATCCTTCTATTTGCTATTATTAATTTATTAAGCTGTTCTAAAACCTCTTCTACTGCCTCTTCAATTTATGAAAGCTTTCCAAAGAAATTCTTGCAAGAGAAGTCTCTTATGTGGGAATTGCACTGAGATTTTCTGTAGTAAATGCAAAGCAAGGAAGTGACTTCAATGGGTTATTTTCCATGTGTTATTACTACCAAGTCCTATTTGATCCAAAAATGCCCTGTTTCTGGAAATACAGATCGGCCACTTAAAGAATACTTATTTCTCACACTAAAGAAAAAAAATCTGCTCTTCCCTCATCTTGTAACTGCATTTAAGGGTAATTTTTTCTCAGTTCATACCATTCAAGGGACTGTTATTATACCTAAATGCAATGGCAGGACCAGATCCAAAGTCTAGAAAATGTGCTTTGTACAACCCATGCTCTAGTGCTTTATTTTTTGGCTTAATAGCACAGACAATGCTTAGTCAACATTTGTGACCAGAATGCTATAAAGCTCCCCTTGCCTCACTATATGTGCTTAAGCCTTTGTAGTACCGTGAATTTGGAAGGTTGTAAATTTAATCCTTCCCTATACATTTTCCTCCCTTTCCTCTGGTCACTGGACTTAATGATTCATGGATACAAAGCCACTAACAGTTTCACAAAACTAACATCCATGCTGTAAATTATCTTTCTGTAGGACCACAGTGACATTAAGCCAGTAATTTATTGAGCTTCCTAGGAATTCACTCCCATTCTCAAAGTATAGTCTTCCCTCTTTTTCTTCCCCTATGATTTCTTAACTTCAAATAACCTTTCAATAGTACCTATACATTCTTTCATCTATATCATATACTGTCACATCCTCTCAGGTACTCATTACTATGTTTCCAGGGTGATTGTATTGTCTTCAGTGGATCTCAATGGTTTTTTCAAGATTGCAAGCTATGCTCTAATTATAGGGAAAATATTGTCAAGGGCTGTCAACAAAGTCATCTGTAGCTATTTATAATCCATTATCGCTGTAGCAAATGTTAAGCTTAGCAACTGTGGAAAGAATAAACTCTTGATAAGGATTTTATTCCACTTTAAATTATATTGGTATAAACTGTGAAATTGATTGGATTGACTGAAATTACAGAGTGTGAAACCAAGGAATTTTATATTAAAATAAACCCCACTAGAGCAGTTCATGCAACTAAGCATCTTTCTGGCTTACATGGATAGACAGAAGTGGGAGGCACATAGAAGTGAGAATGACAGACCAATAAGGGATTCCTATTCTCTTCAGTAAAATCTAGTAAGACTAGATTTGAATTTCCATAAGATTCCATCATCAAAAATGCCTTGGATATACAACATTAAATATGTGATTGTGAACATGCTGATAAAACAGGTATGATATTAGTGAAGCTACTCAAGACAATAGATGTCAGAAAAGTAATTCCTTTCCTGCAGAATGAAAATAATGAACTCATAAATATATCTCTGAGGTAGTCAGTGCTTTAAGAGAAAGGAGCATAAATTGTACTCACAGGAGAGTTCAGACAGACAAGGAGCTCTTCACTCTTTCTAGGTAAAATTGAAATGTCATGAAATACTGAGTTGTAGAGAGAAATTATTGAACCCTCTCTTACTCCCATAGAACTAACAGGACAAAAAGTGAAGTACTTAAGCCTAGCCAAATTTAAAACCATTTTTTTCGTTTGCTGACTTTGCATTTTTCTTCTTTTGAAGGGAGGTTATTTTGTCATTCAGAGCTATTATTCTCTATGTTCATGTTAATCTTTTTTGAGATATAGCTCCCTTTACGAAGCAGAATCCATGAAATTTATTAAAGCACTCTTTGAGCAATGTCAGTAACACTCGCAGCTACAGCTAGTAACTGCCTCTCATACAACAATTTGTTGCCAAATCATAATTTCTAGAATCCAAACTTTGAGTTTAGCCATGACGTTTAATTTATCTGTGCTAAACATACTACACTTTGAAGACCACAATGTTTTACCTATCTGAAACTCAAAAATTGTATTTTGTGGGAATTTCACCCTAGAAATACGCTACAAAGTGCCAGCAGAACCATTTTTTGAGTCCTGCTACAGTCATCCATGCTATGCTTTGGCAGCAGATTTTCTCAAGAGTTACAAATACATAGAGCATACATACACATTTACATGTCTGTACACTTTTCATACACACACAAAGCACTCAGCTGCCAAACCTCAAAATTGGCATATAACATGACCAAAAATTACAAAGCTCAAAGTCATTAATGCAACACACTGGAAAGACTGGGAGAAGCATACCCACATGATATATGTAAGTCTTCTTACAGTCTTATTGTCAGAACTATTTCTTTATAATACAAATGTGTTTCTTTAACATAAGTCAGATCAAATTTATGTAGGACCAAGGTAACTCTTAAGCAAACCTGAAGCATCTCTTGACAGGAAGTCTTAAAAGGTCTTTCTTGACTTCTCATGCCTCAAGATTCGTTAAATTTTATTTTGCCTTTATGTTACTTACCAGGAAAAGGATGAATTTTAGTGGCAGATACAGTCCTTCTTGCATCTCTGGAACTCTTTCTTCTTAGAATAGTAGAAACTGATGTTGCTAGTCTGTGTTTATAGTCTGTTTTAAACAAAATGTGTTAGCATCAGCCCTGATTAGAAGGAAAATGTGTAAACCTCTTATTCTTAAATTGTTGAACACCTTGGAAAGTGTTCAAAAAATCAGGAAAGGGTTGGAATAAGGTGATGAGGAAAACCAAGGGCCAGATTACTTGTATTTTCCTGTATAAAATTTTCTAGAAATTCCATTCAGGCTTGTCCCTTTTAAATTATTCCTTGCTTTTTCTACACTGTGTACCTTGAACAAATTTTGCAAGGATATAAAAAAATTACATGTTTCAGTACAGGTTTGGACTCACACTGCTGATAGTGGATTAGCAAGGATGGAGTGTACTGGTGTCCTAGGAAGCTGACAGACTCGTTGCAAGTGTGGGGTGTTCATTTGGGAAGCACTGATTGAGAGCAAGCTCCACACCTCTGACAAGGATAGAGCTGAGGTGAGCACCTCTGGCTGTTCCCCAGCACCCAGTTCATAAACTCCTCAGTCTTTCCATCCTTCTGCTGCTCTCTAAATCCTGTGCTCTCAGTGGGTTTATTGCAGACAATTGTGCAGCTCCCATGGTTAGCCCAGTGACTGCAGTCCAGTCCTCAGCCAGCTTCTGGTTATTGGCTCGCTCCAATTCTATGTAATAGAATTTATTTTTATCTTTTTCCTTTGAGAACACTGAGAAATTCATTAAGTTAGAATTATTTAGGTCATGATTTTTTTGTGAATAGCCAGTGGAGATGTAAAGTGCTGAAGCCCTAAGCATCCACTGTAACAGTTAATGTCAAAGGAAGCTCTGGAATTGTTCATGAGACAAGAGTGGAAGGAAAAAGGCAAAACAATTAATTTCTAGTTTAGGGCCTTTGTCATGGATTGGTTGTAACCTCAAGTTTGTAACATCAAGTTTATTTGGATATTTTATTTTATGCACCCATAAAAATAGCTTAATGATTCCAGGAGTCTCAGAGTCTGCCTAGCAGAATGTCTTGCAAAGTCTCAAGAGGAAATGAGTAATTCCATATTTTTTAACAACTTTCAGTGCTGCTCAGAAATTCAGAGAAAAGTTACTAACTGAATTATGGCTGGAAAAATTAATAACAGCTGTTTTAGGAACATAGTAATGGTCTGCTCTGTTCTTTGAGCACCACTGAAAAAAATTGGTGTGTAGGCTTGCAGTTAGAGGTGGCATTATAATACATACACATAACACTTAAATTTGGTTTTTTACATGCTTGTCTTTTTATCAGTAACATATTGATGTTGCTTATGGTGTTATGATGTTATATATTACAAATTTAACTCATAAAACCACTTTTCGTCAATTAAGATAAAATGTATCCTAGAAGCAAATAAGTAATTAGAAGCCTCAAAGGGGCATCTTTTGCTCCCTGCTTGTGTTCATGATGATTCTGAAAAACCTGAATTTAAAAAAAGTTGTTTAAGAATAAAGGTAGTAAATCATTAATCATCACTACTTACAGTTCTGTATTAAAAATAGGATGTTTTGACTCAAAGCATAGAAAATAATGACATTTACAAGTAGTTTTACAAGTAGTTTTCAAATTACAAATAAAAGTCCTTTAAATTAGAGCACTTAATAGCCCACTTATAAAGTCCTAATTTACACTTCAAGGGGTTTTTATATACATAAAATGGGTGTCAGAATTTGGTTTTAGCAATAAGTATGATATCGTGTATTTTAAGCAAGATAATCTGGTAAGGATTTCCTTTCATTGGGGTTGAGGGGGGTACAACTTGACATTTCAAGCAACTATTTTGCTTATTCATTAGAATATATATGCATGAAGTATTTACATTATGCAAAATGTAGAAACATTTTGTGTGTGGGCACCCTTCTTCCTTCTGTTCAGCTCTGATTAAAGCTAGACTATTGCTCTTTCAGTGCCAAACTGCCTGTGCAGGCAGGAAGGATGATCAGGGGAATGGTATGGCTTATGGTTATCACCCCTGTGGCCAGGGTCTCCTTTCAGCACCTCTGAACTCCGTGGAAAATGGACATCTGCCTGGGAACAGCAACCCCGTGCTGGTTGTCTGGAGCCATTCTGCCCACTCAGGGCTGACACACGCACAAAGTCTCTGGAAATTGCTGTGAAAGGCACCTAAGAGCTATTTGCTCAGCTAACAGCTTAAATGATACTGTTTTCATAGTGATGAAAGGGAGTGTGCTCCTGGTACCACCTACCTCTGACTTGGGAACAAAAACGAGGACCAGAAGCAGACAAGTGGTCAATTTTCTGCACTGATTTTGTGCAGAGGACTTTATCTCGATTGCTCAAAAGTCTCAAGCTCAGGGTACTCCTGCACTTTTATTCTCGTTTTATTCATTGTAGATTGCTAGAAAAAATACTGTAAATCTAATTTCAGCCTGTATCCCAAGTGAATTGCAGAGGAAGAGCCTATCTTGGCTAAAGGCATACTGTAAAAACAATTGTTTCAGTCTCTGAACTAAGGGCAAGTTCTCTCATAGCAAAATTCTAATCACTTGGAATAGGTGATAGTGATGGTTCAGAAATCACAGCAGTGTTTTCTCTGTTGAAATAACAGCAAAGAGAAGAAATGTTATCTGGGCTTAATTCACCTGTGGGGTTAAGAAGGCACAGCTTCGTTGCCCTGCGTGGGATGACACCACCAATTAATTTAAATTTCTAGCCAGTTTCTAGGAAAGACAGCTGAGTGTGTATCTCCTCATATCTATCTGTAATTTTTTGTGACTATCACCTAAATAAATCACCTCCAGGAAGGAAAGGGAATTTCCATCCACTTATACTGGTCATTGGCATTTCTGCTTAAAACTTTCCACAAAGTTTATTGTTTCCTCTATGTGAAACCAGAAGATCACATCACTAAACCACCAAGCACCTGTCAAAAAACCTACATTTAATTCTCCATCAACAGGCTTGGATTTGCATCCGCAATTCAGAGGTGAGAGGTGATACTATCAATCATCTGAGTGCTTCAGTCAGTCTCTGAAAAGCTTTTACCATTTGACAATCAAAATATCAATGTCTGAGCTACAGTAATAATCAACAATTTTGTTATTGTAAATTAATACATTTTTACTTGCATAGAAATTTAAATTCATTCAGATTAACTTTTTCTTACTTACAGTTTTGTTTATTTTCTTGGACTATTTTGTAGATGACAACTGAAATAGTAAACACAAAAACTACTGGAATCATAGTGAGCCAAGTGATCTTCGTCATACACATTGGATCTGTCCATAAAATGCAGAAGAGAGAAAATTAAGCAGCAAATCATTGGCAGAGAAAAGCAGAACATTCCATCTTGGTAGGTTTTTGGATATAGCCTATCCCCACAGATAAAAACAAAAAAACAATAAAACTAAACTAAACTAAACTAAACAAAAAAAAAAAAAAAGGATTATGCATTTTTCTTTCAGACTTCTCTGGTTTCAATGTTAGGTTTCCTATCTAGAATTTAGCTTAATTCTCACCTGTATTTATCTCCCCATGGCTGAAATAGTTACAGGTACCTAAGTGAATGAAAACTTTTCAACTTAGCCAGGAAGAAGGTGCTTCAAAGATCAACATTTATATTTCAGGTAGAATAATGGTCATACATGTCCCCTCTGTCTGGATAGAGCACGGAAGGAATTGGTCCACTGTCCAACGTTGGCCTGTACTGGCATTCTCAACTTCCTGGTCCATCTTCATATATGGGAGAAGGCAAGATTCTACATACAGAAACTTTTTTATAAAAAAGTGAGGAAATGCCACCAACAGGAAGCTTCTGGGGAGTTCCTTTAACTAAAGGTGCCTCAGGGGAGAATCCCGGGGGACTGGACGCAGGAGGTAGGCTGCTCTTTCGGACAACAGCTGCTGCAGAAATGCACCCTCATTCCCCAGGGAATTAGTTCAATAACTAGCACAAGCAGGGCTACATACAGCAAAGAAAGGATGTGGGCAACTTTCCTCTCTGGTTATTTGAAAGACCTTTCAAACTTCTTTGGCAGCTGCATGTTAATGCATACCTTAGCACTGTCAAATAACTGTTTTTAAAAACAGCTATGTTATTATGACTCATATAAAATCAAATTACAGACTGTACCAAACCAGTGTTTTCCTTTCCTTGACTTAGAACATTATAATTAGACCTACACTGACTTCCCTGGTATCTTCTCCATTGAGAACTCATCAGGTAAATGCCAACAACCCCATGGCTCACCCCTCCTAATTCAGAATTAAAATTATCTTTCATACAGTGATCTAGGCTCCTTTTAAACAGAGCACTCTATGCCATCTTGTAGTGACTTGTAATGACTTGAGTATCAACCTTGCTTAGTAAAATCCAGAGCACCTCTTTAGCCTTGCTTTGAAGCAAAGAGAAAAAAAGACGTGTTGTTAATTTTGGTTGCTAATTAGAGATAACTACTACCCAGGTAAATCAATATTAGCAAAGCGTGGTTAGCTCATAGTATTGATACAAGTTAGCAGGGCAAGTTACAAATTATGGTCCTCTCGTGGCTAGATCCACTTATTAAAAAAAAACAAACAAACAAAAAAACAAAAAAAC
>VZRZ01006446.1:151573-210454 GCA_013398175.1 Climacteris rufus | reverse complement strand
GGGGCGGGACGCGGCGCGGGGTCCGGTGCCGCCGGGACGGGCAGCCCCGCGGCCGGCTCGGTTCAAAGGGTTCAGAGCGGAGACCTGGTAAAAGTGCGGTAACACAGCTCTCGGGGACTTGCCCTGTGTCTCTGAACCTTCCCCATCACAGTGTGAACGAGTGGAAAACAATTTTTCATTTGAGACGGGTCGAACAGATTAGAGCAGCGACTGACTGCTAGCTCACCGACATGGGGAGCAGCGT
Organism: Climacteris rufus; assembly: GCA_013398175.1. NCBI lineage: Eukaryota > Metazoa > Chordata > Aves > Passeriformes > Climacteridae > Climacteris > Climacteris rufus. The sequence continues at coordinate 210,210 of VZRZ01006446.1, read as the reverse complement.
TATTACACGGGGAACAAAAAGGAGTACAAGTGTTGAACATCGAACAGCTGCTGATTATGTATATTACTGGTTTATGTTTTTCCTTCAAGCATTTTTGTGGCTTCGGGCTGTGAACTCGGACTGGTTGAGCTGTGTGAGCAGCGGGGCAGCCCAGCTGAAGCGCAGCCATCCGAGGCTCCTGCTCGGCTGTTCGGACAGTAATGTCAGAACAGTAAAAAGCGAAGGTTTGGCTCCGTTCCTTCCTTTTACTCAAAGTTAATGATGAAATTATATGAGCTGAACTCCAAATACAGTCATCTTTTCAAGAAAAAAATACTGCACAGGTCTTCTACAAGCATGAACAGGAATAAAAATTGGAACTCATGGTTATGTTGGTGTAGCTTTTGTATGCAGACAAACTATGTATTGTAGGGGTGGATCCTATTTAAAAAGAGATCACAAGATGTATTTTCATGAACAGTTAATCAGTTTTGCCAGAAACAATCTGATCATTTCTCATAAATGTATTTTTGCCTGAGAATTTCCAGAAGCATATGTGGATTAACAGTATTTTTAAAACCCCCCCAAAAACCAAGCTTGTTGTTCTTGAACTTCACAGTGAGTTCCCGATATGGCAAATTGTGTTCCCATCTTATGTTTTTACTGTTTTCCCCTTGTTGAACAATGTTAGGGAGCTAAAGGAAGTTAAAACCTAAATAATAATAATAATAAATAAAAATAAATAACCCTAATCTGAGTCAAATAGTGTTTTCCTCTGCCGTGTGCCAGCCTCGTTGAACCCTCTGTCAGTTATGTCCTCTGGGTGGGCAGATCCACTACCAAAGGCAGATCCACCCATAGCAGGGTGAAAATGGACTAAGGTTATTTTTTTCTAAGAGATACTGTCCTTTTAACCTAGGACTAACACATTGTGTGTCACAGAAATGCAATGACTACTAATTAAAATAGAAAAGAACTCAAGTGGAGGTGAAGCAAATCTTCCATTAGACCACTATGGTCAAACAGTAGTTGCAAGCTGTTGCTAACAGTGACAATTCATATTGGTGGACTTGTTCCAACTCTCTGGACTTTTGTATCACCCATGCTTTTAAAAAGATTATTCTTCACTTATGTTGATGTCTTGTGGTTTTGTTGATATAATTCAGTGTTTCATGGCATGGTAAAGAAGATTGCCTAATCAGCTCTTAAAGAAATTACAGTGTGATTTTACATTTCCCTTACATTATTCTTACAGTTTCCTCTTTCCATAATAATTAAATTGCTTTTCCTTAAAGCAGTCTTACCAAGTAGAAAAATGCAGTAGTTACAAACCGGATTATCCACTGTTTGCTTTTTTTCATAAAAACAAAATCTTTCATTCAAAGTTACCAACAAAGCAGTGCTGACCATAGACACATGTATTATTTGGCTTTGTAGTCTTCAGAAACAGTCATATGGAATAGATGAGGCTATGTGCCCCAGATGCAAGAATGAAGTGCTATTACCATTCAGAGAGCTGGAAGGTTCTTGAAGCTAGTAAGAAAGATCAGACCAGGAGGTCAAATATTAAGTATCACATTATGCATGCAGATATCATGTAAGGCTACTTTCTTTCACTTCAAAGTACATACAGTAATTTGTTTGGTGCCAAGCCAGAAGAAGACACATACTATTTCAGCAGACTAGATTTTTTGAGTAGTCTTACTTTGGTGGGAAAATTTTTAGTGGCCTGTGAATAGGAAAGGATTGAGAACTACTGTACCAGTAAGTGTGAATTGTTACACATAGAGTTGTTCATAGGGAGCTTGTTTAGTGGTGGTACTTGGCTTTAATCACCAATACGGTCTTATTCTGAGGCAACAGTGTTCAGCTTAAGTGCTTCATGTGGCAGATCAATTCTTCACTGCTTTTCCCTTCAGAGAAGGGAATCAAAGATAAGGGTGAAAAGGGACTAAGATTATTTTTTTCTAAGAGATACTGTCCTTTTAACCTGGTGTTTTTTGACAGTTTATGTATTCACATTTCATATTAATTTCCTCCCTGTTTTTTGAGTCTTTATTGATGGGTATGTAACTTGAAGTTGTAGAAGTAACTAAGGTGACTGTGCAGATATGTACTTTTATCATCTTCCTAGGGTAGAAATCACAAAACAAATTTAAAGTTCTGTCTGAATAGAGTAGGGAATCTGCTTTTGAGATCCCCAATGGATGGTTCTTACTTGTTTGTACTGTTATTTTTCTGCCTTTAGATTTTTTTCTGCTACTTCAGTTTTTTGGAAAGAGGAAGACAAATGGAACTACATGATTCTTTGACCAACTAGAGATGATTCCATTGTTATAGATAATTATTGTATTTACTCAATTCTAACAGTAAGTTATGATACAAGCAACATTATTTTAGCCCACAAGGGTACTAGGTCTTTCTTACACCTGAAATTTCACCTTGTTTTTGGTGTTCTATTATATATTTTGTAAGGGCTTCTTTCTGGCAAGTGTGCGTAAGCAGGAATAACTTTGCTCTTGTGGGCTTCACATGCTCATGTTTGGACCATTTTTATGTGATTTCATCACTTGTGCACTTTATCAAAGCATGCTTTATAGAAGACTGTCAGCATTACTGAAAAGTTCAATTTAGATCTTTTCAAAATGCACGAGAAGCCTTTGAATCTTTTAATCATTATAGGAAAACCAGGAAAATCGATAATGAGTCTGTTAGAGAAAATACTGCTTTATAGAAATTCTTATGAATAAAGGTCAACCAAATGCACAATGAAATACCATTGCTCCAGTAATACTGACTGGCTTTCACTTTATTTCATTTTTTTAGCAGAAAAGTAGTAAGACTGTTCTAGGCAAAAGTAATCTTCAAAGGGAATAGCTTTGACGTTTCCACAAAGGGATGAAAGAATGCTGAAAACATGAATACATGCAAGAATCTAACTCTGTCTGAACTCTCAGTAAAATACTGCTGAAAAATTAGTGCTAAGAGTGACAAAACCAATCCAATTTATTTATAAATGCTAGGTTTTGCTAAAGTGAAAAAAATCTGCTTTTTTGACTGTGAGCTCTCTCTGCTTTGGGAATGTTGATAAAGAAACACATTCCTGTAGAACTTACACATGTGATACAAATACAGAAGAGAGATGGTCTTTCTCCCTGTTCCTGTCATCATTTATCACATTGTTTCCCTCCTTAGTCAATCTATATCCTTGTTGATACCTTCCACCACAGGTGACATCAACACTTTTCTGAGCTTTAAAAATTATTAGAACTGCTAAGGTTCATCAGAAGTTACTTTGTGAACAGACTTTGTGTTTTCACTGCTTTGCAGTAGTTCAAAATATGGTAGCTCCACCTGCCAAAATAGCCAACCTCCTCCAGATTGTCAGAATTTTTAGACTTGACCTGCACCCTTTCTACAGTGGTCGTGAAAGTTAAAAAGAATTTGAAACAAAAGCCAAAATGTACTCCAAAGAGAAAGAACTGAAGAGGTGGATCACTGTGGAGTATATCGTTCCTATTTTACTGCAAGGTAGAATGACTAATTATCAAGCAGGGTTGCTGATTAGTAATTATGTCTTATGGACTCTGCTGGCATTTTTCCAGAGGACATATTTCTGTATAGTTGAACTTTGATTTCAGTCTGTTCAGAGGAATACTTTCCCAATCAATTACCTCTTCTGGCAATTCTAAGTGCAACTGATGTTAAAAATCCTGATGTTTTCCATAACAACAGGCTATACTTTGAAGAAGAATTTTTGAGTAGTAGTTTGGATCCTGCCAAGGACATCCATTAGATTTTTGAAGTTAATGGAAAACTGTTTGTAAAATTGTACATGACATTTTTGTAAAACAGTGAAATTTAATGTAGAGTAGTACTGGCTTCATTTCTTTGAAAATGTGTGTGGATAGACTTGTCTCAGTGCCTTAGCTGATACTTTTGTCAAAACAGCAAATACACATTTATTGGCTCTATTGAAAATAATTTAAAACTTAATAAAGGACAGTGATTATATGATCTGTCTAGAACAGATTTGAGTCGATTTGGGTGGAAGTAGTATCATTCATTACAAATAAAAAATTGACACCATTCTTGGACTTACTGTAGCCTCAATCTCAGAGCGCACAGAACTTGTCAAAATCAGGCTAAAGTATAACCTTAAAACAGATTAAATATTCACAGTACCAACTGTGTCATATGTACATATTCATGATGTAGAGTATGACAAGACTCAAGTCCATAGGAATTTACTGACCTGAACTGTAAAGAATACAAATAGTCATATGACAGAATTAGCAAATTAGTTAAAAGTTTACAAGTAGTGTGTATATGGTGAGATGTAGGAGAAGCTCACAGGAAGATGAGATTTTTATCAGTTCTTACTTTTTACCAGAGTAGACATTTTATGTTGACGTTTGCACAAATCAGCTGTTAGCCTGACAGTTGCTGTAAAGCATTACACATTGGTTATTCATTAGATCCACATGCATTTGTCTGGTAGGTATTCTAAAATGTATTCTTATATTCTAAAGGGAGATACTTTTTAATATTAAATTATCATTTTGTCCTTGCCAAAGATGAAAGTAGAGTTTAAATCTTGTTCTTTTACATGCAGTATGGGAAATTATATTTTTGGATGTAAATGTAACCACAAGCTTTTGCATTCAAACTGTAATGAAAGCATAAAGTAAGTAGGGCATTTCATAATGTTATTGTAACTTGATATGGCTTGGCAAGGTCTCCACCAAGCACCATAACATTTTAACCTTGGAAGTATTTTCCAAGAAAACAAAGGTAATTAACTAAAATTAATCTGTGAATTTATAAACATGTGGGTAGATCAAGTGATAAGTAATAGAACTTCACTTTGTACCTCCTCTCACTTCCTGATAGTTTTCGTAAGTAACAAATACAAATTTAAGTTGCATCTTTGCATAAGAAATTGTCTGATGGTTCACCCAAAGAACAATTATACTTAAAACTGATTAGGTGATAGTTTCAAACATTATTGTTTGAAAACTTTTAAGCTCAATGAATGAGAAATAATTTTTACATATACTGAAAGCTAAGTATTTTTGGAACTCTGAGATAATGAAGATAGATGGACAAATGATTGCAGACCATCTAAATCTGAGATCTACATGCAATAGTACAACACACAGTTTTGTGTTTCTCTTAAGAAATGGCCAGAGTTGACATGAGAAAATGGAAAAAACACATGGTAAGCAAATAATTAATGTTTTTTCTCAATTATGCTTTCTTCTTCTGACAGTTTAGCAATCTGGATTCAAAACTTTTCCCTTTTTTGAGCATGCTACTTCAGTAGTGGACCTTGTGCCCCTGTGAGTGCCAGCAGTATCCTGTGTTCCTCCTGGCACTTTATATTGCTGATGTCTAGTTCTTGCTCTCTGTGCACAGGAAACATTTAAGGATTCCTTCAAAAACAGGGGTAAGGCAACTAAGATGGGATCAATATGCTGTTTAAGATAGCTGAGCAGTTAACTCCACAAGTACTTTAGTGATTTAAAGCTTTAATAGGTGGTCAGATTTCTGCCATTGTCGTCTCTGTCCTTAACTTCACTTCAGTTTGACTCAACCATGGAAGAGTAGGAGCTCAGAGGTGTGTTAGAACAATCAGTCAGCTATTGTGTTGATTTCTGTTCTACTTTGTTTATAAATCCTGGGCTTAGGCGATATGTAGCCACCCAGATTAAGGCAGAGTTATGCGTACTCCGAAACAAAAGATAGGCAGCTTGTGAGTCTGTAGGTTCCCCAGGCAAGCTGGGTTTCTGGTTTTTGGTTTAGTCAGTTCCTCCCTAATAACATTTCTGTCTACTGGCCAATTTCAGTCAAACTCTGACAGAATGGAGCCCTTATTGTATTTAAATTCCTGACAGGTTTTGAAAATATGGGTAGGTAGTGAAAGCCAAGTAAGTAATACTGCTTGACCTGCCAGCTGATGAGCCTGTCTTTTCTTGGGCTGAATATGACAAAGAATTTGCTTGTCCTGCCTGTTGTGGTACTTAGTAGGGAGAGATATGTGTGCACATGGGATAAGGGAGACTAGGTGAGATGAAACATGCAGAAGAACCATAGTTATTGTCAGAAGAGCTTGTAAAGTAAATAACAGTGGGGAATCTGAGATTACTTTAATGCAAAACTGCAGAGACAGAATGAAGGACCTAAGAAACCAGTTCTCTGGTTATGTTTAGGAATACATGGGGACTTGGTACATAGCTTAACCTGAGATTTAATGGTATCCAAGTATAGAATTAAAGAATATTTTTCCTTATGTGCCTCAGATACATACTGTTTTAAGCAAATTGATCCAGGCAGAGGACTAGTTTTGTTTCAGAATGAGGAAGATAGTTAAATGTACTGTGATTTGTTCTGCATATTTTTTCCTAATAATACTTCCTTGAGCCAAATCACTAGTAAAATCATTGGAAGCCTTTAATTAACATCTCCAATTTAATCATCTTGCTTTTACAACTTTGTGAAGCTTATTGCAACAAGAAAAATCGATTAAGTTACAATTTTTGTAGTTAAAGCAAGTAATGCAAGGCCTTTTATTGTGTATTTATAAACATATATGTATAATCCAAATTAAAAATCTCTGGAACCACTTGATTATGAATATTGCTCTCTGGTATTGATTTCTCATTTCAGTTCTTTATTTCAAATTTATAGTTACTTCTGTAAATGTCACTTTTTATGGAGAAATACAGTAGAAGAGTTGGGTTTTCTACTGTACAAGATAATACTTTCTAGTAATGCTTTGGGGTTCCCAGCACAGGAAGGACAGACACCTGTTGGAGCAGGTCCAGAGTAGGGCCACCAAGTTGATTAGAGGGATGGAGCACTTCTCATATGAGGAAAGGCTGAGAGAACTGGGACTGTTCAGTCAGGAGAAGAGAAGATTTTGGGATGACCTATTTGTGGCCTTTCAGTACCTGAAGGGAGCCTACAAGAAAGATGGAGAGAGACTTTTTACAAGGGAATGTAGTGATAGGATAAAGGTGAATGGCTTTAAAATGGAAGGGAGTAGGTTTAGATTAGACATTAGGAAGAAATTATTTACTGTGGGGGTGGTGAGGCACTGTAACAGGTTTCCCAGAGAAGCTGTGGATGCCCCATTCCTAGAAGTGTTCAAGGCCAGGTTGAATGGAGCTCTGGGCAACCTGGTCTAGTGGAAGGTGTTCCTGTCCATGGCAGGGACTAGGTGATCTTCAAGGTCCCTTCCAAAAAAGCCTTTCTATGATTCTGCAATTCTGGATCTGTCAGCTACTAGTCTGATTATAAAAAGAATTATTTGTTGACTTGTCTCACAAGTCCTTAATCATAATATGCTCTTTTTAAAGTCTGTTATAATACCTGTATTTCATAAGAAATCAAGATAATTTCTTTGTGTGGCATTTCTTGCATAGTCATTACTTCATCTCTATTCAGTGAACTGTGTAAGGAGCAATCACCACTGATAAGCTGAGTTGGCAGAATGCTGTTCTGTCCCATACTGTTGTATTAAAGTACATCATTGCTGCAGGTAGGAAGCGTGAGTAACTCAGAGCCTTTAGAAGCGGTCTCGTGTCCTGAGGAAAGCAGCAAGCAGCTTGGCTTTACCCAGTCTCTGTTGAACAGAGTCGAGCCTGCATCTAAGCTCCTGCAGAATCTTGGCTTAGTTCACGCACAGCGGTTTAATTTAAGCAGGGAAATAAAGAGACAAGAAAGGGTTCTTTTCCACTTATTGCCAGCAAGGTTTTATTACTGGAGCATGGTGGGGTGCGGTAAAGACAGCCAAAATGGAGGTCAGGGGCACTTATTATGGGATGGAAGCGAGGGAAGGGCAGTCGGGAGAGAGCCAATCACTGCGGAGGATTACAATGATTGACAGGGGCGCCGGCCAGTGAGTCGTCTGTCCGCACCGGCACAGGAACCAATGAGCTGTCCCCTGGGGACAGCCCCTGCTGCCGTAGCCGGGAGCCCCCGTGGCGACCCAGGGCTGTGCCATCCCCGGCTGCATCGTGAGGGGCGGAAGGGCCCGGTCCCCGCGGCTCTGGCATGGCAGGGCCGGGCCGGGTCGTCAGCCACGCCCAGAGGCACCGCAACACATCATAAGCATTTAAAGTTGGCATAGAAAATCTTAATATTATACTGAAGAGGAGAGGACATGTGCACACACATTATCCTTTTGATAACGTTCAAACAAAATGCTTCTAAAGCATTTATTTAAATGTGAGGCTCTTACTACTTTTCTTGTATGTATAGAAAAAGAAAGAAATATTTAATTTAACAGCTGGGTGAGAATAGCGTATTATGGAGCAACATCTCCATTCAGTAGCCTGAAACTGTTGTGTTGAATTCCTCACCTCCTATACACCTAGTTACCATGGTTGGCTGTCATCTGCTTTACTTGTAAAAATCCTAACTACAAACTGGCAGTGGATCAAAATGTTTTTCTTTTTATCTGTCTGACCGTGGCCTTACCAAAATGGTTTATTTATTTAAGAAGTTACTCTTAAGGCTCTAATGGCATAAAGGCACTTATTTAATCAATGTGAGTGCATATGTGAGTGAATAAAATTAGAATGCTCATTTGATAGATTATGTTGCTTTTGTGTTACTTGCAAATAAATGATAAATGCATATTTTTAAAAATGAAAATAAATTTTTATTTGTCACAGCAGCCGTTCCTGCAAAGTTGGTCTATGGAAGGGATGTGAATAAGTCCATGAAATAAGTAGATGATGGTCAGCTAGGTATTCAATTTCTTTTTTGCCACCTTACAAACAGATCAATGTTTCATGGAATCACAGAATGTTTGAGATCGGGAAGGACCTCTGGAGGTCATTTGATCCACCTTCCCCCCTGCTCAAGTGGAGCCACCAAGAACAAGTTGTCCAGACAGCTTTTTAGTATCTCCAAGGATGTAGACCCCACAACCTTCTTGGGCAACCTGTAGTCATTCATCCTCACAGTGAAAAAGTGTTTCCTTATGTTTAGATGTTGTGTTTTAGTTGTCGCCTAATGACCCTTGTCCTGTCACTGGACACCCCTGAAAGAGCCTTGGCTCTGTTTTCTTTGCGTCTTCCTTTCAGATATTTGAGCACATTGATGAGACCACCCTGAGTCTTCTCTAGGCTAAACAGTCCCAGCTCTCTGAGATTTCATCAGAGATGCTCCAGACCCTTAATGATTTTAATGGACTTTTTTTGGACACTCTCTCCAGTGTGGCCATATCTCTCTTGAACTGGGAAGCCCAGAACTGGACACAGCATTCCAGGAGTGGCCTCACCAGTGCTGAGTAGAGGGACAGGATCACTACCTTGACTTGCTGGCAGCACTCCTAACGCAGGCCAGGGTATCATTAGCCTTCATTGCTGCATGGGCACTGCTGGTTCATGTTCAACTTGGTGACCACCAGGTCCTTACCAGCAAAGTTGCTTTCCCTCTATGTGGCCCACAGCACGGGGTTGTCCTTTCCCAGGTGCAGGATTTTACACTGCCCTTTGTTGAACCTGATGAAGTTCTGAAGGCTGGTATTGCTAGTAAACACAGAGGGCCTTCTCCATATCCCATGTCACCAGGGCACTGCCCCGTTCAGCAGCAGCCCCACATTTTCCCTAGCCTTTCTTCTGTTATCTGTGTACCTGCACAAGTCCTTCATGTTGCCTATGATGTCTATGAGAGTCAGCTCCAGGCGGGCAAACAGTGGTAGAAATTTTTTATCTTGAAAATACTTTTATGAGAAGTTCTGTTTGACATCTGCAATGTTATGCACAGTTGGGTTCTTCAAATGTCGTAAGTGCAACATTGATTCTTAAAATAAAAATTGTTTTTCATATTTATGAGACACTATGATTCTCATAAACATTATTTTTGATACTTATAAACTTTGATATTATTCTTATAAGGATTCTGCCTTTTAGTGTGATGATTGTTGGTTTTATACTTTGAACATTTGTGTTGCCTTTCCGTGAACCCTGTTTTCTGCAGCACTGTTTTTGAGTTGCAATGATCAATTGCACATAAGGAATTCCAGATGGGATCACATCATTTGTTTTATAAATATGTAATAAGATATTATATCCTTGTGTATTACCTCTTATGCAACTTAAAGTCTCAGTTGGGTGGTGGGCTGTTATCTGAAGCAGCTAATTAAACATTGTCCTCACTGAGAGAGAAGTGAGTCTCTTGAAGTGTCTTTTGGTGTTAAATGATTCATTTAGAATGCTCAAGTCTCTGTCTTGAAATACTTTGCTTCAGTAGCTGTGGCATTGCATAGCTTGACATTTAAATACAGTGTACACTTTTCGCCCACAGACCTCTATTTCTCCGAGAAGTTTGTGTAGTCTGGCATGGAGCACTATGTTGCATTACCTAATCACTTGCAAGTCTGCTTCTTCATTGGTTTTTTATTGTGTCATAACCTGGTGGGTTTTTATATGGTGCCTCGTATAGAACTGTGAATACTTGTGATTTTTTACCAAACAAGCATCTGTTCTGCTGTTGACAATGTTGGTACTGTTGTCCTTTACCCATTTTTCTGTGAGTTTTTGAGGAAATCTGAATGCTTCATGGTGAAATAACACTCTTGGAAAAATGTAAAAATATTTTCTTTAGTTTGCCTGCATATTTGCCTACAAAAGGAAGAAAGGAAACTACCTCCTTGTTATTTTGTTTTTATTTGCTGCAATCTTTCCATCTGTTCCTTATGGTCTTTTGTAACTTTATTAGGCAATACTTTCCTAAACTGGTTCTAAAAAATGGCTTTACTTTCAGCAGGACTTCTTTAAATATTTGCAGAACAGTGTTTTTGTCACCACTCTTCCTTAACAGTGACGTTTCTGGAGGAGATGATTTGTGCTGGACTATTACTGCCTCTAGATTGATATCTACCTTGTTTCCATTAGAATCAGTGCTACCAGTATTTCTGGAGTGTATGAACTGGGAACCTTTTGCTTGTCTTCACCTTGTGTGTTGCTACTTGTTGGTTCTGTGTTTTGAGAGACTGGCCCTTCACAGTGTTGTCCATTTTGTATTACATGTAAGTTTTAACTTAAAAACTGTGTCTGACTCGGTGGACTTGGAATGCAAATCTTTTGGAGTGAATAAACTTACTGTGCTGTTTACTTGGCAATAGCTCTGCACTGTGGCTTTACTTGTAGGTGGTGCTGTCCCTGATAATGCTTCGGTATTAATTGAATAAAGCAGTGTGAATGTTTTAATGTTAGAGAAATATAAATGTCTTGGATCACAACTTCTGTTGTGTGTGAATGAGTGTGATATTTGAGCTGGGATCTGACAGTGTAGTCTTGTATTAAATGTGGAAATCTCTCTTGTTCCCCCTCCACCCCACCCTTGGCTGAATAAATTAAACAGCAAACCAGGCTGTTGTTCTGTACAGGTCTTTTCATGCTATTGTTAAGCTGGCTGCTCCAAAGTCAGTGCTTCAAGGGAAATATACAATGCAAAGTGGCAGAAGGTTACGAGGTACTACCAGTAATTTGGCTACAGCTCATTTCTGCCAGTCAGAACAATGAACTGAAGTACAAAGAGTCAGTAGCTGTAGGATGTTTTCCTCTCTTTCTCCTGGATGAACTGTGCTGTAGCTGCTGATGTAAGGCACTTTTCGCATAACCATGAACCAGAAGTATTTGCATTTATAAAAAACTTAGGGATAGGAAGTGATTATTGTTTTATGGAATCATGAAGCACTGACATAGCAATCTTCTTGAAGTCTTTGTTGAGCTGTTTCTGTAACTTTGGGTCTGGAAAACAAGAATAGGGTAGAAAAAAGAAAGTAAACATTTAACATGTCTTCTGATAGAAGTGTAGTTATAAGCAGAATTGCAGTTTGGAGTTCATCTATAGCAGTTTTATTTGAGCAGTTATTTTAATGCCTCAAATTAATATTTTAAAGTTTGAAAATCCCATTTTAAAAAGTGTTACATTTTGAATGCCTTTTAATGCTCTAAGTATGCATTTGATTAATTGATGAACATCTTACGGTCAGTGAACCTTTCTTCTGTTTTCCAGTACACGTCTAGGATCACTAAACATTGACAATATTACTTTTTCACATCTTAATGAGCCTACTTGTGTCTAAAATGTTTCTTTTTATATTTAACACTTTTGTTAAGCAGTACTTTTTCAAGAGAAAAACAACTCCTGCAGTCAAACAAAAACTTTATGTAATTATTTTGACGTTTACATTGTTAATTGGCATTTAAAAAGATCATTAATATCTTCTCAGGACTAGCTGAGCTTTTATGTCCCTTTTGAAATTCATTTAACATACTAAATACCTTGAAACTACTGTATCTGAAAGGCCTTGAACTTGAGTGGTGGGCAGTTTTGGAGCCTAATCGTAGTACTGACAGGAGAAATGTTACCATGAAAAGCAGCGTTGAGATTCAAAATTTAAAAGTGCCTCAAAAAAGTATTCCATAAATTCCATAAATTTGAAAACTTGATTGTTTTCCTCTGACAAGAAAAAGGAAAAAGAATAAAAGCACTAGGCCTAATTATTTAAATAATAATGTTTCCATATTTCCCAGTGATACACTCTAAATATTAAGTACACCTTCCCTCAAAATACACAGTAGAAGTCTCTTAGGATGGAAATGGTTTAAATTTTAATTAGTTATGCTGGATTGCAATCTTCCTTTAACAGTTGTATGAATAAACATATATAATATCAGAGAATGTCAGTGCAGTGAATTTTTTGGTTAATAAAAAAATAACATTTTTTATCTCTGTAGAGATAAACTATCTGAAAATTTTGAAAAGAGCATTTTATAAAGCTGTCATGCTATGTTCTTGGTGTTACCTATTTGCAGAGTTACAGATTTGACATACAGCATGCATTTAGATGTTTTCTTTTTGTTCACAAGCCAGAATCTGGGAAACTGTCCCCCACTGCTAACTGCAGGGATTTATAGCTTTGTGAAGCTCTTCATATGAGAGAAATTATGTACTTAAAGGTTCAGGTGTTCCACTCAAAGGAATATCAATCTGTTCAATTAAAAATCAGAGTTCTCAAAATTGTTTTCACAGTAAGTTTACACAACCTCATTAAGACAAACATAATTACATTCTCAAAGGTGACAGTGTATCTATATGTGAAATGTTAATTTTGATTCACCACAAAATAGAAACGGCAACAGTGCCCAAGGTCAGAACAAATGGAATGTAAGCACTATTGTTTTTCAATAAATGCAAACGTTTGCCTTAGTAAATGAAAAAATATTTCAGAATCCTTGCCAAGTCTGTGTATACTGTGCTTGACTAAGATGGGTTTTAGCAGGTTTCTCAGAAATGTGTTGGTGCCTAAGAAAGGTGTCTGAGGGGAGGCCATAGAGGGTGGACATTTGGATTGGCGAGCACCAATCACCACGAGATGTCAAAGATGTGATTTGGGTGATCCCAGTAAGTGGGAGTCCTAGCAGGTCATCATTTGAAATCTCCTCAAGTCTGTTAACTCCCATCAGGGAGCCTGATAAAAACTATCACATTATTCATAGTAACAAAGATTGTCCAGAACAAGAGGCCTTTGGTTATTTCTGAGGAACACTGTCAATTTAAACTGAAGAATTAACTGGCACTTTTCTTATTTTGTCATCTGTAATACAAATGTCTATGTAATTCCTATGAAACAGAGAAATATTTTAGATATTTATGCAGTCTGTCTTAGATCTGTAATTTTGAGAGCAAGGGTTTGTATAGGCTAGAAAAATTAAAGAAAGAGAAACCAGTTTTGTGGCTTGGTCTGTTAAAACTACAGCACATTTTGTTTTCTAATCTCTGTTTGAGCCCAGAGCTTCACAGCCAAAGAAAAGCAGTAATTGGGCTGTATTTGCCAGTAAATCAGTGAAAAGTGCTGAAAAACCACTAAAATCTGCAAATCTGCCACTGGCTTAGTAGACTTGTGCTGGGACAGCTTGAATTTTAAATGAGTCTGTTATACAAGAATGAGAATCGAGGTCACTCCTTATGTATAATGGATTTACCATACCAGCAGAAATAAAGGTATTTAAAGCTTACTTTTTATAGTTAAATGGATAATTATAATATTACTGCTTTGATGAATGTTAACAAATACACCGATTGCTTGTCCTGCTTCTTCACCCTTGACAAGCACCTGGTGCCAATACAAAACATAGGGAGAGGATAAATAAAAAGATGCTCTTTTATTTTTCCTTCTTAAGCCTTACTCCAGTTTCACTCAACTTACATGCAGTTACACAAATGGTATTTGAACACTGTAGTTAAGCATTTAACAATTAGCTGTATGTGTACAAGATGAGTAGGATCTGCATGTCATATCATTTTGGTTAAGCAACCATACAATTTTCATGCTGATATATTAAATCATTAATCCTTTCTTAAATATTTTCCTGTGTTTCTGTGTTTAAATTAAATCCCCAGCAAAAATGGTAAGAGCTTTATAGATTTACCTACTTAATCATCTTGCCCCCCCCAAGTATCTTCAACTGTTTTCTGGATATGCTGCAAAGGTCTCGGTATTTGGCATCTAGTAGGCCAGGATGGCAGCAAGGTACACACTCTGAAATGCAACATCTCTTTGTGGAACAGCTGGGATGCAGTTTGTAGAGAAATGAGCTTTGCTGGCATTTGTGAGAAGCACTTTGATAAATAACAGTGTTCTGGGCCATGATGGGTGAGCTTTCCACAGAGTGTTTGGGGTCTGGGTGGTAAAATTTGGCATTGCTTAAGTTTTCGTATGGACTCTGCATATAGTCTGTTTTAAAGCATACTGCAGGTATCCTAATTACAAGATTCCATATTTCGAAGTTCATCACGTTCATCTGAGAGATAGTGACTTTCACTTTTGAGAAAAACTGTAGGGTAGTAAACAAGCACTTCTTATAAATTTGTTGCATATGTGTCCTGGAGAGCTGAACAGACTCACTGAACTGTAAAGTTTGAAAACACAGATCTCCTTATCGAGGACTGATAAAATCCAACGCCTGTTTGTTGTTCTAAATTGTTATTATGATTTGCATGTGACTGAAATTAATCTCAGCATTTTTTACCTAACTAGCTCTATGCATCAGAGAGGAAATAGGCTGTTTTTCATGGGAACCATAAATTGGTCATCGTGTATCTTGTGCTTTTGGCTTTCTATTCCTCATTTGAGTAAAAACTTTGGATATTTTAAAATGTTATGTAAATTACCTGTCCTAGAGGGAGTTCTGTCTCAAAAGTGTGCATCTCTTTTTCTCACTGTTACATCACAGTACTTCTAACCCGATGTGGAACAGCTGACAGTATATGATTATCAGGAAGCTTTTTGAGCAGTCCTCTTATGTTGTTTATTTTGCAGGGGCTTGTCTGGTGTCTTGCAGTGACCGATTGGCTTTTTCTTGCTTTCTCTTTTAGTGATGTGTACGTGAATGCAAACCATTAGCTCATTTCATATAGAAATTTTCGGTTACTGCAGACCTAGATTTGAATCAAAGCACATCAAGATGAAAGGCTTGATAGCCCCTGCTACTCATCCCTTGAGGCTTCCAGGGCTGTTCTCGTCCTTTTTAAGTTAGTGCATGTCCTGTAATGGAAAAAAGAATTATTTACAGTTCAGTTTCTCCCCGGCATAATCAGTTATCTTTGGGTTGTTTTTAAGGCTTCTCTGTAAATTTATTTTTTAGCAGTATAGAAGGAATTTAATTTGATTTTTCTGGTTTTTTCCCCTCTGTAGTAGCAAGAGTTAACAGAATAAGAAGCAGAGATTCTAAAATGCTGTATAGGAATTGCACTGTCATTTGTGGTTTAGGAAAAGGGGGTGGTGTTCAGCTCTTGAAAGGGCTTTAATGAATATTGTTTGCTGTTTTTGAAAGCTAATGGTCAGAGGAGAGCAATAGAAACAGCCTCAGAGCTTTTAGGTAAATGCTTTTTTAGCATTTTTCCTGATGGAGGTGATTGTTTCACCTCCTCTTTTATCTCAGTGTTTTTCACTGTCTGTTGCCTTTTGTTTATATTCAAATGACAGCGTTGAAGAAGCCTTTTTTGTGTGATTGCAATGCTGTCTCCCCTCCTTCTGTAGAAAATCTGCTTGCCACAGACAGGCAGAGCATGTGTTTCTCTTGTCTTGGTTGGGTGCACAAATCTTCTTTTATGTGTGCTGCTTCTTACCCTGTTGCCTAGACGATCGCTGGCTTTCACTAAGAATGTCTGGTTCTCGTAAAGAGTTTGACGTGAAGCAGATTTTAAAAATCAGATGGAGGTGGTTTGGTCATCAGGCATCAGCCCCTAACTCTGCAATTGAAAACCACCAGGGAGACTTCTGGAATAGAGGACAAAATGTAACAACTGGTGGCACAAAGTTTTTAGATTCAGGTAACTTACCTTTAACATCAGTTGGTTACAGAAGGTCCAGCCAACAGGATTTCCAGAATTCACCTCTTTGGCCAATGGCATCCACCTCAGAAATCCCTGCATTTGAATTCTCAGCAGAAGACTGTGGAGGTGCACGTTGGCTTGACAGACAAGAAACAGATGATAGAGCAAGTGAAGAAGAAAATGAATCGGACAGCAGTTCGTGCAGGTTAATTATTACTTTCCTATTGTGAGAAACGTGTTTTCATTTCATGTTAATAGTTAGCATGCATATATTGGCTAGCCTTTATTCTAAACTAAAGTGCTTCAGAAACCTAGCAGCTATTGTGCATCAGAAACAGAGTATTAATTATAATGAGGTTCTGTGTGTTTACTAAGACCTTTATAAAAAAGGCAGTCAGTGGGGATAAACAAAGTGCAAACGTGCATGCACTCGTGTCTCAAACAGTTTACAAGTGCACGCTGCTATGAACAAGGTACTGTCCATTACATGGTAACGTTACAGGATGCTTTCTACATTATTTTGAAATTATACTGATTGTTTAGTTATGCCAGTTAGGAGAAAATTATGAAAATATAAGCTTCTTCTGACTCTTACCTGATGTTTCCATATGTTTCTATAGAAGATGGAGAGTGAACTGTATCGTATACACACTGTATAGTGTACTTACACTATAAATCAAGGAAAAACAATTACATCTATTGAAAGTCAATCAATTTGTGCTTTAAAGTGATTGCAGTTACCTATCTGGGTGTCTTAAACTGCCCATAAAAAGAAAAAATGGTTATATTATGTCTGTAAAGATGTTTTGGTGTTCTTTTCTTACACATCATTACTAAAGATGAAACTGTAAATTTTTTTTCTAAAATGAAAGTTGTTTAGCATTTGTAAATTAGGCAAGTTAATAACATTTGTTGTGAAATATCAGTATAATTATTCTATTTCATTTACTGCATAAATTGGCCATTCTTCACCAGAAGTATTTTCCTGTTTTGTAGTTCATGTAGTGTATAATAGCTTACCATTTCAAGTAAATTCTATGATACTTGCTTTCTCGCTTTGAAGATAGCTTTGCACTGATGTAGCATTTCAGAAAGTGTGGCTATTTAAAAGGGTACACTGCTTAATAAAGCCTATTAAGGACAGGTCAATATACTTATAGCGGTTTAGTGTTTTTCATTCCTTAGGAGAAGAATTAATTTAGTGGAAAAGCAAAGTAGCCCATAATATCAATACTATTTATTGTTTATATTACCTTTAAAGATTTAAGGAAAGGAAGGAGAGTAAAATTGCTTAAAAGTGAACACAGTGTATTTTCTTATAATTATCACTGAATTCCAAAATACTAGAATTACTGGAAAAGGAAATCCTATGGATGCTGCATCATAACAGCAGTCTTACTGTGCTGCAACAATTATATAGCTATGTAGCTGTAAGTAACATACCTCTGAAGAGATCCCATTTTAAATGACATTCAGCTGTAAATTTTTAAATAGCTATGTCTCTGGATATGGTACAGATATAACATCACCTTCCATTTCAGCAACATATACTTGTCATGTGAAACTTTTATGTACAGCATTACCCCAATTGGGGTATTCTCATCATAGCAAGGCAATCACTGTAAAAAAAACAAACATGTAATTTTAAGAGATAAATGTGTAGATTGAAATTACTACAAATTTGGTCTTAATTTTAGGAGAATAATGTACATATGGCAAAATTAATTTGCTACTTCGTAGAATTTGAGAACTGCAGATATTTATTTAGGAGATTTTAAGAAGTCTGGGGTTTTTTTGCAGACAGAGTTGTATAATACAGAAAATGCACATAGGATTTGAACTTAGTAAATCGGAAGTATCTTTTAAATTTTGTGCTTAATATTTTATAGCATCTAGAGTTTTTTGTATTTTCATTACTGTCTTCTGATTATTGCTAGTGTTTCACTTCTGTGCTTTAAAATAAAATAAATATTTTAGATAAATTTTGAGTTAAGTGTTGGTACAGTTTAATATGTAACTAATGGTAATGTAGAAATTTGCTTTGTATTGTTATCTGTAGCTCTGTCTTGTGGGGAGACTGTACTTAAACCATGTTTTGTTCACTTTGTTAAGAATGTATAAGCTCTTGTACAGACTATGTAAGTCTGGCTAACACCTGGAGTTTTTTTGATAGTAAGTACTTAATTAAATGTGGGTTTTTTTCTTATTAGTCTAAAATAAGGCTTATTATATGTTGACTTGAGGAGAAAAAACCCAAACCAACACTTTTGTCTATGTAATTTTCAAAGGGCTTTTTTTCCCATATGAAAACCCTGTTACCTCTTTTACAAACAAATTGTGTGTACAAGAAAGTCCTTTTAAAAAGCGTTTTGTAGAAGCTACAGTTACCTTACTTCTGTGCTCCTCTGTAACTTGCTGCCCAGTTACAAGCCCTAAAAACATGAAGTAACAGAAGCAGCTCTACTGCTTTGTTTGTATCAATCCTTCCTCTTTGCCATGTCATATAGCACAGGTAGAAAAGCATTTAGATGAGGTCTTTGTCATTATGACATCATTTAGATCATTATGTGATTCATTTATAGGAGAGATGCTGTCAAAATAATTTGATATTAGTATAGAGCTCAATTCCAAGTTTAGTACCAGACCTTTGACTAAGGTTGCATCTGAGATGCAGACAGACCATTCAGGTACAGGAATCAGAGCTAGTCAGCTGTAATACTGTTCACATCACACTCCTGTGTGGCCTTTGTAACCAGCATTAACTCAAATGTTTTTTTACTGGGACAGTGAGTTTTGAATTCTTTTGCAGGTTTTCATCTCCTAGATTTCCTCTATTGCTGCTGTTCATTAACTCTTGTACATCCCTGAGGCAATGAGCATCTTTTTGGATTTGTACACTTTTAAGAATTCTCCAACATCTGTGCAGACTCTTGTATAGAAAGTGTAAGCCTATTAGCATTAGATTTGTTTTTCTTAACTTTTTGTGGTGCCTTAGCAGCAATCTACAGACCTTGAAGGCATGGTGGAGATCAAGCTGAAAATACCTAGAGCATACCTTGTATGCAGAATGTTGTACCTGGTTCATTTCACCCGGGCATGCATTAAAATACTGGAATTACTTTGCTGTAGATTGAACTATGGAAACATATTAAAATATAGTATAAAATGTATATTTATATTTGAACCTTAAATACAAGAAGGATTTCAGAATTCATCAGCTGTGTGCTAACCTTGAACAGTTTAATAAAATGTCTAATTATTTGAAGACAAGGTGTGAATGTACCAGGTGGTAGCTGCTTTGCAGTTTTGCTCTATGTGAGCACTCTTGGAGTTAGGATGTTGTAACTTCCAGTCTAAGTTTGCCTCCCCACCCTGAGTTTCAATGTATAGAAACCCTTGATATGTCTTTTCTTTCACCTCAGACTTCCTGACCTTTGAGGCTGTTAAGTTCTTTAGGACTCCCATTTGTGCTGTGTGTTCCTCTGTATCTCGTATCACAAAATAATGCAAGCTGTCAAATAAGAACAGTTAATAGGTTCCCTAATTGTGAAATGATGCTAGTATGATACTTGAAATTAACTGAGAAAGAGCATTTTTTTTGCCAGATGTGTGCATGACTTAGATACAAATAAGAAACTTTGTTATCAAAAGATGGTTGTTTTAAAGGGGAGAATACCCAGCCTTCTTGTTTCTTTTCTTCCATGCTGCTGCTAAAATATTTTCCTTTCCCTCTGTGCTGTTTACATTTTCACTTGGATTACAAAAGAATCACAGAGTGGGTCAGGTTGGAAGGGACTACAGTGGTCATCTGGTCCAGCCTCCCTGCTCAAGCAGGGTCATCCAAGAGCATGTTGCATAGGGTTGTGTCCAGCTGGTTCTTCAATTTCTCCAGTGAGGGAGACTCCACAGCCTTTCTGGGCAATCTGTTCCAGTGCTTGGTCACCCACACAGTAAAGATGTTCTTCCTCATATTCAGTTTCTGCCTATTGCTTCACACCTGTGAGCAGAGCCTGGCTCCATCCTCTTGACACCCTCCCGTCAGATCCTTATATACAGTGACGAGGTTCCATCTCATTTGTCTCTTCTTGAGGCTGAACAGACCGAGCTCCCTCAGTCTTTCCTCATAAGAGAGATGTTCCTGTCCTTTAATCATGTTTGTAGCCCTTCATTGGACCCGCTCCAGGAGCTCCGTGTCCCTCTTGTACTGAGAAGCCTCTCATGTCTGTTGCTACTCATGCCAGTTAGGTTAAGCTTAATGCAGATGTATTTGTTTGCTTGAACCTATGCCTTTTGATTGCAAGATTGTAGTTCTGGCTATAGCTATAATTCTTTAGCAAAAAGTAAATCACTAGCCCTGAAGTTCACATGCAGGTGTGGCCTTACTGTGCTCCGCAGTTTGTTCACTTTTGTTCACTTTCTGTTATGTTTTCTTATCTTGAATTATGATACCCTATGGATTTTTAGCAGTCTTTGTTGTTACCATCTGTGGTTTACTCCTTTTATTTATTCTCTTCTGAGCCTTTGGAAAATTGTCCTTGTTTTTGTTGTAGTTTGTTTTTTCCAAGAATCCTTTCAGCATCCTTCTTTTCAACAAACTCCATTCTCTGCACCTGAGGTTCTTGTCTTAGTAACTTTAAAGAATGAAATAGAATGAAGTATTTTACTTCTTATGAACAGTAATATAAAATCTTAGAAGCTGCCAGAAAAACTGGCGTATTATTTTAGTAAGTTGTGTTCTGGTCACTGTATGGAATAAAATGTCAACTAGCTTGAAGAAAGCAGTGTAAACAACCAAAATGTTGACAAATTATTTTTGAAACTATTTTGTGAAAAGTGCAGTGCAGGAAGCCATCTTAGTGCAGTGAGAAGGTTACAAAATAAAGATTTGTTTAAAAATGCTGAAGAGGTATCTTAATATGTATTCTAATTTGACCAAGAAGACTTTGTCTTCTCTAATATGTATGACCTAAAAAATTGACTGCTGTAGGGTATGGTTGACTTGAATTTGCAACAGATCTACATATATTATTTCAAAATAAATTACCTGGAGATCATGTGTTTGTTGTGCAATATAGGAAACACAGTGGCCCGTCTCAAAGTACACAAATAACTCACCTTGCCCCTATGGCTCCTTTTTTTTTTTTTCATTAGGAAGTCAAGCGACTAGTAACAGAATAAATGCTTTCACTGGTTTTGAACAGCAGTGAAACTTAAAATCCATGCATTTCATTATGATTGCAGAGTTCTCCTTTCATCAGTAAAACATTGGGTTTTTATTTCACAAACATTATTTTTGCATTACAAAAATTTAAACAGGAGCACGTAATTTATAGTCAGATTCACTATGCATTATTTTTCTTCCTTTTATTGTCTTCTCTAAACACAAGGCACCACATCCATTTTCCTGCACATAATTAATTAATCATTTCCATCACTTATCTCTAAACCTCTTTTGTTACTTTGAACCTCATTTCAACCTTTTCGAAGTGTGAATAAAACTAATAGAATTTTCTTCTTTGAATTATCACAATAGTTTTTAAAATCTGTATATGTTGAGATGTCTTTATTATTTTGTTGATTTTATGTTTATTTACATGTCATATTTATAAAGGTGATGTTCTTTATGCATAAATTCAGATTTTAAGTGTTGATGTAAGTTTCCCTGAGAAACAATGTGCCGTTCACTGGAATCATAATAGCACGGAGAAAGTGTGCTTTTTCTCATCTCAGCAGTTTTGCTAATGTTTACTATTTCTAATGCTTTCATCTACACCTGGCTTATGTTGGAGAAACATGTATGGAACACAGTTTGAGCCAATCCTATGCACAGATCGCTCTTGCTCCAGTTCCCATTTTGCACCATATTCTGTACATTTGTGAAAGCCATTTGTGTTAGTATGTCGTGCTGCCTGCAGATTTCACTAGCAGAGGAAGAGCATTTGCTTTTAGTTTGGCTTCCCAAAGGGAGCAAGTTCAAGCATTCGTTGTGTTCTGCATCACCTCTGCCATTTCCCCGGCAGCTTCAACACCCCTGGGGCCTTCAGTGTGAGGGTAGGCAGAAGTCTCAAAGACAAGGTCACTTGTGGCAAGCGGCCGCTGTTAATGGAGCCGAACGCAGCTCGTTGCTGCCCTGCCAAGGGCCGGGCTGCGGTGCTGCCGGGCGGGCTGCACACCCCGCACAGCCGCCCATCCGTCCCGGGATTCGCTGTCTCTTGCCTACTGAGGCCGTGCCTGAGGGAATTGCGGGGATAGGAGAACTGCACTTGTGAGGAGAACTGAGGAGAACTGCACTTGTGGCGGTAGGTGCAATAAGAAAAGGAGACAGAGCATAGAAATCTTTTGAAAAGCAGACTTTATTGATTCTGTGAACCAGCCAGTTGAGTACACATGGTAGCGTGAGCTATTTTCTCCATCAAGATTTTGCAGATAGAAATGTCATTGTAATGCTCCCTGACTCCTGTGTCCAGTCAATGCTCTCGTAACCAGCTGCACATCAACACGTTGTTTCTGTTAAAAGAAATGTGACTTTTCAATGCAAGGAAATAAGTTCTCGCTGCAAAAGGTCAGAAGAGACAAGGTGGTACATATATATCAAGTTAGAATCTGTACCGCATACGCTTGATCTAACCTTGTCACTCTTACCTTGAGTAAAATGACATTTTTGAAGATTTTTAGGATTTCATTTAATCTTGTGAAAAAGTTGACCTTTTTTAGAAACACAGATGATGGTAGATTAAGTCAACTGATTATGGCAAAGCAACAGTTTTAAATATGAGTCAATTTATGCATAATTTTTAGAGATAATTTTTCCAGAAAGAATTTTACACAATTTGTCAGGGGAAAAAAAAACAATTTCAAATTTCTGTTCCTCTACCTCATTCCAAAATGAATGGTTTGAAATATGCACTTATTTTCTTAGTTGGAAATTAAGTCTTTGTTGCCTTATTTTTATTTCGGAGATAAGCATGGAGACATCTAACTTAAAATATGCCTTCATAAAATTAATTTAAAATGCATAAAGTAAAATGGTTGAAAAAAGTTTTTCAACCTTTGTTATAGCCGAGGTTAATACTTACTGAAAATCAGAAGTTGTTAACTAATATATACAGTTGTTATAAAATAACCATTGCAACTCCTTTAAAATTAGTATCAGTGCTTTAAAATAATTAAAGTAACAAATTCTGGTAGTAGGAAAAACACTGATGCCTCTTTTTGAGAGGGAATTTAGTAAAAGTGGGAGGAAAGAAGGCTTGTATATGTTATGTTTTAGTTTATTTTTGTCTTGACAAGTGTGTTTGCGGTTTTATTTAAGCTACAACAAAGTTGAAACAACCGAAGAAGGAGAGGTGTGAATTCAACTCTCCAGTCATCATCATCATATTTGCTTTTACTTTTTAAACTTGCTTATCACCACTTTACTACCCCAATTAATTGCTTCATTGCTTTGCAATGAGCTGTTATATTGGGCTGAGCTCCTTATTCCAAACATCCCACTTCAAGAAATAAAATCCTTAAAAATTGAATGGGTTTATTGCATAGATTATACATTTTGATTTCAGAAGGCATACACTTCCATGTTCTTTATTAGAAAAAGAATTTGAGGAAAGCTGGCATCTTTGGTAGATTAATGTTTGTCACCAAGGTAGTAAAATGTGTAGCATGTGAAAAACATTGTCCTTAGAGTAATTTATATAGAATCAGAGAATCATTAAGGTTGGGAAAGACCTCTAAGATCACAGAATCCAACCAACACTGCCATGTTCACCACTAAACCATGTCCCTAAGCACCACATCTACACATTTTTTTGAACACTTCCAGGTACAATGATTCTACCACTTCCCTGGGCAGCCTGTTTCAGTGCTTGACCACTCTTTCAGTGAAAAAAATTTTCCTAATACCCAATCTAACCTTCCCTGGTGCAGCTTGAAGCAGTTTGGTCTTGTCCTATCATTTGTTCCCTGGGAGAAGAGATCACCCCCCACCTGGCTACAGCCTCCCTTCAGGCAGGTGCAGAGAGCGATAAGGTCTTCCCTGAGCCTTCTTTTCTCCAGGAGAAACACCCCCAGCTCTCTCAGCTGCTCCTCTAAGTCTTGTGTTCCAGACCCTTCACCTGCTCCATTGCCCTTCTCTGGACTCGATCCAGCACCTCAATGTCTTTCCTGAAGTGAGGGGCCCAGAACTGGACACAGAACTCGAGGTGTGGCCTCACTAGGGCCGAGTGCAGGGGGACAGTCACTGCCCTGGTCCCGCTGGCCACACTAGTGCTAATCCAAGCCAGGATACCCTTGGCCTTCTTGGCCACCTGGGCACACTCTAGGTCATGTTCAGCCAACCAGCACCCCTTTCCTGAAATTGTACCATGCTTAATAAAAATTGATCAGTGCTACATATGATCTTTTTGATATAAATAATAGAAAAAAACAAAGACCGAGTGAAGTGTGATTGACATTTTAGAATTAAAAAGGAAACCCTACTGACTAATGTTCTAAGATACTCATAATAATATTTCCACTTAATGTGTTAAAAATAGTATCTTAAATCTGAGACTTAAAGGAATATGCAGGAAGGGTTCTTTGGTGCACACACCTCATGTACTGACATCCTCCGTCTTTAATGTAATTTTCTTAGTAGTGTGTGTGAGGTGTGCAGAAGTAGCAATACCTCTAGTCTGTAGAAAGGGGAATTCATTCTAAAAGATAAATTTGAGTTAAGAGCCAAGTCCAAAAGTAGCAGAGCTGCCTTGATACTCAGAGCTGCAGACCTTGCGGCTGGGTGTTTGCTCTGAGCACAGATTTGCGTGCCAGCATTAGATACCCAGGTTTCCTCTCTAGGTGGAAGGGATGTAGGCCAAGAATTTTGAAAGGCATTTCAGTACTACTGCTGAGAGAGAGAAAAGCAAGTTCTTCTCTTACTGTGTTCTTTCCTTGCTTATGTATTCTCCCAGGCTGTCATGGCTGTGGCAAATGGAACTGGGAAAAAAAGTCATAAAACAGCTTGTGGAAGGAGGGGCATTTAAATTTTTCATAACCAGTCACTGGGTGACAGGCACAAATAGCTTTCGAAGCTTTATTTTTCCTTTTTTTTTTGCAAACACCCGAACTATTAGACTGTCTCTTTCTTGCTATCTTTATGGACCACTGAACCTTAGTCTTTATTTCCTTCTCCTGTTACTTTGATGCCAAAATGGAGTTCTGCTTTTTCATTTTGCTACTCTAATTCCCTATATAGAAACCCCTGTAGTTTTCCACTACTAATGTTTAAAGAACTAGTAGATAATAGGACACCCATACCCTAGTCCATGCTTGTTACCCTAGTCATAACAGGGACATGTTGCCCGCTATGTTATCCCTTCCTGTCCTCAAGAAAAGTACATTTCATCTCTTTTGATGGTAGAAAAACGAAAGTAATACAGGACCCAATGACCAGTGTGCATGTAATTGCACCCCGCTCTAATTGGGAGATTTCTGTCAACTACATGGAATTGTAAATCTCACTATAAATATGGGTTCTCACTGGGAGTTCAGACAGGCACACACACACACACACACTCACAGGGACACACACACATCTTCTTGGGGACCTCGAACATCAACGGAGACACTACTCGGGACAGCCTCTTGTTCTGCCCATTCCCCTTTCCCAGCATGTTATGGACTCGCACGAATAAAAGGTACCTGCTTCTCCCCTTCCCCATAATTTGTGTCTCTTTTCTGTCTTCTGCCAGCCCTGAAAAAGGCATCAACTTCATTATGGAAAATGGTTTGTAAGTTACTATCAAGAGGACAGGTGTAGGATTAAACTTCTTAAGATGAGGGAGAGAGCTAGGCTTGACTCTGTTGTGTCCTGAATAAGTGCTTTATTGTGGGTACTGAAAAACAGACACCACTGCAGTTATTTTTCCTTATTGAACAAGAGTGATGACTGAGTTCTGTGTGAAGTGTACACGTGCAGTTTTGAGGCTGGCAATAGCTTCAGTGAGGTTGTGATCCAGCAAGTGCTGGCTTGGAAAGTTTTTTCCTTTGTTGCTTCTTCCATTCTATCAGGTAAACACTTCATTTGTTTGTAATGTAAATAACATCCTGATAGCATGTAATTTTTTTAATCATTATTAATGGGGTTACTTTAAGGAACCTGTGTTAAAATATGGTTCAAACAAGCAAACCAAAAAAACCCACAACATGTATTAACACAATTGAGAATGTGCTAAACTGTGGTAGGGAGATATGGAACAAGAATTTCCTAACTATTTTTGTGTTGACCAGTGACCTATTCTTTCCACTTCTGTTTTTGTTTTGCAGGGTTGGGGGTTAAAGAGTGTCTCTCACTGAGTACTTGCTCATTCTCTTCAGAATGCCACCCAGTTGCCCCATATAATGTTGGCCGTGGTTACATGGTTTCATTTTTATATGAGCCCTGATTCAGTTTCCAAAATGGCCACAAAGAATATTTGTTCCATCTTGTCAGAAGGCCAGTGGTGCAGCAGAACAAGTGACTCATGGGCGATGGGAAGCAGGGAAGAAGTTGACACATCTTAAATAAATGGCTAACCACAGATTTAGCCACAATATTTAACATAAAGTCCCCCAGGGGCAGTCAGTAGGCAGGTATCTCATTTCTGATCCATTATTGGATTTAGCTCTGAATTAAATACCAAACTGCTTGGCCTTTTTAGCTACCTGCGTACATGCAAAAAAAACCCCAAACCAAAACATACAGCAAAAGCCAAGAAAAAACCAAAAAGTTCCCCATTGCAGAAAATCATGTGTTGGAAACTTAGACTTCAGTTTTGAGGAGCGCTGTCTTTCAATGAGTATCCTACACTAAGGAGTGAGATAAGTCTCTTGGTGGATTTAGGCCCAAGCATGCAGCCTCAGTTCATTACTTCTTTGTGGAGGTGGGTATCTGGATGCAGGTCTTGTGAAACCGTGTCTTTCCAAACATTATGGTAGGTCCAGACTATTTTATAAGTTGCCTGCGTTGTTGAAAACTAAGTAGTAGTCAGTTAAAGAACTGTGAGCAAGAAAATGGGCTTTCCACAGTGTACATAACTAGGATTCATCTCCTTTATCTCCTAGGCCCATGCATTCCTGTTACATTTTCTCTGTTCCTGATTTTTCCCAAGCTTCTGTATATATGGGCAGGAATAATTTTTCTCCTCATCCACCCTTGCTTTTCACCTCTGTTGCCTTCTACTGTGCTAGATCTCATATCACACAAGGCTTTGGGCAGTAGGAGTGGTGCTGTATTGATGTGTTTCTTTGTGGGTTTTTTCCCCTGCATGCCCACATGCTTTTACTAGCTCCATATATGCTGAGTTTTGTTCTAGCCACCGTAGGCTAAGTGTGAAACATATGTGGCAGGGAGAGGTTTAGTTCCTTATTGCCATCCTTCCATTGCTTTTTCAGTTTGCAGGGTCTTGGTAATGTTCTTCCTTAACCATCTGACAGCACTACAGATACAATTGCCAGGCCGACCTCTGTGCGTCTCTTAGTTGCAGAGTACAACATGAAATGATCATACTTTTTTCACAAGGGTCTAGATTAGGTTTGGAGGCAGAAAAAGGTATGAATATGAATAAAAATAAAATAGCAAGGGAATATATATTAAAACAAATAATGCACATCAATTTTCAAATCACGTAGGATTTTTATTTTATCCTTTGTAGATAACATTTCACCTTAATATTGTGTGAACTAAGATTTCTGTTATTGTCTTCAGCAGAACCTCCAACAGCAGTCACACCTTATCATCTTGTCAAACTATGGAGCCCTGTACCTCAGATGAATTTTTTCAGGCTCTCAACCACGCTGAACAAACTTTTAAAAAGATGGAGAATTATCTTAGACACAATCAGCTATGTGATGTGGTGTTAGTTGCTGGTGATCGTAGAATTCCAGCTCACAGGTAAGTTTATTATAATTTGAAATAACTTCGTAATTGTTTACAAATGTGTGTCCCATGTTTTGTTTTTAAAAAGTCACAGCATCCTAAACAATTTAGAATGCTTAAAAGATGTATATGTTTTTTAACATTTATTTTTAAACTAAAAGTTAATTTGTCTATTGTATGCGACACAGAATAAAAAAAAAAATTCTTTTTGTCTTCAAGTATACTTATTTGCATAACAAAATTAAACCCCAGAAAGTCCCAAATACACTCCCAGAATATTATAGTTGTAGTGGTTTTTGTGCCATACAATGATGTAAATTTTTTTTTTAGATTTAATTTTCTTTGTACTAGCAATTATGTTGTTGGAGTTGCAATGAGCAATAAGGACAGTCTTCTGTCCACATAAAGACAGTCTTGCTCCTGTAGTAAGAAGAGTCCTTTGATAGGAGCCTGTTGAACCCTGCCACGGTCTAAATTAGATCAAACATTACCCTCTCTGTCATCTGTGTAATTAACAGATCATATGCATGCCACTTAAAAGCTAGGAAAATACCAAATATTGCAAAACACAGGCATGCATAACTGAAGCACATTACAGCATTTAATGCGCAGTATTTGTAGTTTGAATAGGAGCCTAGGTATAATTAAGTTGTGGTTTTCTAAGCTGAGGTCTACAACAGAAATAGCATCATAAAACGTTCTTGTTTTCCATTGCTCATTCCTACTCCCACAGTGAAACTACAACTCAATACTGTAATAGTAATAAAAACTTGAGAAGAGGTTGCTGGCTTGGGGTTGGTATTTTTCTTAAAAAGCCCTATTTCTGTTTTTGTTTGGATATTATCCACACTTGTGCTGACTCCACTGAGAGAATGACAGCATGGGGATGGGAACTGACTTGAGGAGCAGGGAGGCATTTAAACCGTAACATGCTGTTGCTCTCAGACTTTGATGCAATGTTCAAATTAGTTGCAAAACTGCATTGTCCCTGTGGAAAGACTGAATCAGATGAAAACAGGGAATGCACACACCCCTAGTGGGCACATGCTCAAGTGATTTAAGGTCAAAAAACTTTAGAGAGGTGTAAACAGGAGAAAATAGTGATTATAATAAGGAAATCACTTTACTTCTTTATGTAGCCAAGGTAACCCCTTTGCAGTCCATGTTTAGAGTATGGCTTATGTAATCGTTGAAAATGTGTAGAAAGGCTGCAGAGGACAGCTGTGAATATCTTGTAAGGACTGGAAGATTTTATTTGCAATTAAGTGAACAGATAGACAACATGCTAAAAAGTCCTTTAATGTGGTTCATACTTGTTTCTCATTATTTAGAGAACTGACTTTGCTTCTCCAGTTTCTGCTGCTGTATCTATTTCTGTAGTGCATGAGGCATATGCTACTACTTGTTGTTTGCTCTGGTCTTCTCTTCTGAGGAGAAACATTTCGCTGTAGTTGGTAATTTGTGTTCTAAATATGCATGAAAGTTAAGGCCAAAGAAGCACACTGTGCTTGTAGCAGGAAGTGGGAGGTTTACGATTGTCCTTTGTTCACTTTATAATGTTGGAACTGATGCCTTAGGATTTTAGCTTTTATATTTTTCATACATTTGTAATCCTGCAATTCTTTAGTGTGTAACTCTAAGCTCCATAAACAGAGGGTTAGCTGCTGTTTTCCCATTTGTTAGACAAAATAACTCCTCTCCAGGTCTGAGACCCAAGGACATCTTACAGTCTCAGGCCCCAAAAAATGTAAACAAAAAGTAGGATGGGGGGAGGAAACTGGGGGTAAATGACTTCATTACCTGAAGCTGTAATTGGAAGATTAAACCCCAATATACTAATGTACCAAACTTATAAAAGTACAAAATCCCATGACCTGTTGTCCATTTTGGGTGTAGCCGCCGGGGGGGCTCTGTCTGCCCTAAATGTACCTTTGAAGCTTTTCAAATAAATACCCACCTTTATTCCATTACTCCTGTCTAGTCTCTGTTTCTAGGTAGCCTTTCAAGGCATCAGAACAACTTACAAAGAAGCATTGCATTTTGCATAAGTTCTTTCTCTTACTGTTTTGTTTTCACAGAGAAACATAGCTATAACTACAGTCTTAATCTCAGTAAATCCATAGTATCTCAGTGAAAACCGAATTTTTTCATAGTGGCAAAGATAAAGATGGAAATTTTAAATTTGATTAGAATTTTATAAAAATTAAGTAAGATGTGTGCCTTTATGTACTTGTAGTAGCCAATGTTGTAAGAAAAAAATTCTGTAGTATTTTTTGCTGCCTACATCCAAGTTCTGACTTCTTTAGTATTGATTGCAGGCTGGATCACTCAATGCATTTCAGAACACTAGTGATTATTTTCTCTTGAGATTTAATAAGCAACAGAAGATGTATTAAATAGATACTAGCTTAATGGCTTGCCATTCTAAGATGACTAAGAAAATAGAAAATTCACTTACACTGGACAGCTGTTTTCCTTTGGTTTTTCATAAGAAAGATAAGATTTTTTCATAGTATGTGGTCTCAAGAGCCGGTAAGAAATAACAGTTTTCATTATTAATATTAATCACACTCATATGTAGAGAGGAGTATTTCTTGTTTTGAAGCTGGTATTTTAAATAATTCCTGTATTTTTTTGATTATCAGTTTCTATTGTCATTGAGTATTCTGAGGTGCATGATATACGTTTTTAAAGAAAAGAGATGTGAGTTTGGTGGCTGTGTTGATAATAAGCACAGGTAATACATTACTGTGAAATTCTGAGAGGTTTTGTATCTATTCAAAGAATTCAGGCAGTGAGTCTACTACAGATAAAAGCATCACATTTAGTCATGATTTTTCTGAATGTGGCATTCTCTGTAGTTCCAGAAGTGTTTCTCTTCTCATTCTGTGCTATAATTATAGCTAAAAACTTATTTACAAGGTCAAGAAGCAAGTAGGAAAAGGGACCATACTCCAGTGGGAAGAAATGTATTATATTCCCACACCTTTAGCCTGCAGTTCCATAAAGAAACTTTGCATACTTTAATTTAATTAATTTAATAAAGTTTTCCATTGCAGGTGGTTATTCTGTGTCCACTGCAATTTCAGATGTGTGTCATTTATTACATTCCTATTTATTACACTCAGCTAACTGCTTTATCCATAATAAAAGTTTGTTTTGTTTGGTGATAACCTCCTGATCAGAACATTCATGTAAGGAAAGGGAAATACGTGTAAATTCCTGCCCAGAGGACATGTAAAGCCTGCTTCACATCATTTAACCAGCAGTCTGGGCATCTGTGCAGAGCCACTGTCTGTCTTTCTGTTGACACTAAGAGATGGAAATACAAAAGACACAGGACTGAAGGAAAGAAGGCAAATGGAACCTGATGTACTCTAGGGGTTAGGAAGCTTGTTTGAAAGGGCACAAACTCCTCAGTATTGCCTTACAACTTCAGGGAGTGCTAATAGTGAGTTCCCTTCGACTGTTTTCAGCTCTTACACAGCCACAAACAAGGAGCTGCCGAGGAAGAGTCCCTTTTATCTTTCAGATCTTAAGCAGCTTCACTTCATTCTGTCAGGTGAGACAGCTTGGGAGATAGTAAAGCTGTAAATTGCCAGGTGTGACAGCTCTCATCATTTTACACAGTAATTCCTTTGGTGACCTAGAAAACTGGCTAAATGATGCAGCTTGTGGCAGTTCCAACAAGTATGGTTTTTAAAGTGTGCCACTTATTTTACTGGCTCAGTGGAAAACTCTTCAAAATAAGTTAAGCTGTCATGGTAGATCTTTCTAATTTTGGATCAATACAAACCACAGAAATTAAAGACATCAGTAGCCCTGGAGCCTCCTGTAAGAGCAGAAGGATGTACTGAAACACACAGATTTTGTTCAGTATTTAGACCATAGCTGTTGAGTTGAGTGTTTTTCCAGAGAGATTAATTGTTCAGACATCTTATGAGCTCTTAGATGAAAAATTCTGATATTAGTGCGTTCCTTTTTCTCTGTGTTTTTCCTGTGCACTGTCAAAGAGTAGTTTACTGCCTATAATTCAGAAGCTAAATTCTTGTAATCTTACCTATGCAGAACTGAATATTTAACAGTAGCTGTTAATTAGGTGAGGAAGAGAGTAAAGGTAAATACATTCAATATCCACAATCAAACAATACAATACAAACTGTACTAAGGCTTTTTCTTGTTTTGTGGTTGGGTCCTTTTGTAATCTTAAGAGACCTCTTAAATATCAGTAGATACTGATTTTGTAGGCATTTTGGTTGGGCCCATTATGCAAGAAATATTACTCCTAAGAGCAAAAAGTGACTACAAACTCGAATACAAAACCCATAGTTTTCTTCACTTTCTAAACTGAGGAAAGGCAGTATTTTGTAGCATAAGTAGTTCACAGGGAATTCTTGATGTGGATAAACATGTTAATTTTAATGATTAATAAATAACGCAAGGTAATGCTGTTAAATATTTAACTCTCTTAAATACTGACAGAGCCAGGATGGCTCTCTTTAACAGAGAGACTGTGAACATCAGTGTAGCTTTTGTAGTCAGTTAGTCAGTTTTTGTAGTCAGTGCACAGATTTTCTTTTAAAAAAATCATACATGTCACTTAGCTCTTTCCAAGTATTTTTAGCAAAAAGGTCAAATATGGATGGGGAAAATCTTCCACGGATTCTTGAGTTGTATGAAAGTATTGGTTGTTTAATGTTCTATGGTCTGTATGTAGGAATGCAGTTTAATTAGAAGAAAAATGTTACCAGCTGTGAGATTAAAAGATCGATCAACAAGTGGATATGAAACCACATGTATATGGCAGTAATTGATTTTTATTGACTAGTGGGAAAAAGATAGGACAAGAAAATGCCAGTTGACTGAAAGCCTGCCTTTGTCTTCTTTTATCCTAACTCAGTGTCACCTTGATGCAGTCACTGTATATTTTAATCCTATTTCTTTCTTTGAAATAACTTTAATTAATTGAATTAAGAGAAAAGTGTGGATACCTGTTCTAAGGCTTTTCAGTGTGAAATTATTACAAAACTGTTCTCAGTATAATTTGTGCTTTTTCAAATTACATGTATTAAACTACTTCTGGACTTCAGATCCTCTTTCAGCATATGCAAGTCACTCTCTGGAAAGAACTTTCCGTTGTGTAGCATGTATACCTCCTCATGGATCTGAACACATGTTTGCAAAAATAGTAAATGGATTACATTTTTGTTAATTTATTTTGGAGGACTCTTGAGTCTGAAAATTATAGGGAGAAATTGGCTGATATCAAACATCTGTTGGAAGGCATTGGGAGCCTCGTGTTATTATTTGGCATTTCTTCAGCAGTTGTTGCTTAAATGAGGACAGTCCAGATGTTTTCTAAATAATAGCGCAGCTAGCTAGCCCAGTTGCACTGCTGGGGAAGGAAAACAAAAGAAAAACCCAACCCCCACACTGTGATATGACTAAGTACTAGATTCTGCCTCCCATTGCAGAAGACCCTACAGTCTTTTTCAGGTTCTATTCTGTGTACAAGTTCCAAGTCAGTAGGGCCAGATGTGAATATGTTAAGTTGGTTGTTTTGCCTTTTTTGATTTTTAATTCTGAATTGGACCTGCAGAGATACTTGGGTTATTCAAATCACTTTCCCTTCCATTGAGAAGCCCTATTTTGTACATAGAAATCTGATCTTATCATCTCAGTCTAGCATCAAAACCATTTGCAGAAATTCTCCCTTGATGCTTACATGAATGTACTCTCTAATTTACTCCATCCACTTCTATAGATTTCTGGGAGGCAGTATTTTCATTTAAATGCAGATGTCATTAAAACTGAGGTTAAAATGCCTAGAAGAGATGCCTGGGCCCTACCTTGACAGAAAGTCCTATTTTTTTCTTAGCAAGTCAGCCACAGAATAAATGTCATATTTCAAGAACAGGATTTCGTATTTCTTTAAAAGAATAGAACTTTGTTTGTTTTGACAAAACTTCAATCATACAAGGTGTTAAAATAAAAGTAATCTTTTCCCCTGCACTCCTAACTCTACTCTCAGCAGCTAGGAAAAAAGGATCACCCTACTGTAAGCCATTGGCCGAATGGTCAATGGTCAGAAAATTCACAAGAAAAAGGTATTACAAAGTTTGTCAACATTTTATTGCTTAGCATTTAACTAAGAGAGTTCCTTGTATTTCATGACTTTGTATATGTACCTGCAAATCTTCCCCTAAGCAATGGTGCTCACCTTTTCAATTAATTTTACTCTGTTTTGTGGGTCCTGACTTCTGTCATTTTAACACACCAATCTAATGATTCAGCACAGCATAAACCAGCTGAGGTATTAGATTAATTGAATGTATGCTTATGGACTGTTTAGTGTATGTGCAGTAGGCTTGGTTCTTGGGCTTGCTGCTTGTATGGCTCACTACCTATACCAAGTGTATTTATATTGAATTCCCTGTGGGCAAGGCAACAGTGAACTGCTGCAGCACAGAAAATGATCCAAGCCAAAAGGCCCTTCCTGGAGGTCTCTTAGGAGAGAGGCCAGCAGTCCTCATGAATAGTTATGGTAGGTTTTATATTCCTGCCTCATACCATTCTCTCTTTTACCCTAGACTCTGAACACATACTGAGACATCAAAATTCTTGCACATTTTTCAGAGTGGCATTATTATTTGTAGTGAGTGTTTTACTCTCAGTAATCCAAAGAAATGTCTGTTGTTCACTAACATGTTTACTTACACAGTGTCTTAAAATAGTCAGGATTGCTAAAAAAGTCTAAATACATACCCACAAAAGAGATTATCATTTCCACATTTACTGTGCCAAGTGTTGTTATCAGTATTCGTAATTGAATATATATGTGTGCACCAAGAGAAAAAACATTTTAAGGCACTTTGAAAAGGACTGGTAAGTCATTTCTTTATGTTTACAAAAGTATCTAGCATAATATAAATGGAAGTCAATTCAATTTTATTTTTGTTTAAATCGTGTATTTACATTCCGATTATATTTCCAGTTTATGTGGATTTTTAAGGGGGTTGTGTCTGTGTTGGCTATTAGAAGTCATTGAGCTTTGAAAGGGTAATTAGTTTAGATCAGTAGCAATTGTAGGTTTAGTATCACTACTTCATTATTCATAGAAACTGGAGCATGGAGCACTTCATCAATTTTTAAATGTTATTCTCACTACAGTGTTTCTTCAAAGGGCAAAGTAATGAATCACAAATTAACAAACATCAGGTTGACTAAGGGCTTTTTCTTTTCCTTTCTGTTTCTTTCCTTTTCTCCTGCACGTCACACTCAGGTTGGTTCTCTCCTCTGTTTCGGACTACTTTGCAGCAATGTTCACTAATGATGTAAGGGAAGCAAGACAGGAAGAAATCAAGATGGAAGGTGTGGAGCCAAAGGCACTGTGGGCTCTGGTTCAGTATGCATATACAGGTAACTGCAGTGAAAATGGGAATTTCATCAAGTGAATTGTCCTCATGTGAATATTATATTCCATTACTAGATTTCAAATGCTCTTTACAAATTATTCTTCACATTATTTAATTTCTTATAAATAAATAAAAATAGATCCTAGAATATCCTCAGTTGGAAGCAACCTACAAGGATGCTCAAAGTCTGACTCCTGGCCCTGCTCAGGACACCCCAACAATCACATTGTGTGCCTGGGAGTGTTTTCCAAGTGCTTCTTGAACTCTGTTGGGCTGGTGCTGTGACCACTTCCCTGGAGAGCCTGTTCCAGTGCCCAGCCACCCTCTGGGTGAAGAACTTTCTCTAATATCCAACCTAAAGCTCCCCTGTCTCAGCTTCAAGCCATTCCCTCAGGTCCTGTCACGGGTCAGCAGAGAGAAGAGATCAATGCCTACCCCTCTGTTTCCCTGGTGAGAAGGCTGTAGGCCACGATACGGTCTCATTGCTGTTACCTGAGACTACCTGATAGGATAGTTTCTCTGATAATGCTATATTCGGTTAGTTAACAAATTATGTGAATCTGTTAAATGTATCATGACTGACAAAAAAAGGAATCTCATTAGGATTCCCTTTCCTTACATCTTTATAGGTGCTGATTTTGAAGACTACTAGTTATCTGTTGCTGAGGGTGACATTTACTAAGCCTTCTATTCTGTCATATAATCTGTAAATAATTCTGTTGCCTTGGGCTTTTAGAAAATTTATAAGATTATAAGAGCAAACTAATGTGATCTTCTTTTTGATGTTACTAGGTCGTCTTGAATTAAAAGAGGATAACATTGAGTGCCTGTTGTCTACAGCTTGCCTTCTTCAGCTCTCTCAGGTTGTAGAAGCTTGCTGTAAATTCCTCATGAAGCAGCTTCACCCGTCCAATTGCCTTGGCATCCGATCTTTCGCTGATGCGCAGGGTTGCACTGACTTGCACAAGGTGGCTCACAATTACACTATGGTATGTTGTTAAGTATCATCTGCTTTATTTAGTAAGGAAAATAGAGAATGTTTTCCTAAATAAAGTGCCAATGTTTTTTCCCCCAGAAAGCCTTGGTCATTTTCCAAACAAGAATACACATATGTTCCCGTGATGGAAAATGACAAAACTGTAAAGTTGCTGGTTTAGAGCTGGAAGGAACTAGGCAAGCATTAATGGTTCCCTGTAATAGTAATGGGTTTGTATGCATTTCATAAAATAATTCAAAAGCTTGTTCTTTTTTCTGACAGTCAAAAACTACAGACTTTACAGTGGGCTGGATGGCATCAGCTAGTCCAAAATAACACATTACTAAATGGAAGTGTAGAGTTTCTTTTTTGTAATGAACTGAAGTAATCAGGTTCTAATTTATACTTGGGGTATGAATGTGGGCATTCAGCAATATAGATTCTGCATTATCCTTACTATCTTAGTAGTGGGATGTCAGGCATCAAAGAATTTAATCTCCCGCTAGGCAATACGTGACAATGCAAATTTGTCAATTATGTTTTCGGAGTTAGATTATAGAAAGTCAGACCTGACAATTTCAGTAAACTTCATCTGTTTAATAGTCATCCTTTTATTTTAATATAAAATGTTCTTTTTTTTCTTCTCACAAATGTATTTTAGTAAAGTTATCAGAAGAAGATAGGAGAACTATCTGGGAAGCAAGTCAGTTTATCTGCTCTTTGCAGTTTTGTGAGGCATTTTACTCTCTTCTTGATGAAATTTTGCCTATGTAAGCTCTTGGGACCTGAAAGAGTAGATACCTCCTAATAGATGTGGGAATGAAGATAGTATTTAATTTGCTTGTGTGTCATGACATTGCTTTGCCATTAAGATATTGGCTTAGATCCAAGAGCTGTAATATGTGTCTTGTAATTAGTATTAGAAATCCATGGCTCTTCCTCTTGCTGCCTTAGGTTTTGCAGGTTTAAAAACTTTTTTTTAAAATTATTTCTTCTTGGCTTAAATTAATTTAGTTTAGTATGTATAGCAGTTTAAGGTTCTTTTTCATATAGGACACAGTGGATGGACCTCTCACATATTTAATGTCATGTGCATACTGAAATCTACCAAAGCAGATCAATAAATAATGTGCAGATTGTAACTTACCTGTTTCTGTTCTTGGTCTTCACTACTGCACAAACAAAAATAAGGAGATTGGATTAGGTAGAATGTCCAATGAAACAGTAAAGTAAATGTAGCTTATGCCTTTGAGGAATATTAGAATTAATGTTGAATGAGACCAGTGATAGAAAAAATATGCGAGAAGAGAAACCCCCACCTCTGACCTTTTCATTCAGACCTTCTTCTTTTTCAGAATAAGCATATATTTTGGTCTGTGCAATTGTCATGTCCCTTATAACTGCAAAAATCAGAATAATAATTATTATTAGACTAATGCATCTTTAAAGGTGAATGTTAGGTATTCTAGTCTTACATTTTGACTGGCAATTCATGACTTATGGCACATAGGGGCTGTGAACTTTCTAAAAGCCATTCTTTTACAGCACCTATCTTTCTTTTGTTCAGACCGCAGGAAAATAGTTGTGTGCCTTTTGGCCGCTGTTTACTTCAGTGGCAAAATTGTTGCTTTTAAGACTTTGATGTGAGTGAAATTCAAATTAGATGGATTTTAAAAAGCCATTTTCAAAACTAATTAGTTGTGCTAGATGGATTTTTCCCAAGGCCTCTTTTAATGTTGTTTAGTTCCAACAGAGACATTAAATTGAATTTTAGTAATAATGAGTAATAGAGAAGCAGCTTCTTTAGTTTGAAATGAATGTTGCTATGGAAACTGCATAGAAATGTATAGTCCAATTGGAATCTTCAATTAAAATAAATCCCCAAGTAATTTCATTCGTTTAAAAGCTGTTTGAAAAAAAAAATGTTCAACACTAGTAAGTGCTAGCTACTTGATTCTCTTTCCATTAAGAAGTATTAGAGTGTAAGGGTTAAGCACACCTGTAGTACCTGGCAAAATTCTGTTTGTTAAAGCAGTGGATTATTTTTATGCTACATTGGGCTGCATAGAACAGTGTGGGATCATACTGAGTGTAGTTGATAGTTCTGGTTCTTTTACAATACTCGTAGTAGAAAGTAGTGAATAATATAAAATACTTAAATTTAATTTATACGTGTTATTTTCTGTGAGTTTTTCTTTAACAGAAAAAAGACCCTGATTGCCATTTAACATTTTTTACAATTAAAACAACTTCTCTGTTTTAACGGTTTTATGACACGTCATAAGTATGTAGTCATCTTACCTGCTTCATTAAAATAGCTCTTCACATGAAGACTAGAAATTCAGGTAAAATGAGCATTTGTTTAAACTGGAGGATGAATCAGTGAGTAATCCCACTAGGTCTACCTCTGTTAATAGGCTTGTTCTGTCTGGATAAAGTTCATTAGTCATTGGAAAGCATCAGCAATTAAAAAATAATTTAATAAGAAGGATTTGAGTGCTGCATTTCTTCATATTACAGATGTATGTTATGATAAAAGGACTTAAGTGTTGCATTACTTTATTGCTTACTGTGTTGACAGTTGATATGTTTTTTCAGAGGGGAACAGTTTATCAAAACAAGTCAGTTTTTGACACCACAAACTAAAGCTTGAAAAAATACTCAGGACACATGACTTGAAACATAAAATGAACTGATTAGTACTGAATTCATACCTTAGTTGACCAGTGGACTGAAGAAGCCAGTGGACAAAATTACATTCCCTGTTTGCTCTCTCATTCAGATCCTGTGAGTCAAGCACCTCCTGCTTTTCTGTTGCCCAAGTTCAGAGTTTAAGCAGAGCCCCATGGTTGGGCAGCCTTCGTCCTTTTCAACCTGCAGGTGTCTGATGCTCTCCAAGGTTTTAATCCTTCTGACACAGTGTACAGGGAGACTAACCATCTCACTGCATCCCACTGTAGGCATTAAGTATCATTTAGAAATATGCATCATCTTATTTTTTTATATGCTCCTAATATTTTTTTGTTCTGTATCAAGTCCAAGACAGATCTGTGGTTAAGAGTATCAGTATTACTCACTCTGCAGTTGCTGAAGGATGAATTTGAGGTTATGGTGTGAATAACCAGTACACAGCATTGAGCATGAGGACTGCATGTCCCTGTCTTAGCTAATGCATAAACCTCAACCTACTAATTTGATACGTTTTGCAGGCTCTTTAAAGAGCTAATTTTGGGGTTGGGAAACTTTACTTTCAGGACCAGAAAACAAGGGATTGAAACTGCAGACCGTTTGTTCTCTGAAATACCCTGTTCTTCCACAGAGAGTTCCCATAAGAAGAAGGAAAGAAAAGGCTAATAAGGAGGTTAAGAATGCTAGGAGATACACTGGCTCCTTCTTTTTGTCTTCAGAATATCTGTCTGTAGAGGAAGAGGAATTGTCAGATTGTGATTATAAAAAAGCCCAGACATAGGACAAAGAGGGCCTGTATTCCCAGTGGAATGCTTTGATACTCTGCTCAAAAGGAGTGCCTGCTTTAAAAATAGAATGGGAGCAAGAGAAAGTTGAACTTGTTCCCATCAGAAAGCAATGGTCTGCAAGCAACAAGAAGGAAAATCAGGCTTTTTACACATAGCAGCTATTGAAGTGATGAAATCCAGTTGGGGAAAAGCTTTCCAAAGAGGATCCCTGACTGACTTATGCAAGACCAGCATGTTGTTGCCTCCAGAGACAAAAGAACTTTTCACACAAGTGCTTTCCCCTTCCTTTTCCTGTGGTCCGGATAGACAATATGGAAAGTTTAAGGTAGTAAGTGTTGGGTTTTCTCTTTGCCAGAGCTCACTGCCTGTTGATTCAGCAAAACTAAAAGCACAGCTCCAGCTTGCATACTCTCTAGGACAGAGAACCAACAAAAAAGCAGCCAGTAGAAAAAGTGAACTCAGTAGAATATGAATTCCTGTGAACTGCATGTTTAAACTGTGGAAATAGTTTTGATCACTTCTCAGATTCAATTTTACTTCCAGGCATTCGATATCAGAGTGAAATAAATAGCAGTGCATGTATAGTGCTTCTGAATATTGGGACAGTCCTTTCACTTTTTAATTCATATATTTGTTCCTTTTAACTTTTCTTTTGTAATACAAATAGTTAAATGAATTAAAGATTAAAAGACAATTCTATCTCCCTTCTAATCTACTCTAGCTTTCACTTGGAAGTACTTCTTTTGTGTAGATGGTAGGATATTTGTTGCAGGAAAGCTTTTCAGATATTAAATGTAAAAGTTCCCTTTTCAAATTCTATCCAGAAATAGAATTATGTACATGGATAATATTTGCAGTTATTTTCCTGATTTACAGAATTACCTGTGGAGTGCAGTTGATATTTCCCCTTACACATCTTGTAGCCATCTTATATACATCTGGCTTTCATGTAAGGTGGACGGTTTACGCCTTATTAGTTTTTTCCTCTTCGCTCGGCTTTTTTTTTTCTTATTAATGAATATCTTTGGAGTACTGAGGTACAGCTTTGCAAGTATTAGACCAAGAAATAAAAAGGAAGAAGTGTTAACTTTTTTGCTTTGTTGTCATTATGCCCATTGCATAAACTCTACTGTAGTTTTTATTGCCATTTTGAATACTAAATTCAGACCTGATTTGCAGGGCATCTCCTGCTTCTTCTTGCAAGTTTCTCCTTTTTTTTGACCTAAAAATCCCATTTTTCCCAACATGTGCTTCTAATCTACAGTTTTGTCATTAGTCTGCAATTCTTTCTTTTTAAATAATTAAACAAGACACTGAGTAAGGCTAATTTTCATATTAGGCCCAGTCAGATTTTCCTGTTTGTGGATCTGACACATTTTGTTCTCCAGGTGTCTTGGAGGTGCATGTGATGGCAGACCAAAAGCAGCATCCTGTTAGCTGGCTATCTAGCAATCCACAGTGCATTTAGTAAATTGATTGTAACACTGTTATTGTCATGAAGTTACTATCATTTTTGAGTATGAATTTAGGTGGAGTTTGAGCTACCAAAATACAAGAATATGTTGTGATTTTACTATTCTGCTTTTGCTTTGCTTTGCTCTGCTGCTTTGTAAATCTATATGGGGAAAGAGGATAGACAGGACATCACCCTTTTCTGTTACATTCAGGTTTTTCACTGTAAGTTCATGGTGCTGATTGTGTTTCTACATACTTCTGCTATTTCTGCCTAAATTGATGAGGATCCTTAACAGAATAGGCTGCAAGTGCTCATATTATGAAGGAATCGGATATCAGCATAGAACATGTTACATATTATGGATTTCTTATTTTGAAGTAAGGATTTGTTGCTGAAAATGACAGGATGAAAGTTAGAAGACTGAATCCTATCAAAGTAAATATTGTTAGTGTAGCAAGGCATGTGTAATACTGTGGATTCTTTGTATGTTTTGCTCCCCAGTCAAATCAGATCAACTGTATAAAACCTATGAAATAGTAAAATAAACATAAAATAGTCTATTTTAAATCAACAATAAAATTGTTATTGTTGTTAGTTTCCTCTGAAGACTTAATGCCACATTTTCATCTAGCAGTAATGAAAACACTTACCTGTGCCCAGTTGTTGTAGCATGTGCTCTTTGCTTGACACAGCATCTTACTTTGTCAACAGGAGCAAACTGCATCTTTTAAACTATACTTCAGAAAGTATTGCTTCACTTTGCAGTACCAAGATAGTAACGCCCACAACCTGTGGCTTGTTTCTGTCCATACACTTCCCCCTCTGTTGTTTCATCTGTCTGTGAGACTGAATGATTGAGCTGGGGAAATGATTGGGGTGAAAATAATTCAGTACTTCTTTTTTTTCTTTTATTTTTTCTGGTCTTCCTCCCGAGTCAGTGCTCCAGTACAACTGAAAGATGGCATGAAGGGAGGGAAAAGAGGGGAAGATACAGCAGGTGTTCTAAAAAATGTCTTAAAAGTATGATGTCACCTCTATTAAAATACTTTTGTTTTTCAGGAAAACTTCATGGAAGTAATTAGAAATCAGGAATTTCTATTATTGCCAGCCACTGAAATTGCTAAGCTTTTAGCAAGTGATGACATGAATATTCCTAATGAAGAAACTATACTGAATGCACTACTTACATGGGTTCGACATGATTTGGAACAAAGAAGGAAAGATCTCAGTAAACTCCTGGCTTACATTAGACTGCCTCTGCTTGCTCCACAAGTAAATTGTTCAATTCCTTTCTAGTTTATACCATGGTTACAGTGGGCATAATGTCTACAGCATAGATATATTGATAGTGACAAATCATAAAATTCATCATGATTTGGATTCTTAGAGCTCCATGTAAGGATTTAGCATGTTGTATAGGCATGGTAGCCTCTTTGTGAACCGCAGCATATTCTGATCCCGGGACACAAGAAGTGGGGGAGCTTCTAGCAAAAAGTTGCTTTTCTTGCCTATAAAAATGCTTATCAAAGATATGTTAGTCACTAGAAGCTGTGTCCTTCTAAACTTTCTTCTGTATGGAACTTGCGCAGTTTATTTGGCTCATTACATTTCCTTCACATAGTTATAGCTAGGAAATGCAATTTGAACTAATTGTTTGGAGTGATTTTTGTTCTA
This sequence comes from Climacteris rufus, assembly GCA_013398175.1. NCBI lineage: Eukaryota > Metazoa > Chordata > Aves > Passeriformes > Climacteridae > Climacteris > Climacteris rufus. The sequence goes on along the minus strand of VZRZ01006446.1, from coordinate 166,982 downwards.
TTAACTCTTGATAGGCCATCTTTGGGTACCTCCTGTTCTTCCCAGTGGATACTTTTTTACCTGCTTGGACATTAACCGAAAATATTGAGGAAGCCGTGGGCTTAGTTTATTTAAATAGTTGTGAATTACAGTTTTTCTAGTCCTGTAGGAATGACTACTCTTGTTAGTGTCATGTTGACTCCCTCAAAGGCAGGGAGGTCCTGCAGAGAGACCTTGGCAAATTAGAGAGCTGGGCAATTAACCATATAAAGTTTTACCAAGGAAAGTGCTGGACTGTGCACATGGGGTGGGGCCCCCCAGGATGTACGGACAGACTGGGGAATGAGTGCCATGGAAAGGGGCCTGAGCATCCTGATCACTGGCAAGTTCAGTATGAGCCAGCAGTGCCCTGGCAGCCAGGAGGGCCAACAGCGTCCTGGGGGGCATCAGGCACAGCATGGCCAGCCGGGCAAGGGAGGGGATTGTCCTGCTCTGCTCTGCTCTGCTCTGGGGCGGCCTCACTTCGAGTCCTGTGTGCGTTTTTGGGCACCACAGTGTAAGAAGGATCTAAAGCTATTACAGAATGTCCTAAGGAAGGCTACAAAGATGGTGAAGGGCCTTGAGGGGAAGCTGTATGAGGAGTGGCTGAGCTCACTTGGTGTGTTCAGGCTGGAGAGAAGGAGACTGAGGGCAGACCTCATTGCAGTTACAACTTCTTCGTGAGGGGAAGAGGAGGGGCAGGCACTGATCTCTTCTCTGTGGTGACCAGTGACAGGACCCAAGGGAATGTCCTGAAGCTGTGTCAGGGGAGGTTTAGGTTGAATATTAAAAATAGATTCTTATTCTGTGGTTCACTACCTGACAGCAAGCTTGTAAAGTAGGTTTGATTATTTTTATTTGTTTCTTCCTTTCTTCTCTTTCTTTTCTGGGCCTTCCTTAGTAATATTTAACACTTACTATACAGTCAAAGGATTTTGCTTTATGGTTTCAGTTTGTTTAGTGAGAATTTTTTCTAATGAAGAAAATAGGATTTTGATGGAAGCTGAATAATAAGTAAAATCCATTAACACAACAAAAATAGAGTTCAATTATTTCATACTGATAAACCACATGCACTACATTCTCAGTATTACCTGTAATCTGATGTCCTCTTGCTGGATAGTAAGATTCACTGCCAAGCATTTTAGTATTTATTTCCATACTGATTATTATATATTCAAAACCAGGTTTTCCCAGTTGTGGCCTTGACTTTGTAATTCATTTTTTTCTAGAAACATAATTCAGTGTAAGCAAATTGACCACGAGGAAATAATTCTTTTTTTGAACATTTAATTAATTGATAACTAAGTGACCCCTGCTGCATTGCTTTTACTTAATTGTCTGTAACTGAAACACCTTTAGAAACTGAAGATACAGAATTTATCCCAGAAATACATAAATACATACTGAAATCAAATTATGTCCACTTAGTAACTGATTAAGAAAAAGGCAAGATTAAACACAAAAGCAAAATTATATTTTATTTATTTTATCTTTAATTTTTAATCTCATCTCCAAGTATATACTTATATTTCTAAAACAAGATTTTTTTCCATTATCTTTTTATTTATTATTTTCTTTAACAAATTAAAGTGTTAAAGCTGTAATTTTAATATGGAAACAATTAGTGGATTGAGTAAACTTAGTTGAAGTGCCCAAAATGGTCTTAGTGTTTTCAGAATCATCTTTTTCTTCACGATCATGTGACATTAGGCAATCTGACAGCAAATATAACATAATTACAAGCTTTTTAGTTTTATGGTTGAGGAGTTAAAGGTATTAGAAAGAAATTAAATTAGAAAATTGAGCAACTTGCTGAAATAAAAAACATTGCAAGCAGAAATGCAGATACACTTTAAAAAAATCTTCAGGAAATACTGTGAAACTGTAGCCCCAGAAGCAAAAAAATCATAATGAATTGCTAGTTTTATTCGTTGTTTTTATGCCTCTCCTTGTAAATAGCATTCTGTCTTGTCTCTGGTTAATGCAAGCAGTGTCCTAAATATTTGTAGGTCCCTTTTTGCTAAAGGTGCATATTTGTCAACCTCTTAAGCTATGAGGTGGCAAATATTATTCTCAGATATATAATGAAAAAGATGATTTAGCAATTTCTGAATTACAAGATGGCTCAGATTCCTCTTAGACAGAGATTCTTTGTACTGAAGTGTCTGCACTACCTTTCTCCTTATCAGATTTACAGTTACTATGATTTCATGCTAACATGTCGCTTGTAAATGCTGTTAGAAATGCTTTTAGTACAAGTACAAGCTATGTAAATAATAAAAGTTGGAAAAAATTTGCTTTCATTTCAGTCAGCCCATTCCAAGTTCTTTGAGTGAGGAATATTTATAGTAGTTTTAGTTTCAAGGGCCTGTGGGCTAGATTGCATTTCTTTTTAAATGAAATAAAGTTGCTTTCAGAGACGGAGACTCTATGCTGTGAGAAATTCTTTATAGGTTGAGTGGGTTAGAAACTGTAGAAAATGTAAGTTGCATCTTATTGCAGAACTCATATTCACACCTAGTGCTGCTTTAAACATTAAATACTGCTTGTACATCAGGAAAGTAAATTGCAAGTCTGAATTGGTCATATTGTGTACGAGCCTTAATTTTCATGTATGCAGCTGTAACAGTGTCTGAATTAGGACAATTGTAATTAATTTATTTCTTTTTTATATATTTTTAAACTGTGTGCAGTTTTATGGCATTGCACACTGGCAGTTAAAAGACAGGTTTTAGTTTATTATTTTATAATCACAGTGTCCCTGTGAAGTGATACAAGTGATGCTTTGGGTCAAGAGAAGAAACAATGAGAGCTATGAAAGTAAAGAATGAAATTAAGTTCCCTCTACTAATTTACATGAGAACACTTTTCACTGGCTACTTTAAATAGTGAGAACATTAGCCAATTCCAGAAATGCTGCAAAAGTCTCAGACTTCTGAAAAGTCACTGATGAAGGCATTTGAAAGGGCTTTTTCTTTCTCTGTGTGTGTTAATTGTGTTTTCTGACATATTTTGTGTTGATCTGCCTGATACTGAGATGTTCAGGTTTAGCAATCTGTACTTACCTGTATCTCTTCCAGAACCATGGGTGCTCTATTTGCCACTTTGCAGCCCTAAGGCAGGGATATTCACACCATATTGTGCACATCTATTTCACAGCAAGTCCCCTTAGTACTCCTGTTAATTGATGTCACAGCAGTTTTGTACCTGTTACTGGTTGGCTGTCAACAATTCAACAATGACATCTCATTCTGGTTTGTGGACTTTCATGTCTAATATTCACAAAGTGTTTGGATTTTGGATTTTCAAAGGCATCTGCCTTTTTTTCTCTGTCTTTTTGTGACAACTGTCCAAGTCCCAGTGGGACACTTCATTTGTTTTTTGTCTGTTATCCAGGCCATGTTGTGCAGCTCAGAAAAATTCCAGTTGTTCAGACTTCTAATAATTAGAGTTGTGACACTCAACCTATTAATAATTCTTTTCCTGCAGTCTGACAAATATGGAGTACAAACCACTCCAGAATGTTTGAACTTAAAAGCGTTTATTAGTAGTCTTTAGTTGAATTTTATTTAAGTCATATTTAAGATTTAACAGTTGCAAAATTTGCTTGCAACCTTGACATGAAAATTTTAACAAAGGTTTGTATTAAGTGGTACACTGTGATCTGGGTCACTCAGAGTGAGGAACAGAATATATGTTAAAATATTCAACCTGTGATGAAAGGGCTTTTACAGACCTCTGCATTAGGTGGATTTGGGAATAAAAGCATGAGGTTAAACTGACTTACATACCCAGAGCCTGATTCCATTTTCTTGAACATTCATTCCTTCATGGCACTGGAACTCAAGGAGGTTGTTTCCTTCCTTTGGACCATTAAGCTTAAATCATCCACTAAGATCAGATGGCTTTCCTTTTTATATTTTATTTATTTATTTATTTGATGGTTTAGCTTAAAATGTGACTGTTCTATTAGAAGTTTCTTTTTACCCTGGCCTTTTTTATATGACCAATTTGAAAATACGGAGATCTTAAATCAGGCAGAGGAAGTGTTTGTATAAAATATTATCTTGGCAATTGTGGTTTTATTCTTCATGTGGTGTATAGCAATACAGCTTGTTTGATTTTCTTTCTTTTTCACAGTTTCTGGCAGATATGGAGAACAACGCACTCTTTAGGGATGACATTGAATGTCAAAAACTCATTATGGAAGCAATGAAGTACCATCTGTTGCCAGAGAGACGACCTATGTTGCAAAGCCCTCGCACCAAACCTAGAAAATCTACAGTGGGCGTTTTGTTTGCAGTTGGAGGAATGGATGCAACAAAAGGTATTGGCTTATATAATGTTTAGTTGATGAACTGTTTTGGTTCTTTTTAAAAGAAATGTTTGATAGATTTTTTGCAACATGTTAAATATAAAATTCAAGGATTCTGCAGTACAGAACATGAAACATCTAAAGTGTATACTGTTTATTAGGTTAAAAAGGCCTATATATCTTTGATAGTATTGTAGATATTCTGGAATCTAGAGTTCTGTTTGATTTGAAATAACCAAAGGAAAAACTGATTTCTGAGTAGTGAAGTGTTTAATTGAATGAAAACTAATCTTTATTTACTTGAGTGGGCAGTAATTTAGAAAAGGAGAAACAGGACTGAAAGGGCACAAAGCATGTGACCTGCACAAGCTTTAAAAAAAAAAAAAAAATTGATTAGTTGTTAAATAGTTCTGTTACAACTGCTTGGGTTATCTCTTTCATAGACATTTCCATGCTATTTAATGGTAATTAGAAGGGATCTGGCAAGTCAGAAAAGTTATGGCAGAGAAAAGGTTTTCTTTAATTTGTTGTTCTAAAGTTGGTTTACAGTACTTCATGTCACGTACCTTCAGCTTTTTTGTCTATTATTACAAAACAGCTGATTTTAATATATAATTGCATCTCACATGGTTTGGTTTATATTCCTGATATTTCTATTTCCAAAGGTTTAATTCAGCAAAGCAGTTAAAAAACCTTCTTTTTGTCTTGAAAAGCACCAAGAAAGACATCTTATATAATGGTGCAGGTAATTGCTGAGGAAGTGAAAAAAGACTATTTGTCTATAGAGACTTGAGAACATGCTGCAGGATATCATGGTGTTTTGTGGGATCAGCATATTGCTGGAATAAAAGCAACCCTAATACTTCAGACCTTTTTTTTTCATATGTAACTTGTATATATTCAATTCAGGAGCCACAAGCATTGAAAAGTATGAACTTCGTACCAACACATGGACTCCAGTTGCAAACATGAATGGACGGAGATTACAATTTGGAGTTGCAGTCTTAGATGAGAAATTGTATGTTGTTGGTGGCAGAGATGGACTGAAAACATTGAATACTGTGGAGTGCTACAACCCTAGGTCAAAAACTTGGAGTGTAATGCCACCTATGTCCACTCATCGTCATGGTCTTGGTATGTACAGTTCTGGAAAGGCTGAATGCATATTTTTTAAAGATTATCTGTTTTAGGATTGGTCAAAAAAACATTCAGAAATTAAGTTTAGGAGGGTGGAAGTTTTGTTTTAATGCCAACTGCTTATTCAGTTTATATTCAGCATTGGCTAACAAAAGGAATTTTTTCTTTTTATATTTTGTGGTGCACACTGGACTGTCACTAAGAAATTCTGATCTTTTTTCCTCTTATCCAGAAATGATTATTTTTCATAACTGCTTTTTAGGAGTAGCTGTGCTGGAAGGTCCCATGTATGCTGTAGGAGGACACGATGGCTGGAGCTACCTGAATACAGTAGAAAGATGGGATCCACAGGCTCGTCAGTGGAACTTTGTAGCCAGTATGTCAACTCCCAGGAGCACTGTTGGTGTAGCAATATTAAATGGAAAGTATGTGAAGGCAATTTCTGTTTTCAAATTTAAGATCTCATTATTTTAATGTAATTACAGGACCATCCTAGAAGACTATCAGTAATTTCTCTTGAAACATACCAGTTGGTAGCATTAAGAACCAAGTTTCTTCATTTACTGAAAAGATACTGCGTCGGTCAATCTTCTCCACAGCATCACAGCTGCATGTCAAGTGTTCTAGCTCCCTCATCATTTTAGTGACCATCAGCTGGACTTGCTCCAGTATGCCAAGATCATTCTTGTACCAAGACCCTGTTGCATTAGAGTACGAAGCTTAGCAGAAAATAATCCCCCTTGCATTCCAGCAGGTCCCCAGAGATCAGAGGGGCTGGGTGTGGCTGGGCTTAATTTCTGTTTATAACCAGTTCAGCACTGTAGATCTGGTCATGTTCTATAGCTTAAGCTTATTTTCATCTGGGTGCGCTCCAATGCAGTCAGAGATGCAATTTTTACCAAGGAAGTGCTCCTGCTTTGGGGCTGGAGAGAGGAGCAAACCATGCTTTGCCAGGTGTCTACAGGAATACCACAGAAAACAAAGCTGCTGATTTACTGAGTAGTATTGTGGTTGTGGCAGAATATTTACTCTCTGTTGTCTACAAATTTTCACTTCCTGCTTATGTGTTATCTGATGCATCTCCCTTGAGCTATTTGAATGCTGTCAGGTAAAAAAAGTTTTTCACACCTTTTTTCTTTTGGAAGCCTAGTCACTGGTAAATTAGTACAGCTGAAAGGGACCTGAAAAGGGTTCTGTGAGATCTGAAACAAGTCCAAGAATGAGTGGAAATGCTCACTGCCTACAGGAAGGAGGGATGAACTTGAACAACCAGTAAGCAGAATGCCTTGGCTGCCTTGGATCTGCAGTCTCAGATGCCTAAGTTAGGTCTAAAGCTTCCTATATATTCAGCAGAGGGTCCCAGGTGTACTGAAAAGCACCAGAATTAGAGCCTCATATTTCTCTATTATTACAGAACATTGCCTAGACTCAATGGAGGCTACAACATGAGATGACTACAGCTGAAAATATTAAAAATGCATGCAGCATTTCTGCTGCAGAAGGAGTAACTACTGCACTTTCTAGTAATATCTGTCTGTAGCTTGGTATGTTTCAGATGCTTGGATCAAAACCTTCATATAGAGAAGTTAATATGTCTTTCTCCATGTCCAGAATGTGAAATCACTGCATAAGGGATCAAAACTCTCTCATGTTTTGGGGGAAGGTAGAGTGGGGAGTTTTGTATAAATGTTGTGTTGCATAAAGGATTGACTTTTGTCACGAACTTTATGAAACTGCAACAGAATTTTACACTGTCCTTCAGAACATTCCTTACCTTAAACAAGTTGTGTTACTAAACATGGGAACTTCCATGGAATTTTTTTTAAAGGGTATTGAAATTGTTACTGAGAACTACTAGATCAACCATATTTACAAGATGTTTGTATTTAAGTTTCTTAGTAAGTGTGTTTAAAAAACCAAACACTAGTATTACCCAAACTGAGGACATCTTGAATAGTGCTTCATGGTAACTGTTGTAAATTGTTCACACTATCATTATATACAGTATCTAGTGTTTATTTTATTATTTAACCATACTTAGGCTTTGAAAGGATTTCATTAATGTTATTTCAGGTGATCTCTCATTGGATTTTACTTCTGATGCGTTGCTTCCTTTTTAGAATGGTTTTTGTGTTCCTACTTGTCTAAATAATTGTTCTGGGCATGTCTGCTTCTATGCCTAGATTGCTCATAAACTCTGTTCATAAACTCTTTATCAGTTTTGATTCTTTGATTAGTTTTAAAGATTCGTCAGTGATTGAGCCCTCCTAAACTCAATTTTGTTCATTAATTTCAGCTCTTCCAAATAATTGAAATCCTTTGTTTGTACCAAATGCTAGAAATCTCTTTGTTAGGAATAAGCAAATTGGGCCACCTAGTGGGTGTGAGGGATTTAACGTAGTGGTGTCAGTCATGAACTAAAACCCAGGTCCAGGAGAACACTTGAATGCCTAAGATCAGGCAGGGTAGAATTGCTGCATGCACAGATCCACTACTGAATTTGTCCTTCTGACCCTGCTAGAAATGGGCCTTTGTCTGTCAAGTCACATACATAATTTTGAAATTGTTAGCTATGGGCATAGGTTATAGACATAAATGATATGTAAGATACTCAATTTTCTGTAAATTATTGTTATTATGCATTGATCGTTACAAAGGAAAAGATTGGCACAAAATCTTGCCTGAGTTTTCACAACAGAACTGTCTATTGAAAGTTGAAAGTCTCCTTCTAAACTTCCCCTTTTAACAAACTTGGAAGTCCTTTATGTTTCACTAGAAACTGTCTTATTCAGACAACATTTATTTCCTTTTTTTTGTTTTACTTTGCAGACTTTATGCAGTTGGTGGTCGAGATGGAAGTTCTTGTCTTAAGTCAGTGGAATGTTTTGATCCTCATACAAACAAATGGACTCTCTGTGCTCAGATGTCAAAAAGAAGAGGTGGTGTAGGTGTAACCACCTGGAATGGGTTCTTGTATGCAATAGGCGGCCACGATGCTCCAGCATCCAACTTAACATCCAGGCTGTCAGACTGCGTGGAAAGGTAATATCCTGGTGAAGGCAAATCCTGCTATGTGATTCTAACAGTGCTGCTCTGTGGAGTGATTTATGGAAAGAGCTGTAACTAGAAACCCAGTAGAATAGGTGTGTTATTTTTAGTATGAACAAAGGCAACATAAATATAAAAATATGTTGTGTAGTTATACTATGATTCAAAATGTTACCAGGACAGATTATTTTAAGCAACTTCTCCCTCATGCAATTCATCTAGATTTTTTAAACAATCTCATTGAATTAATTGTGATTGATAACTGAAACAGCTTGGAATTGAATGCTTTTAAAAATGGAGCAAATCTTCTTTCACACAAGAAGTCTGTATCTATTAATAGATACTAATATTAATAGATATTAATAGAAGTATGTATCTATTAATCTATTAACAACTTTCAAAGGAGGTTTTGTGGATCCTTATATATATTATTCTTTCTTGTATCCCCTAATGACACTGGTAAACTGGCATGTAATTCAGTCATTCCTAAGTTGGTATGTCTTCATGTAAAGTGTTTAATGAATGACTATCACAAATTGCAGAAGCATGTGTGATCCATAAAATAATTTAAAAATATAGTAAATACTTCATAATGCATTGCACTAAGTCTTCAGTTTAGGTATTTTTGTAAAACTGTTCTTCTTCCCTGTTATCTCACAACATTTACAGGAAGTCTTCATTACCCATATTCTTCTTTTACTAAATTTCAGAGGGCCATGAATATCTTTCATCCTTCACCCCCCGAAGAAAAAGCCCAAACAAACAAGAAAAAAGAAAAAAAAAAAGAGAGAAAGAAAGAAAAAAAAACCAAAAAAAAAAACCCAAAACACCACCACAAAAAAATCCACCACAAGAGAGCTGTAGTTTTCAACTTTCAGAGTCCTAATAGACCTGAAAATAGTGTGGCCCTTAGCCCTTAACAAGTGGAAGTTGCACTGAAAAGACCCTAGAAAGTATTGCAGATAGGAAGCTATTTCTTAGAAAATACCAAATTTTTAGAGCAGTAGGCATAATCAGAAGCCCAAGAGAAAGCAATGTCTGTATTTTTCTATATCAGTATTCTTTGAAACAAAGTTACACAACTCATTACTTTAATAAATAGGAATCATCTTGTAATGCATTTTTTGCTTGCTCTTGAAGACCATCAAATTCATGGAACTAGTCCTTTTAAAAAATTACTAGTTTTATATAACCACACTAAGCTTCTGAATATTTGTTTAACACTATATTTTGCAATAAAAGTTGTTTTTCCCATATAAATACAATTGTTTATAAATTATAAAATAATTTGTAAAGTAATTTCTAGATGTAGTTTACTAATCACCCTCTTCTATTTGCATATGTGCTCCAGGTAGTGTTTTCATGTTACACTTATGCTTGCATGCATTAATACTGTAATACTTTGACTAGAGGACAGTAAATAAAATGGTTAAAGCTCATTATATCTAAGCTTTTCATGCAAAAAAAAGAATTAAGATTAGTATCTTCCAAACTTGTTTTTAGCAAGTATGATCCTAGGACAGCATCTTAGCCAAATAAATATTTCTTCGTATAGTTCTTTAGAGCCCTTCAGAGCTCTGTAATTACAACACTTCTGCTGGTTGCATCTGTATCTTAAGATTGTCTCTTTCAGTCAGATTAAAATATATTCCTTGACAAAAACATAGCATGAATTCTTCTAAGTAGTTCTCAATTTGACTTGTAAAGAATGTTGATAATGTTCTAGAAACGTACTTAATGGTTTTCATTAAACCATGTACTGTTTACTGTGCTGATACTTCTGATTTCAAAACTGCTATAAATTTGTCTTAAGGGCTTTGCATTTCCCTTGGAATTTTCTCAAACTGTTTTAGGGGTCATATTTTTGAAAATGGTAATCTTAGTAATGATAATCTTAGTACCAAACTCAATTTTACCAGCCTGTGCTTTGACATATAGTAGTCACCACTTAAAGCAAGCACTTGCACTATTGCTGTGTAGCAGCAGAACTGTTTGTGGAGTGGTTGGTTTAGCCATACAAAATGTAGTAAGAGCAGCTGTATATGTCTGTATTACTATGTGGAAAGCAGCACAAAGTAGGTATCTGTCTAGTACTGACTGTGTTACCAGATGACTAAAGAAACAGTTTCAAAGGGAGGGGAGTTGAGGGGGGAAAGTCCTTTGAAATTAACACCCAGATCTGTACTGTTCTGTTTTCTACTACCTTGACAGAATCAATTCCAGTACATTTTTTCTTGGAATTTTGGCAGCAGTTTTAGAGAATAACACAAATTATCTTTTAGGTATGATCCCAAAACAGATATGTGGACTGCTGTGGCATCTATGAGCATTAGCAGAGATGCAGTGGGAGTGTGTCTTCTTGGTGACAAGTTGTATGCTGTTGGAGGATATGATGGTCAAACATATCTTAATACAGTGGAGTCTTATGATCCCCAGACAAATGAATGGACACAGGTACAGTTTCTGATCAGACCATACTCTACAATTAATATTATTTCAAATATGCCTCTTTTTACAGTGAGTATTTACAAATAGTTCTTCTCTAAAAAGCACTTTCTTACTAGTCTGTTGTGAGTCTCTCTTTTTTTTCTTTGTGTACCATCTTGAGATGATTTATCTTGAACAGGCAGTTGTTAATTTCTAATAGACTGCCCTTCTTTCTTTGGCAAGAGTATAGCTATTTTCTTTGACAATTTCAGCTACTTTTAATAAAATGTATTGACATGTTCCCAAAACTGTCATAAAGTGTTCTGTCCACATGACTTCGTGTTCTGTTCACATGACTTCATGTTCTGAAGACAAATGATAAATGTAGATTAGTTTTAGCTCTAATATGTCTCTCAACATTGATTTCTTCAAGGTTTTGGTCACTTTTTCATAAATAATTCTTTCCTGATGGGAATGATATGTACAATGTGTGCAACTTTCAGAACACCTTTGCCCATTTTTCTTTTTGCTGCTTTAAAATAAAAATAATTCTTCAGTTCATGTTCAGAAACCATTACTGTCAGTTCAGAGCTTGGTTACTTTTATATAGCTCCAGGAATGTGTCTTACTGTGGGAAGAGCACACATAAGGACATCCTGAGCTGGCTGTCCTTTGGTATCTAATGCCATTTGAGATACCCTAAGGCATCTACATCCACAGAAGGCTGGCAGATACAGCACAGAATCTATGGGAGACCAAGGCCCTCCTGGAGTTCAGTTGCAGACCAGGATGAATGTTCAAGTTCATCTATAACAGCGTCAGACACCAGTATTTAAGCAGCTGAATTCTGAACCACCTGAATATGCTATCCTGGTTACAGCCCCAAATTCTTAATACAAAAAGAGAACTAAACTGCTGTTTATCAAAATGTCTGTAACGCAGAAAACTCAGCTGTCCATTTCTGCCTATTTCATTCTGCTGCAAGTTCTTAAAACACAAGTAATCAGGGAGGCTCATGAAAGCTTGGGGCCTTCACTGGTACTGGTAATGATAACCTATGGCATTGTTAGTCCTGCTAAAGAAAAAAAAAACACTGTACCAGAGGACAGAAACTGATTCTCACTAGAGGAGAGAAACTGTGCTTCTCACTATTGCATCTAAGTCAATCCCTAAATGATTGTCTAGGTGGTGACCATCTGTATGTACCTTTGTATCCTTAGCCTTGACCCTCTATATCTCACTGAATGCCATGATCCCAGTAAATAGGATAGTGTCAAACCCTTCCCCAAGGGATTTGGAAATATTTGTGTACCTTCTTTCTCTCTTGTTATGTCAGCAGTCTGCCAGCACTTCATCTTCACACAGCTCAGGAGAGGATAGCGGAATTTTCTCAACTGAAGATTGTCAGAGCCACAGACAGCTCAGTAAAAGTCTGTTGTTCCTGGGGAAAAAAAAAATAGGGGAGTTGGCATAATCAGCCTTTTTTGGCTTCATAATAATCTCTGTACCACTTGGTGTGCTATTTACATACACTCCAATACTGTGAAGGTTAAAAGGGGAAGCAAAGGGCAGTGTTAAACTACTGTCTTTTGTTCAAGTCTAGCAGAATCTCAGCAGAAAAGTGTCTTGCCAGAAGTATAACTTCTGTTTACATTTAAAGAATAAAGACTGGCAAATTTATTCTGATTTCAAGAACTCTTAACAAGATTTTATCAAATATTCAAGTAAAAAGGCAAGGTTGCCCCTATCATTTTTGGCATTTTCTGTTTCTGAGAAACATTTTACCACCCTTTACTCAGTTGTCTGACTCTCTAGCTCAGGTGTCCAGTTTGTACTGTAACAAAGGTTTCTTTTTCGTGTAATATTGAATAAATGATATTATCAATAAGAATCGCTTGATGTCCTTAGGGCTTGCTGTTGTTTTCAAAGTGCTCCACTCTGTCATATAAAATATCTTTACCTTTTCTGTATGTTTATATCAAATTTTGGACCAATTTTTAAGTCATGTTAACAGAGCATGGGTGATATTGTCACTCTACTGCAGCCATATAATTAGGGGGGAAAATTACCTAAAGCTGACTGTATTTATCTCATGGATGCTTTCTTTGTTTGATTGCTTACAGGTTGCACCACTGTGCTTAGGAAGAGCTGGAGCATGTGTTGTGACTGTAAAACTCTAAATTATTTTCTGTATGAAGGTGACATTCTCCTGCGTAGACTCAGAGGATTCCTTTTTCCTCAAGCAAAGTACCAGTGCACCAATAAACACCAGATGCAGGATATCTACCACAGCAAAGTGTTTGGTCTGAAGTTGACATGAACATGTTGTTCTTATGGACCAATATTAAGCACTTTTTAAAAACTTATCTTTGTTATACATATGTTACAAGAATTCTATTTGTAAGAAAATCAGCTGCAACCTGCCAGTTGTCAGCAGAGGACTTCTGTTTAGGAAGCACTAAGAAAATGAGTGAACTCTCTTTAAGAATCAAATGTTATGGATCCAGGGCCTTGATTTCCTCAAACATGCAGAGCAATGATGCTATAAATGGATATACTTTGATATAATTGGGTCTCTCTCTGGGTGCAACAAGTTATAAGATTGGACCCCACAGATTTAGTTTGCCTGTAATAAACACATTTGGCTATAGGTATCTGAGTGACTCCAAAGCAGGCTGACAAACCAATGCAAACTATTGTAAATGGCAGGTGTAATGCCTGCCTTGGAAATGAAGTTGTGTATTTGGTGAATCTTTTGCACTTTTTATCATCATTCCTAGTTTAGCAAACTTTTTATTTAACCAAAGCCTTACTTTAAATATTATCTTATTATGCTAACAGAAACCTGCTATTTAATAATTCCTGACAGATATTTTTGACATCCAGTGTACTATTTGGATTTTAATGTTGTTATGCAAGATACAAAACATCATACCTTTTTCTCTACTTTGGTTCTTATATTTGCCTTGCTATGAGTTATTGGAAGAATTCTAAAGTGTGATTAACAATTAACCAATTTAAGTTTAATATTTGCACTTCTCAATTTTTGAAGCATTCCATTACATCTTTACATAATTACATTTTTACATGAGGCTTTGCACTACTATGAAAAGTATAATTTTTTAAGATGAAGAAATTGTTTGTCTTTCCTGTAAGGTTATTAAAAAATGTAAAGGGCCCAATCCTGCAAGACGCTCAACTGCCACCCTTTAAGCATGTTCAGCATCTTACAGGAGAGTGACGCGTGCCTCGCAGGACTGTATCAAATTAGTTACCTTATTTAACAATTATCTAATTTTTTCAGATACTTTATAATTTGCCTTTTTCGAGCCCTATGCTGTTACACCGAATTGCTTTGAATGGTCTAAATGTTCTTGGGAGAAGCGTTTTTGTATTTGCTTTTCCGTGCCTTGTCCCTTACGCTTCCCGAACAGCACCGTGCGTGAAAAACAGGAAGATGTGAACTCATTGAATGTTTTGGGTTAGTTTTGTTATAAACGTTGATTTTTTTCTAGGTTTGACACAGTTTACAAGTTTAAGAGTTTGTTACGAATATGTTTGGGACTGGATGTAGTAATTTGTTAAATTGTAAGTTAAGCGGCTTGAAATGTACGGGTGTAATGTTTTGTTGTAACCACAAGATGGGGCTACCTGAAAAGGGGGATAGCTAAGGAACTTTCCAGAAGGACCAAGGCGTTCCAATGTTGTCACGCTCACCAGCAATTGGTAGATGAGCTAAACAACGTAGTCGGTGTCCAAGGCTCCCTGGAGATGGATACCCCTGGCGAGCCAATGGGAAGGGTTCAGAGCCACCAATCCGGAGCTGGGGGGGAGCCTTTAAAAACCTCCCGCACTCCCTGCTCCTGGTCCTCCTTTGGTTACATCGCGTTCCTGGGGTGCACTGGGCTGAGGGAGCAGCCCGCGCCCTTCGCAGCATTTCTCTGCCTTGCCGCTGGGAGGGCGACTTTCTCTCGACCTGGCGTTTTCAGTTGTTGTTGGTTTTCGGTGCTTTTTGCTAATAAACCAGTTACTTTTTAAAGGTGACTCGGCACTTATTTCAGTTTTGTCTTTTTAAAGTTTGGAGTGCCCGATACCCGAAGTCCTTTGTACATTTGTAATTTTAAACGTGTGTTTTAATGCTCTCTTGAACTATTTATTGTTTTAAAAGAAATGGGTGGCACTTTGTGATGAATCTTTGCAGTTGGAATACAGCCGATCTCAAGAAGCGGGTGCGTGCCTTTATTCCCTTGTTTAGAGCCCGTTCTGTGTGCCTGCAATCTGAACTGGTTTTCCTCTCAGTGCTGCCCGCACCGCTCCGGGGACCGCGACCTCGCGCAGAGCTTCGCCCCAGCCCCCACGGGGCGGAGCGGCTCAGGCGGGTCTCTGCCCGCCCTCAGCCCGCCCTCAGCCCGCCCTCAGCCCGCTCCGTCTCCGGGGCAACCGCGGCGCCGTGGGCGGGTG
>VZRZ01006446.1:77806-151468 GCA_013398175.1 Climacteris rufus | reverse complement strand
GGGGGGGGGGGCTGGCTTGCTTGCCTGCACTCCCATGTTTGTTTTCTTTCTCGTGGAGTGGCTCAGAGTGGAAGGGAGTTTAAACGTCATCTGGTTCCAACGCCTCTGCGATGGGCTGGGAGGTTTTCCACTAGCCCAGGCTGCTCAGGGCTCTATCCAGCCTGGCCTGAGACACTTCCAGGGATGGGGGGATCCACAACTTCTCTGGGAAGCCTGTTCCAGTGGCTCACCACCACCACAGCAAATACCTTCCTCTTAATAATTAATCCAAACTTATTCTCTCAGTTTGAAGCCATTCCCCTTTGTTCTGTAATTGCGTCTCCTTGTAAATAGTCCCTCTCCATCGTTCATGTAGGTTCCCTTCAGGTACTGAAAGCCCACAATTAGATCATGCCAAAGCTTTCTCTTCTCCAGACTGAACAATCCCAATTCTCTCAGCCTTTCCTCATAGGGGAGGTGCTCCATCCCTCAGATCATCTTGATGGCCTTTCTCTGGACTAAGGTTTTATTAAGTTTTCTTCCAAAATAAAAAATAATTGTCAGATGTTTGTGTGTTTGGCATGTAGTGGTTGCATTTTTGCAGTTCTTCTGAGTGGAATGCAGATGCAGTGTGAAGAATGCCTCAGTTTGACCCGAAAGAAGGGATGAGAACCTTTGGCAAACACTTGAGCGAGCCTGACAGGCCTTGTGTTGGTGTTTATCGGATGACATGTAGGGATATAAGTCGGGATAGCAAGCTGTGAAACAAACTTGTGGCCTTTATCTTACACCCAAGTTACAGAAAAATACCTGTGGATAGCATGAAAGGAAAATTTCAGAAAATTTCTCAGTTGGAAGTGAGAATCTATTTCTACAGTGTGTTGAGGTCTTAACTTTTAAAACCTAGCAATTCAGAGTAACAAAAAGGTGCCCTATCTCTAAAAGAGTAAATGTTGACCCATCTATGTTTTATGAGCTAAGGATGCCTTCTGGTTCCCGGCTTTTCCAGGAAATTTAGAGACCTATTAACATTGTGGTCTTTGAACTGAAAGGGGAGAGTCTCATGGAACTTTTTTATTCTTGTAACGAAGAAGCAAGAATAATAGTTTTGATAGAGTCACAGATCTCAATGCAGACACCCAGCTCCAGAAACTTCCATTTTTTCCACTCAAATTGAAAGAACTTTTATGTGGAATTTTGGTACTTTGGTGCATTAGAATCAGGCAGAAGTTGTGTTTGAATTGTTTTGGGGGGTTTTTTTACCTCCACAGTACTCAGCTGCTGACATACTAGGACGTTGTAATATTCTTATATGCTTATGATTTTAAGATGTATAATTTCCTTTTTTTTTCCCCAGCAAGTATTCAGTCTGTATGAAAAAGCTTGGTCTGGTTCCCCTTTGCAGTTTGCTTGGCAGAAAACTTTAGGAAATTTTCTTGCTGTAACAGGGTAAGATTGCAACTATTTATTGCTTTTTTCCATCAAAACAACTGATAAAGAAAGGGAATTATTCTGTATATTAATCCTTTTCAGAGGTGATCGTGCTGTGAAAATTTTTGATCGTCATGGTCAGAAGAGAAATGAAATCAGCCTACCAGGGTAGGTACTGAAACAGGTTTGAATTATTCTCTGTCGTTTTCTTTAAAAATGCTTCTCTTCTTGTGGGGTACTTAGACAATCTGAGAACTTTGTAGGAAGAGATACTATCTCTGGTGAACATACCTGGAAGAGAAGACACATTGTGTCATTAAAATGTTAGAAAAAAACCCATTACAAGTACTAGAATGTAGGTAGCAGTCTCTTTTATGACCTTCCCCTCAGCCTCTGTCATTTCAATGAGATTTGAGTAAGAGTGGGGTTGCTATAAAACACAGATAAATCTGCAGTCTGAGATGGGTTTGCAGGGGAGTGGAAAGGAAGGATGGGGACTCAGCTGCACGGTTCTGGCTGTTTCTGTACACTTACAAACATATTTTAACATTCTCAGTGATTTTTCTTTTCTTCAGTAACTGTGTTGCTATGGACTGGGATAAGGATGGAGATACTTTAGCAATAATCACGGACAAATCTAGCACCATTTTTCTGTGGGATGCAATCACAAACAAAACAAGCCAAGTAGACAGTGGCATGAGGTAAGAAATTTTTTTAATGTGTATTTAAAGACTGGGACCACTGTGACTTGTTGATGTGGAGGATATATTGCAAGATCATCTTTTTGTTGGAGTCCTCGTAATACAGATACTAATTAACATGCTACAGTTTGTTGCTAAATTATTTTTAATATGATTTGCTGGTTTTGAAGTGTTTGCTGTGGATGGGGATTTTGGGGTTTACAGGGTGTTTGTTTTCTGAGTGTCAGCAGTACCAAAATCTCTAGAGAGCTTCTCTTTAATGTTTTGACTTCGTGGTAGCAACAAGGATGGGTGAATTTTTTGCATATCTGCACTGGCTACTCTTTCTCCTAAGCCATTCACACCAGCTAAAGGGAGCTTAAAAGTAAGGGAAGTGATATCAGTGGTTCTAGGACTGTTTTTCCCCTTGGATGTATAAGGGAACTAAAACACTATTCACAAAGCAGACTGGTTTAGGATGGAAGGAGATACCTAGGATTCAAAGCCTTACCTTTCTAAATTTGGCCACAGACTTTAAACTCTTCTGAGATCTGCATAACAAGGAAGCATTAGGTTAACAAATAAGCTTGGTTTAACAATTAAACTTTTGGCTTCTTTGAATCTATTCCACTAAACTCTTGCCTTCTACATAAACATTCTTTCTGTAGGAAGGAGAGTGGAAATAGCTCTGTCCTATGGTTGTTCAGATGTATATACACGTTGTGTGAATGAATAAACCATATTGTACCATTTTCTTGTGTGAACAAATACCATGGGGGGAAGAGTAACCTGCCAGTATGCAAGCAAAAAAGAACATAGAAGGTACTTATCAGAATGAAGTATGCAATTAATTGCAGTTCCTCTCTAATACTGAAGGTAAATTGCTTACTGGAGGCAGTCTTGCTAAGAGTGTATATCAGTGCAGTTATCCAATCTTTTTTTTTTTTGTCATTGTTATTGCTTAAGCAGAATAAGCACTAAGACATAAACAGTGTGATAATCAGGCTTTTCTGGTCTCCTTCCCCTTGTGAAATTAGAAAAGCACAAACAAAACCCCTCATCTGCAAACCAAATATATATTGGAGGTCATTTTGCATGTCAATATCTCAAATACCTCTTTCTAATTTCTTTATTACATTGACTAGAACTAGACCTACTCGCTTTTGAGTTCACTAAATTCATTGGATTATTGAAGTACAAAAAAACAATACAAAAAGTGACTGGAAAATTACCAGTGATTCCATCAGAGACTCTTGATGTTTGCAGACACGTTTCCATTTCTACAAGTCGCTTTACATTACCTCATACAACTTTTTATTGCTTTTACTATTTTGTGTGTACTTAAATAATTCTGCTATTCATAGAGAACATTTGCTTAATTTAAAAGTTCTCTTTGGTCTGTGTGACTCAGAAATTAAAGACAAATGCAAAATGTTTTAATATGTGAGCACATGGAAGGAATCTCTACTATACACAGTAAAATTTTTCTTTACTTTAGGGATGTAATGTCTTTCTTGTTATGGTCTCGAGTTGGAGCTTTACTTGCTGTTGGAACAACCAAGGGAAACTTACTCATATATAACCGCCAGACTTCTCGCAAGATTTCTGTGCTTGGTATGCATTGCTTTGAAACTGCTCTGGCACGTGGAATTTTGCTAATATGCATGGTTTCCTTTTCAGTTTTCTGTATGAACGTGCTGGTAAAAAATGTGCTCATACTCAACTTGCATCTTCTGGTTTGTTGTACTCAGCAGAGTATTTTTGTAGTACAGTAAGTTAAATATATATATACAAATACCTAATACTGCCTCATGGGAGTTGTGTTACCTTTCTTGCAAAGGATTTGTGTGGTTGTTCGTGTTGCTAAGTTACTCTTTCTTACCTGCTTAGAGTACCTCTGGGCATAAAGTCTAAGGATATAACACAATCCCCAGAAATGTGGAGCAAAGAAATGGAAGAACAGCAGCTGTGCTGTTTTGTGTAAGGTCAAAAGACTTCCATCTGATAGCAGAAGATTTTAAAACAAAAAGGCTCTTGCTCTGACAGCTGTTGACAGCTGTTTGACATTCTGGCAATCTGTGTTTGAGTGGCCAGACTGAGCATATTTCCATCACAGATTTTTTGTGGTTATGTTTCATTTGTGTTGTATAGCTTTCTTTCTTTTTCAGGTAAACACACTAAGAGGATTACTTGTGGCTGCTGGAGTACAGAAAACCTCCTTGCTCTAGGTGGTGAAGACAAAATGATCACTATAAGTAATCAGGAAGGGGATACTGTAAGACAGGTAGTATTTATAATGCACATTCGATTTTAAGGTATACATTAATACTCCTGGTCCCCAAGAAAACTGGGACCTAGGGGGCTTGTGCCTTTTGAATCCCAGTGCTTTCAAGGACTAGGCGCTTTTGGAAATCCTCATGTAGGATGAGGGCATATCTAAACCTGAGGGCCTCTGTTAGGCACTGTCATTTATGATATTACAGTCTTTGCAATTCTGCTGTGGTACTGCCTACACACCCTTCTCTCATTCTTAATGCTGATTTGAATCTTTGCAAGAGGATCCTGTGAAGCCTTAGGTTGACTTCCCCAGTAGCAGCATAGAACAGCTCTATTGGACTCTTCATAACATCTTTAGAAAGTACTTTTAGTGTCAGCTTTGCATTGGGGTTGTTTAACAAAGATCGTGGCTCTCATGTGCGAGGATTATTCCTAGGCTGGACTTCCACTGCCTTGCTGAGAGGCTGATTCCAGTGCTTTCTCCAAGTTCACTCAGATTCTCAAATTAAGCACTCTGTTTCTTTACATACATCACAGTCCTTTCATGCAATGACAGTTGCTGCATAATGTCCAAATGATTATAATTCATTTTTTTAACTTTAATGAACAGTGTTTCCACTCAAAATTTTCAAGGCACAAATCTTTTATTTCATATGTTTCCATCCTTATGTCTGAATATCACAACTGAAGAAGAGTAAACTAATTATTAGGGTGTGTCTGTGCTTAAAACTATCTGGCTTAGGTAGTAGAAGCAGTGTAGCTGAGAAGGCAGAGATCTAAGCAAAGCTTGCTTACGAGGTTTTGAAGGAACAAAGGAACAAAAGGAGCTAGATTGCAGTTACTACCTAAACCAGGTCAGTTATGGCCATTTTAAAATGTATTTCAAGTATTTAACCTGTATGCCTTATTTTTGGTCTTCCTTCTTTGAATTTGCATCGGAGTGACCTTGTTTGTACTGCTTCATTTAGTACTGTCTGTGTAAAACCATCTTGCAAGTCTTCTTCCTCAAGTGAAGCTTTCATTCTTCATTTGGATTTGTATTTTTAACTGTTTCCTAGGTATTTTTTCAGTATATTCTATGCTAACACATCGTTAAGATCCAGACTGAGGATGTTTTCTCCAATGTTTTTCTTGGTTTTGATACTAAATGCAATAGCAACTTTGTCTGTCCTTATCACAAAATTGTACAGGGCAGGAATAATGCAATTATTTATCATCAGTATTTGTTGCATTAACTGTTTTTTTCTTAATCAGAACTTCTTTCTTGCAGACCTCAGTGAGCTCAGATCCCGGTGATATACAGTTCTCTGTTATGAAGACTGATGAAAGAGTATCAACCAGGGAAAGCACAGTAAGAAGTCACTACAAAATACTGTAGTTCAAGTGAGAGTAATCTAACATAACTCCCTACAACCTGCTGCCTTTTCTTCAGAGGAAATGGAGCTGACTTCTCTAGAGAAAAGTCTTGAATTTTAGATGTGTGTTCTGCTGGGCTTGAATGTAGATTTGTGAACTACTGGCTCGCACAGGGGAATATCCTGAAAATCTCTTCCACTGTTGATAAAGATTTAGAATTCAGATGAGATTCTTAAAGATTATTCAAAGTCCTAAATCTCGTCTTTTAATGAAGATACAGGGCCTTACTTGAAAATTATGCCGTTCATATCATGTTAATTTTTCTTTTCATTCGTTGGCAGGTAAGTGCAGTGGTTGGCAAGAAGACTCTCTTTCTTTTCAATTTGAATGATCCTGATAACCCAATTGATCTGAAATTTCAGCAGCCTTATGGCAGTATTGTAACCTACAAATGGTGAGCAAAGCTTTCTTAATTAAGCATTCTGGTATTAACAAGCGAAGTATTTTCCAAGTAGTTCTGGTAAAAAATCGTCTATCCCTTGCTCACACTGGATTTTTCTTGGATGTGTTGTAGTCTTTTTAGTAATTCTTTCCCAAATACAAAGTAGTCTACATTTTTTAATTGTTCTATTTAATGATTCAATGGCTATAAAAACAGTGTTTGCAAACAGAATAACTGTTAGTATGCTCAACTTTAAATACTAATATGGTACTGTCCTGACAGAAGATTAAACTGAGGGGTTTATGCGTTGTTTTCTGTTTGGATGAGTAAGAGCTGGGGATGGACTTGTGTCCTTTAGTTAGTTTGTTGGCTTGCAAAGTTCGTGTAGTCTCCCTACTGTGCAATACCATTGGTAATGTTCCTGTGAAGAAAAGCTAAACTAGAAGTTTAGCTCTGTAGCAGAAAATTAGCTGTACTGTTTCTGTATCTTTGAATCATTACAGCTTATCTTTTAAAGCCTGTTCAGTCAATGTGGAATTACCATTCCTTTACAGTCCAGCTGTAAGAAAACCTGAGGCTATATGCTTCTTAATTTATGACCACGTGTAACAAGGCATACCTGGGCTGTTTCCCTTGCAATTATTTTTCTTGCAATTAGGCTGATGAGATATTGTTTGAATTCATTTTTGCATGCTGTAGCTATTTCTGCCTTAACCTCATTATTCCTACTTGACACTGTGAAAAGTAAACAGAATATTCACAAATACAGTTTGTTGCTTTGGTACCTCCACTGTGTTTGCAGTACCTTTAAGGGGCACAGTGACTGGCATCAATGTTATTACATGGCTTTGATGAGACCACGTTGGCTAGAACCTTGAAATGAAAGTTGCCATCTTCTGGTATGCTTATTTCAATGAAAATACCAGAAGTCTTTCTCATGATATCACTGCCATGTATGCAGCTTGCTGCTAAAAAGGTAGTATTATAGAATGCAGGAGAGAATAAAGATGACTTACGAGTCATCTCGCCATAAATGTGGTTCTGTCCTTTGAGGACCTTTGGCAGTCTTTCCCTTAACCTATTTTAGATTATATTGTTCAACATGATATGTATAAATGCCCATAGTTTGTTTTTGTTTTCTCTTGCTGGGGGGCATTGACTATTACCCTAGCAGTGTGAAGGAAAATGCTTTGTGTGTATTCCTTTAAGAGATGTCTTTTCTCGTTGCTTTTTTGTAACAGGTATGGTGATGGCTACATTATGATTGGTTTCTCACATGGGTTTTTTGTAGTCATTTCCACACACATTCGTGAAATAGGACAAGAAGTCTTTCAGGCTCATAATCATAAGGATAATCTAAGCAGCATTGCTATATCACAGTCATTAAACAAAGCTGCATCATGTGGAGACAACTGGTAAGTGGTAGTGGTATACATAAAGAATAGAGCCATCTCCCATAGCTGTAGCTGCTAGGCATTCAATCTGCACTTCCTAAGGCTCCAAGGCTCCCTAAGAAGTGAGTTCAGAGAAGGTGGGATGAATTGCTCTGTGGAACTGCTGCTCTGCCTGGAGTTAGGAGAAGCTAACCAAAATCTCTGCAGTTGTAATTGACTGTATCGTAATTAATTGTTAACAAAAAAGAAATAAACTTTAATATAAATTATTCTTTTTGATTTTGAGTCTTTATGTTGCTTTGCTACAAAAAAGTCCAAATTTCTTTACTATGATTTATTGATCGAGCATAAACATCTGCTTAACAATAGGAGAATCATTAATTTAAAGCTGCACTGAATATGCTGATACCTGATCTCCTCCTCCTTGGGGTTTGGTCTTACCTGCAGTCTAGACAAAAGACTGAAAGTGTATGAGTATGTGTTGTTTTTTAGGAAATTGAAGGCATTTTGAATTTGTTCTCTACTTTTTGCTCCATTAAGCTGTCTTGATTGGATTGGGTTTCTTCCAGTTTACAATGACTGAGATTTAGATGAGTTGGAATGACTGACTGTTTATTTTTGGTTTAGTGTTAAAATCCATGATCTGACAGACCTGAGAGAAATGTATGCCATAATAAACTTGGATGATGAAAACAAAGGTATGTTAACTTTCTTCGTGGGGATAGAAATTTTTACAAAGTTAAAAGTAGTTTTTAAAGTAAACTGGAGTTTTGAGTGTCTCTGTTTAGGTGAGTACTACTGTTGGAAAAACTATGTAAATACAGGATTTATCAAAAACTCCTTCTTTCCCAGCTTGTATTCATTGGGTGACCTGTAGCAAAATGGGAACATATTTTATCTATTCAAAGTATAGACAAGTACAGCTCTCAGAATATTTGATCAGCTAGTGTTGTGCAGTTTTGAATCTGTAATACAGTAATACAAAAAATCTGTAATATTCAGATTACTAAAATAATATACTTAACTGATTTCTGCTTTTTTCCATTATTTTTTCTTTTGTTTTTGTGCTTTTCAGCATTTCTTGTACTAGCATATGACACTTGATCAATTTTCATCCTGATGTACAGGATTTGTGCCTGTGGCTTCCAGAACAGTATTACAAAACTATTTTCTGGAGTAGCGAGTTTCCACCCTTATCTCCTGATGTAGTGTTTGTAAATGCTTCAGTTATTGTCAAGTTGCTGGTTGCCCCCAGCATTTTTATTTCTAAGAACTTTCTTTTTTTAAATTTTTTTTTTAAAGAAATTTAGGATATTTTCAGGACCACATTTGCCCCATCTCCCTTGGAATACTGGCATTAGTCAGTTAGAGTATGGTCTTTCTGATGGCATTTTCAGACATTGAGGAACAAACACTGTTTCTGTGTTTGGTACTTACTAATTTGGCAGTAAGGGAAATAAGATTGTGTTCTGCTAAGCTGCTTCCAGTATTATGGTTCACTTTGAATGTGCTGCCTAAACTGTCAGTATTGAAGGAGGAAGAGTGTTGATCAGTTTGTAACAGATATGTAATCTGGTCTAGTGGCAGGTGGGTTGCACCTGGATGGCCTTTAAGCTCCCTTCCAACTCAAACCATTCTGTGATTCTGTGAAGTCTTCCCACTCAGGAAAGTGCTATATTAGTAAATTCTGTGTTTGGTTTGAGTGATTCCAATTAATTTTGGAATTATATTGATTGATTATGTTTGAGTATGTTAGCACATATATTCTAGACATTAATTTGTACCATTTTCACAGTTTAAAGCAAAATAATTGTGTGTTGACTACAGTAGTTAAAGAAAGGGTTATAATTTTTTACAAAGGCGTGTGACTGTTTTAGGTGTGGATCAGATGGCTTGGACAGATGATGGGCAGCTGCTGGCAGTATCTACACGAAGAGGATCCCTCCATATTTTCTTGACAAAGCTTCCGATCCTTGGAGATGCTTGCAGTACACGGATTGCGTACCTCACTTCTCTTCTTGAAGTCACCATAGCAAACCATGTGGAGAGAGTATGATAACCTCTTCCTTTTAAACTTCATGTAGGTATAAATAAAGTAAGTATTAAAAGTGGATGGAAATTGTCTTCTTTTGTTTTGTTTTCTTACAGGAGCTACCAGTCACAGTCTCTGTTGAAGTAGAGCCCAGTTTTGTTGCTATTGGTGTTTATCATTTGGCTGTAGGAATGAACAATCGGGCTTGGTTTTATGCACTTGGAGAGAATAGTAAGCATAAATTTAGTTCTCTTAAAACTATTGCAGCTCTCTATCTTGTTTTATGAATTCAGTATTGTGTTTAGCAGTTCTGGACAGTCCGTGGTGTACAATAAAAACTTGAATTGCCATATGGTCCTATTAGGATGGGATAATAGTCTTTGCAGGCTGAAGCAGTTATGGCAAGGCATTGTAAATAATAGAAATAAAACTTTACATTCGAGGTATTGATCATGAAATGTAGACTTTCCCTTACTTGTTTTTTTCAGATCATCTTGTTAACCTATGAAGGACTTTAGGTTTTTGAGACATTATATGTCTGTATCTGTAAGTCCTAAGTTTGGCAAAGTACATAGGAACTATGATCAGAGAGTTTAAATTCTCAGTTTGGTAGATGTTCATGTTTTTTGTGTGGGATAAGGAAGAATTGGATATGCTGTGTCCAAATTTTAGATGGTGGATTTAAAACTTCTGTGTTTCTCTAAGTATCCCCTTTTTTCAGTGACTAAATTAATCAAAACTAAGGATACTAGTCAGAGTTGCATGGGAAAAGAGTTTCTCTTTTGCTTTCATACCAGTTCTCTGACTGCTAAGAAAGTCTCTTTATGTGTGACTTGTCCCCTCTCTGCTTAGTTGTTTTTCACATCTGCTTAGCTGCAAGTTTAGATGTTAAATGAAGACCTTTACAAAATCAAAATATTTTTACCTTTTCTGTTTGAATCCTTTAGATATAAAAAAGCTTAAAGATGTGGAGTACCTGGGTACAGTAGCAAGTATGCACCTTAATTCCGATTATGCCGCTGCTCTCTTTGAGGGTAAAGTCCAGTTGCATATGGTAAGAGCTCTGGCAATTTAGATTGTTGAACTCCTGAGTTGATCTAAGCTGAACAAGTTAATATAATTTTTAAAATGAAATAAAATGGAATGATCTTCCGTTAATGGAGATAAAAATTCTTCAGAATTGTTTTGCTGACTAATTAAAATATAGAGCTGAGTTTCTGTAGCCTTAGAAATACAACCTAGACTAGAATAGGTGAAGAAAAATGTTTTCTTGTCAGCTATTTAACAAGTTTTGTTTTAAAGGTCTCTGGTAATGTGACAGAAGCAGATGCTGGGTTCTTGAGGGATGCACATGCAGGTTTTCTTGCATCTCATTTCCTTACAGTTTGATACAAGCAACAGTACGATACCCTATTGTTAAAAGTGAAGTTTTTCAGTTCATTCTGTTCTTTATATTTAGATAGAAAGTGAGGGTTTGGGTGCTCAGGAAGAACGAGAAACTCGGCTTTTCCCAGCAGATGATGATAAATACCGGATTTTGTGCCATGCTTTAACTAGTGACTTCCTTATATATGGTACAGATGTGAGTATTACTTCTTTTTTAAAGATCTTTTTAGTTGGAATATATTTGTCTGAATTATTTGGGTTACTGCTCAAGCTTTTAGCAAAACAAGAAGTGCATCTGTGGACTTTAGAGTGGATTATTTTCTATACAAGACCTTTAAGAAAATACAGTCAAAATTGCATCCAGCTTCCTTTACTGTTGCATTTATATGACATGTGTTGGCAGGAAGGTTAAGTTTTGCTTTTACTAGTGTTTGTTGAAAAACACTGACTTCAATAGCAGAATTTAATTCTGTTGCATTAATGAGAGGGTTGGCAATCAAAATGTCTTCCAGATATATGAAAAAACATAGGATTTGCCTTGCAAATTTGTTGATTTAGGTGGTGATGTGAAAAATGTGGACAGAAAGGTACTGATGTAAACAAGTGTGATAGCATCAACAAAAGTCTTGACTTGCTACTGAAGACTTTGTCCAAAGAGAATTTTTTTTACATGTTTCAGCAAGGATAGGAATTAGGAAGGGCACTGCAAAAGGATGTGACCATGTTTATGGATTTTTCTGGAGATTTTCCTATGCATGAGGGTAGTTTTTTTTCTTTTAGTATTTTCTGGCACTGGGAATACAGGGCACATTTGGCATTGTAGTGTTGTGCTCTTTG
This sequence comes from Climacteris rufus, assembly GCA_013398175.1. NCBI lineage: Eukaryota > Metazoa > Chordata > Aves > Passeriformes > Climacteridae > Climacteris > Climacteris rufus. The sequence continues at coordinate 139,654 of VZRZ01006446.1, read as the reverse complement.
TGACATTGACTGAGGTATTGACCTTCCAGAGGAAAGGCACAACCACTATCTCTGGTTTTATCACTGGTTTAATCACGTGAGTGGTTTTGTAGCAGTTGATGCCTTTCTAACCCCTCAGTACCTAAACTGGTACTGATAAATTTGAAGTACTAACTTTACAAGCAATCAGTTTGATGTGTGAAAATTCTACAATTGATGTCAAAAGCCACCTTTTTTAAAATATAGCTTTAATCACGAATCAGTTTGGTGGCCTAACCCCGAGTTAGGTACCTCTCTTCTTAAGAATGTGTGGTTCTTCCTTGGAAGCAAATTTTACAGCTTTGTTTGTGAAGGTTAAGCTTCTCTCAGCAATGAGACGTATTCTGTGTGTTTAGAGAACTGCACAGTAAATACAGCTTGTCTCCACAAAGCAGGGGGAGATAAATATCAAAACCAACAGAAAGCCCCTCAAACCTTCCAAATCCTTCTTTGCCTCCAAAAAAGTTTTACTGACTTATCCACAGGCTGTCAATGAAGAAGGAAGCAAGAAAACCCACTTGAAAGTAGTTTTTTTGAACACTCATAAGATGGAAGAAATGACAACCAAATTAATTATCTGCTTGCCACTTACTAGTGTCATTGTTAACATTTTCTATTCTTTCTCGTTAGACTGGAGTTATTCGTTATTTCTACATTGAAGACTGGCAATATGTGAGTGAATATCGGCATCCTGTCAGTGTGAGGAAGGTTTTTCCAGATCCCAACGGAACCAGAATGGCTTTCATAGATGACAAAAGTGATGGCTTTCTCTATTGTCCAGTAAGTTAGTGTGGGATACCAATACAATTATCTTTACAAGCAGGCTCTTCAACTATACAGTGTTTTTAATAGAAAATGAAGAAGATTTTGTCACCCAGGATGTATGCTGATAGAAGAAATTGGCAAGGAGGCTTGAAGATAACATAATGGTACTGTAAGGAAGTAAAATATGTCATACTAAATCAGGACAATTTCATTATATTAAGTTCCTGATCGGTAATTTTCAAAAATGTATGTATTTATGTATTTAAATACAGATAATTTAAACAGTTTCACTGCCCCTCCTCATACTTTTTTTAGGAATAGTAAATACCATTTATGTCATGTGTATTTTCTCCACTTCTGAATTTAAACTCTTGTGCTATTCAGAATCACTGCTTATAAGAAAACTTTCCCTTAATACAATTTTCATATTTTTTCACTATTTATATTATTGTAAAAATTTTTAATCACAACTGGGGTGAATATTTAGTTTCTCTCCTTAGTCACTTGATAATAATTTTACTTTTGCATTATATGTAGGTAAATGATAGAGTATATGAGATTCCAGACTTCTCACCAACTATTAAAGGAATCCTGTGGGAAAACTGGCCAATGGATAAAGGTGTTTTTGTTGCTTTTGATGATGATAAAGTGTACACTTACGTTTTTCATAAGGATGCCATTCAAGGTAAGTTCTTTAAAGAAGTGATTCACTATTTTAGTTAATAAAGTAAAACATGTTCTGAATCTTCATTTTTGTTAAGTAAAATGCATATAAAAATAAATGGTAGTACAGAAGATTTGAAGTGCAACTGATGAATAGAAAATTAGTTACTTTGTAGGTTTCTTTGTAGGGCTTCAACAAGGCATTTTGATCTTAACTCCGTAAGCTTCTTGCTATTACAGTATTTCATCTGAAAGAAACTCATTGTGCTTCAGTTGTATTTTGAAATGTTCCCGAGAAGAATCTCAGGATCAGGGTCACAACATTTGCATCAGCAGCACAAAACTTGTGTTCATTTACAGTGTTAAACAAAGTTGTGAACATAGCAATTTCTGTATTTGTGACAGGGTAACATGAATAAACTTACCTACAAACATTTGTAAAACGACGTTACTGGTTTAGAAGGTTTAAATTCTGTATATTTACTTTACTTAAAAACATGTGCTTGTGTAGTTGCTGTTGACTGCCAGAATTACAGATTGAATTAATGCCCTGCAATATACATAGTTTCAGCTGTGATTTCTTGCTATACTTTTTACCATGAAGGGATTTTTATGTGTTGTCTTCTTTTCTTCCTGATCTTTGAATCTAGGATCAAAGATTATTTTGGCAGGTGGCACGGAAGTACCCTATTCCCATAAACCTTTGTTGTTGTATAATGGAGAGTTAACTTGTCAGACTCAGAGTGGGAAAACAAACAATATCTATTTAAGTACTCACAGTTTCCTTGGCAATTTGAAAGACTGTGGACCTAATATGCTGAGACAAATGCTTACTCAGACTCTAATGTTGAAAAGGTACATGTGCATTTTAATTATATTGTGTAAATTGTTTTATTCTGTGCTTATAGCTCAATACAGCATATCTTGGTGATTTAAAAATGTCCTGCTGAATATTGATAAATTAGATTGATCCATAAGTTCACATAGCTGTCCTTATTTTGTCATAGCAAAATAAGTGACCCAGTGGTAGGATTTTCTTTTTTTCACTGTCAAGTAAAAGCTTAAGTAATTTTTTTCAAGACTGATTCGGGGTGCTGTGGCAGTGGCTCTTCTGAAACTGGCTGAAGGTGCTTCTAGCACACTCCCCTCCCATTGTAATGAAGCAATGCAAAACCAGTATAACAGAAAGAATGCCAGAGTAGGGAAAGCAGATGGTTTCCTGAAAAAGTGTGGTAGAAACAGGAGAAATAGAACTGTAAGATACACGTTTGTATTTTTCCTTTCTTCCTGATACATCTCTCGCTCTCTGTGGCTTAGAAGTAAATGTTTTTTATGTTTTCTCTAACATAAGGGAAAAAATATTGGGGAGGGAGTTTGGGATGTGAGTAACATCTAAAAGTAAAATTGTTATAAATGTGATTTTACTTTCTGTAGGTTTTCTGAAGCATGGGAGGTGTGCAGACTTCTGAATGACCAGTGTTGTTGGAATGAGCTGGCCAAGGCTTGCTTACATCATATGGAGGTGGATTTTGCAATACGTGTTTATCGAACGTCTGGTAACGCTGGGATGGTGATGTCACTAGAGCAGATAAAGGTAAAATGTAAAGTCTTACATGGGAAATATGGTGATTTAATTCTTCTTTAAGAATTGCTGAATTCTTATTTTGGGGGGGGGGGGGGGCGTTGTTTTTGTTTAAACAGGAGTTGAGTTGCATTCAGGGGATATAGAAGATAAGGTACCCAAACTACATACCTTGGTTTTCTCTTGAGGTGGTTGCAGTCTCTACTAGAATGCACAGCATTTCTTTCTATATTTACTTGGGAACAGCAGCATATATACATGTCTTATGCACTGGGAGGCTCTTATTTCCTTTTGTTATTTTTGAGAAAATGTTGAAGACTGCTATTAAAAAAAAATCCAAAACAAACCAGATTGTAAGTATACATTTAGAAGTGAAATAATACCTTAAAATTATACTTCTGTGTTGCCCTGAGTTTTGCAGTTCTTCGATGTTTTCATTTTTCTGTAACAGTTTCTCAGGCATTCTCTGTAAACATAGCCATGTTTTTCTAACTGTGTTCTGTTGTTTGCATTCCTTTCTCCTGGGCGGAGATATTTGATGGATATTTCCTTTGACCAGTGTGATTGAGGGGCGGTGAGTTCTCCCTCCAATGCACTGTGGTTTCTAGGAGGATTTATAAAATAAAGTCTGGGGAGTACTCCCAGTGCTCCCCAGAGTCTTGGCTCTGTCTCTCCAACGCGTGTCTGCATCTTTCTTTCGTGTCCAAGTGCGACACTTCTGCAAATTGATGATTTTAGACAGTGTTAGCTGTAGTGGCTCTAAGCTACAGTAGTAAAGTGAGGGCTTTTTCTGGTTTGTGGAATCCAATACACATCATTATAAAATGTAAGGATATTTTGGTTTACTGTTTTGTTTTATTTTTCTTACTCGATTGTGATATTTATTTTCTTTTGGACTACTTCTGCACCTATTACATCTTTCTACAGGGAATAGAAGACCACAACCTTTTAGCAGGACATCTTGCAATGTTCACTAGTGATTTTAATCTGGCTCAGGATTTGTATCTGGCATCCTCTTGTCCTATTGCTGCTCTTGAGGTATTCATTTAACGTGTATATTTTCTGCTGTTTTCATTTCTGGATTAATATTGGAATATTTAACCTTCTGATAATTGTGTCCCTTTATGGTTTTGTTCTTGCCACTGTGTGACTAGAATCATAGACTATCCTGAATTGGAAGGGACCCACAAGGATCATCAACTCCAACTCTTGGCACTCCACAGGACAGCCCCAAGAGTCACACCATGTGCCTGAGAGCATTGTCCAAACGTTTCTTGAACTCTGTCAGGTTTGGTGCTGCGACCACTCCCCTGAGGAGCCTGTTCCAATGCCCAGCCACCCTCTGGGTGAAGAACCTTTTCCTAAATTATATCCAACCTAAAACTCCCCTGACACAGCTTCAGGACATTCCCTTGGGTCCCGTCACTGGTCACCACAGAGAAGAGATCAGTGCCTGCCCCTCCTCTTCCCCTCATGAGGACATTGTAACTGCAGTGAGGTCTCCTCTCTGCAGGCTGAACAGACCAAGTGACCTCAGCCACTCCTCATACAGCTTCCCCTCAAGGCCCTTCACCATCTTTGTTGCCTTCTCTGGACACTCTCTAATAGCTTTATATCCTTCTTACACTGTGGTGCCCAAAACTGCAGACAGCACTCGAGGTGAGGCCGCCCCAGAGCAGAGCAGAGCAGAGCAGGACAATCCCCTCCCTTGCCTGGCTGGCCATGCTGTGCCTGATGCCCCCCAGGATGCTGTTGACCCTCCTGGCTGCCAAGGCACTGCTGGCTCATACTGAACTTTCTGTTGACCAGGATGCCCGTGTCTCTTTCTACAGCACTGCACTCCAGCATCTCATTCCCCAGTCTGTCCCTACATCCAGGGTTGCTCCATCCCAGGTGCAGAATCTGTCACTTTCTCTTGTTAAACTTCATAGAGTTGGTGATTGTCCAGCCCTCTGATTTGTCAGGGTCTCTCTGCAGGGCCTCCCTGCCTTTGAGGGAGTCAGTAGCTCCTCCCAATTTAGTCACATCAGTAAACTTAACTTATTATACCTTTGGGTCCTGCATCCAGGTCATTTATGAAGATGTTGAAGAGCTCGGGGCTGAGGATGGAGCCCTGTGGAACCCCACTAGTGACAGGTCCCCAGCCTGATGTCACCCCATTCACTGTAACCCTTTGTGCCTGACCCATGAGCCAGTTCCCCCCCATCCCATGATTTGGTTATCCAGCTGTGTGCTGGATATTTTGTCCAGAAGGTCCCTTTAAGAGACAGTATGGAAAGCTTTACTGAAATCCAAAAAGATTGTATCAACTGGCTGTCCTTGATCAACTAGGTGCGTTACCTTGAAATTTAGTTTGTCAAGCAGGACTTTGCTCTCATGAAGCCATGCTGGCTGTGACCAATGCATTATTCTTCAAGTGTTTCTCAACGACTCCCAGAATAATCTTCTCCATAGTTTAATGAGGCACTAAAGTGAGACTGACAGGCCTGTTGTTGGCAGGGTCATCCTAACAGATACTCTTTTAGGATGAATGTCTCTCAAATTGTCTGAATCTCTCTAGAATATTAACTCAGTATTTGTACTTAGAGTAATTTACATTCAGTGTAAATTCCAGATTTGATACTTGTGTCATAAAATGTTACTGTTCTTTGTTAATAGATGCGAAAAGACTTGCAGCACTGGGACAGTGCACTTCAGCTGGCTAAGCGTCTGGCCCCAGACCAAATCCCTTTCATATCAAAGGAATATGCAATGCAGCTTGAATTCATGTAAGTCCTCCTGTAAGGCTGTAGTATAAGAATATTAAGCCAATACTCAGGCTCAATAGAAGAACACAGGATTGAGATACTTCAGATGACTGCATTGCTGAGAGAGGATTCAGTGAGGTCTTGAAGCTATAGTATGAGCTAGAGACAAGTGAGCAAATAACAGTTCCTTTTGACTAATTTTGATATATATGCGTTCCTTGCAACTGGTAGATCCCACTATATAATACCATCTACTAAATAAATACCTTGTTGCAGGCAAGTACTTGAAAAATAGACTAAGTCCAAATCATTTCAGATTTCTTACAGTGGATGAAAGCCTTGCCTTTTGCCAGTCTTTCCTTAAACATCTATGAACCTTCATTTTCTTATATTATTTAGGTAGAGGTGTGTCAAATTTCAAGGCTGCCAATCCCTGAAAGGCAAAAGGTATTAAGCATCTGACATGGTTTTAAAGTCTATTTTATAGTTAAATCTTCCCAGATAAAACCTGGTCTGTTTAATGTCTAAATTAAGAGGAAAAACTTACCTGTTAATAGTTTCTAGACAACTCCTTCCTCCTGGCAGTACACCTGGCATTGAGAGAGGACACTTGGTGGTCACAGAAATTAAAGAATGGAAGCAGGTGAAGCAATGCAACCATCTGGAACTTGGGCTCTGAATATACTCCAGGAAAAAAGATTGCCTTTGTTTTTTTTGTTGCAAAAATTCCAAATAATTTAAAGGATTAGCTTCATTTATCATCCAGAAAAATGTGGAAGTAGAGCTGAGACCACTGAGGTGTATTGTGGAGATAGATGCTTTGCCTTTCAAGGGAGGTTTATTGGTCTCAGTACAATGCAATTGAGGGATGAAATTGCCTCTTTCACAAAGAGCTTGATAAAGTCCACAGAAGTGCCACGACATTCTGTGTAACTCCCCACCTCTTGCATACCTCACATCCTTCTGTGTAGTTGGTATGTCTAAATCAAGACAGGTACACGCATGATCTGTGTGGTGGGAAGGCAACCATCTCTTCCTATTAAAAATATTCTTCTGTATAACTTCCAGTTTTCTTTTAGGGGTGATTATATTAATGCTCTGGCACATTATGAGAAGGGCATCACTGGAAACAATAAGGTAATTCCTTTTTAGTAATTATAGCATTGTAGCGCAATATACATGAAGTTACCATGTTTCTGACTCATTTGAATTCTGATTTTTTAAATTCAGCTCTAAATCTTTATGCCTATTGCTTTTGGGATAGTAGTCTTTGTACTTAAAATCAGTACACAGAACAATGCGTTCTTGAAGTAAAAAGTAGTTTTGCCACTGTATTAACATGGCATATCTGAAGTTACATTTTTATAATTTGAGCAGTTTCATAATAGGTATACAAATGTCAGATAAAATATTGCTAGGATTTTCACTGCTATAACAAAAGTCCTAATTATTCCTTCTGTCCTTTATTGGATTGTTTTCTATAAAAAGCATAACAATTTGTGTTAGAAAATAAACATTATGTTCAGTAGATTCTCTCTTATTCTGGCATTATTTCCCCTAACACTTGCAAAATGTCTGTTATGAAGCAGCTGCAATGATAGTGGGGGAACATAATAAGAAAGATATTAATGTTTTCTGCATTCAAGCCATTTGGTTTTATGCAACATCAGTGGCCTTACCACCTTTAAAAAAAAAAGGAAAGAAAATACCCTGCATTCTCTTTTTCTCTGTTCTTGGTTTTGGAGGAAAGAGGAGAGTAGCACTGAGCTGTCTGTAAAACAGGTTCTCCTCACGTGTGCATTGGCTGGATAAATCTTGTAAGTAAAATGTAAAAATTAAAGACAAAGCTTAAGAAGAAAATTAAGCTGCGTTCTTATATAGTGATAGTGGCAGCTAGGCAAGAGTTTTGAGACAGAAATGGATTTTATTAAGTGTATGTAATGTTTTGTTAGCTTGTTTCAGTGCTTGGTTACTGTGACTTTTGTGACCTGGTATTTCTAATATGTACTGTGTAGTTACTGCTTTTCATTTGCTTGCTAGCACCAGGAACATGATGAAGCTTGCCTTGCTGGAGTGGCTCAAATGTCCATTCGAATGGGAGACATCCGTCGAGGGGTGAACCAGGCCCTGAAACATCCCAGTAGGTTACTAAAAAGAGACTGTGGAGCTATTCTGGAGAGTATGAAGGTACTCAGAAGAGTTAGTAAAAGTTAAGGCTGAATATGTGACTTCATTAGGATATTTATGTATTTATAATCTTCATTTAGAAATTATATTTTAATGATTTCCAATATTGTAGCAATTTTCAGAAGCTGCTCAGCTGTATGAAAAAGGACAATATTATGACAAGGCAGCGTCAGTATACATCCGGTGTAAAAACTGGTAAGTACAGGTTTCAGGGAAAGGTGTTTCAGAGGGCTTGCTGTGGTACTCTTTGGAAAAGAATGGTTCTCAGAGTAGCACAAATGTTTCATTAACTATGTTTCATTGATTTTATTGTTCCCACTCCAAGCTGCAAAGTTCTCTCAGAAATTTATGTTGTTTTAATATAGTCTTAGTGTAATTTTTTTTTCCTTTTATTTGTGTGTTATGTTTAAAGTTTCCTGCGGTTTCAAGTCCTTTGTGGGTGTGTGCGTGTGCACACTGAATTTAGTAATTATATTTGTGTAGTTACTGTTTAATTCTTTAGACTTCTTAGTTTTATAACATGCATAGCTGAGACTGAGTATTTGGACAGTTGGAAATTATTCAAGAGTACCCAGTATCATAATTTTTTTTAAGTTAATTTGATAATTGTGAAGTCTCCATTGTAAAAATACAATTTTCTGAGAGATTTAAGGGCTCCATTCTGGCCTAATTACATTTTATGGACTCCTGATATTAAGAACTGATTTGAGAGTTCGGTAAGACCCCTCCTCTTTCATGGGAGTGCTGTAAAGATGAGGTTGGAATATTACGTCCATTTATTTGAAAAATGAATATTTTATTCCATCAAAGAATTGTCAGTGGCATCAAAGCAAGTCAGGAGAACACTTGGCTAAGTAGAGTAGCTTGCATCTAATCATAACCTTGATTTGGGAAGTGGGAGGTACAAGCTTTGTGTACTCTAGGGTAAGGAGGTTCAGTTTGACGAGTGCCCTATCTTTTAGTCAGAGAGGTGAGATTTAGGGCCAGCCTCTCTTCAGTCTCTCATATCCTTTGTCCTGAAAGGCCCACTGCTTTGTTTACTGGCTTTTATAGATCTTTCAGGTTACAGTTTTGATACTGTGCTTCTTCTGTTGGTTCATTAGAGAATACCTGAGGTAAAAATTGTTGGTCTGTCACTTCTTATGCTTGTACATCTTAGACTTAAAGAAAGAGAAGAGACTGTCTTCTTTAAGCCTGTATGTTCATAAAGCACTGTAATTTCCAGTTCTTACAAATACAAAATGCGGCTTTTTGAAAATATTGAAATGCCTTCAAAGCTTATGCATTCTGTTCAGTTTCTTCTATTTTAGCCTCCTTTTCAGTGTTGATATAAATGACAGTTTTACTGGAGAAAATTTTGAACCAGATATATTTATTAAATAGCTATTATCTTTCTAGGGCAAAGGTTGGTGAACTTCTTCCTCATGTTTCATCTCCAAAGATTCACCTGCAATATGCCAAGGCCAAGGAAGCAGATGGCAGGTACTTTTGAATGCTCTTTTTTTAGTATAAAACATGTTATTGCTGTTGTTATTATAGGTATACATTAGTGTTTTTTTAAGATAAATTAAAACACATACTGAAACTTTTGCATAAAATAGTCTTGTGAAAAGGGATTCTAAAAATACGTAAACCTTAGTTTACACTTAGCTGTATGAAGATGTGAATCATAATCTAAGGACGTTGTACTGGTATCAAATCTGTGTTTCTAATTGATTGATTTCCTGTCTAAACATTACTATCTTTTTAATAAAAATCATCAAAGGTTTTAAAGTACTCTACCTGATGCAATATTACACTTAGCACAGTATTCAAGTTCAGTTTGTTTCTGCCAACTTCTTAGCTGTGATTTTAAAGGTCATTTGAAATGAGAATAATCACAAAATATTTTTTTCATTCTAGAACCAAATTACTGGTACATCTTAATGGCTGCACTTGCCTAATATTGAACAATGTGAAGTTATTAGCTGAAGTGCAAGCCCCAAATAGATTATATTTAATCAAAGAATGTAGTTCCTACTAGTCCTTACCCATAAGTAAATGTGCTTCAGAGTATTGATGCCTTATAGTATGAAACAACACCAAAGTTTAATGTTTGCATTGGTGAGACTAGAAAATACTGCTTGTGTCAATTGCATAGTGAATGAGAAATTTCTTGATCTTGTCTACAGAACAGAAGAAAAGTCTCATTTCTCAAATTGTACAAGTAGTTACTATGTTTGGTTTTTATCATTCTCTCACTCCCAAATGATTTCATATGAAACAGATAATGTTTGCTGATGGAACAGATGAACTATTTTTAACATACAGCAAAAGGGATGCTGACAGAGTAGGTAAAGAACAGTATTGTGGTCGACATTATTCTGTTGCCTCTTCTTTCACTCTCCTAAGGGAAAATGAAATAGAGACCGAAAAAACCATAGTAAATGCAGCACAATGCAGTTACATGCAAACTGAAATGAAGGTGCCACAGAGTAACCTCACAGAAATAAAATACTTCATGTCTCTTTCACACCTTTTTATAACGAGTTGTTTAAAAGGTTAGAAAAACTGACACGGATCCATAATTGTGCAGGTACACGGAAGCTGTGATAGCTTATGAACATGCAAAACAGTGGGATAGTGTCATTCGACTCTATTTGGATCACCTTAATAATCCCGAAAAGGCTGTTCATGTTGTGAGGGAAACACAGTCCCTTGAAGGAGCAAAGATGGTGGCCAGGTAACAGTCATGTTATGCACATTAAAAAGAATTCCATATCTATTGGCAGTTTATGAGGCTTGCTAACATGTTAGACTCTGTTTATTGCTACTTGGCCAGTGACTATATAATTTAGTTCATTGAGTTGAGTTCTCTATGATTTGGACAACTAAACAGGTACTGATTTTTTCAAAGTTTCTGATTAAAATTATATTAACCTGAAGTAATACGTTTAGACAGTAATAAAAAATTGCCATGCTGTATTATTTATGCTAAGTTAATTTTAGGAACCTAGTTAAAACAATCAAGAGACAAAATGGATTAGAAATGTATCATATTTGAATGTATGTTATCTGCTATATTCCTAAATCATTTGGTATATTCATTTAGCTAATTAGTACTGAGGTATTAATTTGTCATTCTGATTAGATTCTTTCTGCAGCTTGGTGACTATGGTTCTGCCATCCAGTTCCTGGTCATGTCCAAGTGTAATAATGAAGCTTTCACACTAGCTCAACAACACAACAAAATGGAGATTTATGCTGATATCATCAGTGAGTATTCCAGGTTCATAGTTTGCTTGCATTATGTTTTGCTGTTCTTTTAGTTGATTTCAACCAATTTGAGCTCATGAGATAGTGGCTGTGAGGTTTGGTTTCCCATTTGCAGTCATCATGACCAGATTTGATAACGTTTGTACTTCAGGTCTACAAGCTCGGCTTTGCTTTCAGCTTTGGTGTCTCCCCTTGCTTTTCAGTCTGGGTAGTTTTCAAATCTTGCCTGTGCTACAGCTTTTTTTGTTTATCCATAGAGATAAAACTTTTGTCTAGACTATTTTCTTGTGCCCACTGAGGAATCCCTTTCTTTGACCTTGATACAAAACAGAACATTTTACTGTTATGATTCTTGATTTTTGTTCCCTTTTCCTTTTCTCATGGTTCCAGCTCTTTTCTTACATGTATACGTCACTTTTTTCCTTTTTTTTTCTCTTTAAGACCCTTTGTGGCCTCCTCTTGTCTCAGTGAGAGATGGAAAGGAGACCTTACTGAGAAGCTGACTTTTATCTTAGGCCATCAAGCCGATCAGAGTCCAGCTTGTCAATTTGCACTAAATTTTATAGTTTTAGTCTGTGTGAGGCATCTTTGAAGAGTGCCCTATCAGTTCCACACATGTATCTACCAAATTATCTCATATTTTCAATTAATCTCTTCCTTTAGAAAATTATTTCTTGTTATGAAGGTTATAAAAACTTGGCAGCAGTTAGCTTGGTGATGTACAGTTGCAGATGCTTGTCAAGGTGGCCACAATTGTTCTGCTGTTCCTTATGCTTTCTTACTTCTGTCCAAAATAGGATGTCTCAAATTGTCATCTAAATGGGTGGAAAACAGATTTAAAACTAACTTTGGGTGGTGGCTGTCTTTGTTTTAAATGTATACAGCAAAATGAAGTCTTGGATAGAAGACTTAAGTAGTACTCCCTGCTACCACATGGTTGCATTGGTCCTCATAGTCTCCATACAAGTATGCTTCCATATTCTTAACCTGTGAAAGCAGTTCAGATGATGCGCTCATAATCACTTGCCCTGTTTTATTGTTGCCAGGACACAATGGAAAAATTCATTATTTGGTCATAGTGATGCCATTTTATTATGATTTATTAAATGAGTATGACAGGATGTAGGGGAATGGTTTTAAACTAAAATATTAGATATTAGATTAGATATTAGGAAAAATTTCTTTATTGTGAGGGTGGTGTGGTCCTGGAACAGGCTGTCCAGAGAAGCTGTGGGTGCCCCATCCTTGGAGGTGTTCCAAGGCCAGGTTGGATGGAGCTCTGAGCAACTTGGTCTAGTGAAAAGTGTCCCTGTCATGGCAGGGGGCTTGGAACTGGATGATCTTTAGGATCCTTTCCAACCCAAATCATTCTATAATTCTATGATTCTGTGAAAAACAGAAATCCCTATGGTGTAAAACCCGTGGAAACAATTATTTCACTATGTTTTTAGCTCCTAATGTATGACATTAAGTCTGATTAAGTCGGAAAATATATGTAAGACATAATTTGAGTCTGTCTGGCTTTGGTGTTCTTTCAATGTCAGTAGAAAAAAGAAGAATAGGAATTTGTTCCTTCAGTAGTGCCTTTATCTTACTTGTTAAAAATACCCTGCTATCACTGAGTTCTGTCTGTTGCAGGTTCTCAAAGTACTACCAATGAAGATTATCAGAGCATTGCACTGTATTTTGAAGCAGAAAAGAAACATTTTCAGGCGGGGAAATTTTTCTTGCTTTGTGGTCAATATGGACGGGTCAGTACTTAAAGGATGAAACAATGAAAGTCAAATGTTTATAGAAACTGTTCAAAATACAGTACTTCAAAATCAGGGTAGTGTATAGTAGATTTTAAGTGCCCTAACTGATGACACACTGGTATTTTTCTGTTAAGTGTAAAAAATGTAAGCAAACTATTTATGTTTACAGTTATCTAGATTGTATTCTGCGAATTATGCATTGCCATGCACATAGCTTTTATAACAGTAAAAGCTCGAGGTGAATCAATTATATACTATTGTCAATGTATCTCTAAATGTCATGACCACAGCAGTACAATTTATTTACATTTCATTGGCTTGCAGACTTGGTTGCAGAGTAACTAGTTAGTTTAATTGCTGTAGCATGCTCTAACTGAAAGCTTTTTTAAGAAAAAGAAAATATGGTAATTGAAGTATGTTGATTGACACACTTTCTTTTGACCAGTTACAAGTCTGTGAACTGATGCTTCTTAAACATTTGACTTTTGCATACTGAGCACATACCAAAAAAACATGACTGATTTTTGCAAATTACAGCCATTTTAGGTGATAACTCCTTCAGCTGTGGCATGGGGGGGGTCCATGACATTAATAACATTATGACATTAATCACATTGTGACATTAATTACATTAATCATTAATTTGTTCTCTCTGTATTGCTGAGAACATCTTTTACAGCCAATGAAGGTGTACACCAGAATTTGGCAAAGACTCAGCTGTTCCTTGCATGAGTATATGTAAGAGCAGCTGCTACTTCTTCTATAGCTGAGATAAGCATTCAGTGTGCCACTTGTCAAAATGCAGAGAGAGATAGCTTGATAAAAATTAGAAAAGAGTGAGTTTCATGTGTCTCAGTTTTAACTTTTTTTCTGTATCATTTTAGGCATTGAGGCACTTCATGAAAAGTCCAAGCACAGAAGATAACTTGGCTATGGAAATGGCAATTGAAACAGTAAGTAACTTGGATAAAATATAAATTCTTCATCTTTTTAAGAAGTTTACCTTCAGTATTGTGATATTTTCCTAGCATCAGTGAGTGTGTTTGCAAATCGCAAATAGAAGATTGCAAATAGAAGGAAAACTGTATCAGCAAAGATGATATCTAAACATATCTAAAAATCCCAGCATAACACATTAGAAAATAAATATGAACCGCTGCATGTCAAAGCTTATGAATCAAAGAATCATCTGATTTGAACATGCTGAACTAAAAAAATCATGTTCTAAATCTGTCTAGTTTTAGTGCTTTATGGAAGGCCTCCTTATGAGTAAGTTCTTGTTCCTTCTTTCATATCATAATTTCTTGTGTCTCTTTTTGATAGGTGGGACGGGCAAAAGATGAAACCCTAACAAATCAGCTGATTGACTATCTTATGGGAGAAGGTGATGGCATGCCCCAGGTATTGTATTCTTACCACTGCTACTGTGTCACCTTTCTGTGCTACAAGATATTTTGAGCTTACTTTGTCCTAAAATTTTTAGTAGACACAGACTGTGCTTTAGCTTCCATTAAGGAGCAAGACTTGTATGATCACTCCACGAGTCATTCACCCAGTAACTTCAGTTTCAGAAATAGAAGAAAGGAAGTAACAATCTTAGATATAATATTTTTTCTTCAGTCATCTTTATGAAAGCAGGTAGTTGGAGAGAGGAGGTTCAAATTATTACTCATACTGAGGGTAAGAGACAAAACGTAGCAGTTTGTTGATACCAGTTTGCCAGCTGGCTGCTGCCTTCTCCAGACGGACAGTCAGCCTGGATGTGTTGAGACAAGCTACAGCACTGATCTCTCCCTGCAGTAGGAGAGTTGGTCTGAGTGTTGCAGTGCAAGAAAGTAAGGTACCAAGTGGGAGATGAAGTCAAAATCCCAAAGTTGACCAGGCTACATTAGTTCCTGCATTCAACATCAGTATGAGGCATAAAATGTTGCGGACAGATTTTCAAAATTAGCAGCTCCTTTTTCATTTCTGAAGTAATTAATGACCATGTTTTCAAAATGAGCTTAGCCCAAAGCAACTCCAGATTTTGCCACTGAGATCACTTGAGAATGTAATGGCTTCCCATGGATGTCCATATGACAGTTAAACCTAATTTAAAAATAAATCTTTCTTTTTGGATTTCTTTTTCTGTGGAATTATTTTGTTTAAAGTTTGAGTTGATTATTCGTAGAGTCAGTTTCATCTGCAGATACATATAGGTCTCTCCACTAAAGCACAGAAATTCTGTTCTGGGTTGAAGAATAAAATCACATATTTAATTTATGATAAAAAATAAAAAGAATCAGGAAGTACATTTGAAGATTTTTGGTGGCAGAGCTTCCTAAATTTTATTAATAATAGGAGAATAAAGGATTGTGAACACTGATTTTTATGTTTTCACTTGTTATTGCCAAAGAAAATCTTGTTTGGACACTTAGACCCTTGCATTTTTTGCTCTTGTACTACTTAGAAGGTGCTTTGCAAGGTATAAGGTGCTCTGTGCTATGAGACTCTTTTAATGTCAGTGATTAACTGATAACATTTAGAAAGGGTAATGGTTCTTCCCAGTTCATTTTTGGCTTTGATGCCAATAGAACTTGTAGTACATTCAGTCACATTTGGGCTTGAATTCATGGAACTCAGGAGCTGAACCAATCCAAGTTTTATTGCCTGTTACAGCAGATCTGGAATGTGAGCTAAGTGGTGAAAGCCAGACCTCAGGTGAGGGAGGATGTTGCAGTCTGCAATCAATTGCTTAGTCAAGGAATTTAGGGTCTCATACGAAGTCATGGTAAATACAGTCAGGTGCTAAATGATATATATGGAAGAATAAACTATGCCTTGCTGTTGGGGAATAAGGTTTGGTAATTATGGAGATGACAGTCTTGGTGCAATAAATTGATTTCACCCCTAATATTACAGCTGTGGTTTGCAATTCTGTTGGGAAATTGGAAACTGTCTCTTTCCTCTCTGTATGTATTAAGGGTTTAATATTTTAGACTTCTAGACACAGTGAGCAGTTGATGGCCAAGCAAGCTTTGGTTTTGTAAAATTTTAAAAAAAGATAACTAAACCAAACCTCTCTATTATTAATACCTCTTATCTAATATGAAACGTGAACTTCACTAAAATTATGGAAGAAGCAAAACATAGCAAACCAAACAGAATTCAACTGCTAGAACCCCAAGGGAATTAAGCTATTGAAAGCATTGGATGAAAAATCTATGTAGTATCAATGTAAGCAAGATTAATTTCATATTTATGGGGAAAGTTGGGTGGACAGAAGCTGTAGCATCCAGTGTGTTTTCTCAGAACAGCAGCCTAGCTGCCTGGTTCAAAGAAGTGCATGGGACTGGGTAAGGGAAGTCAGCTACAGTATGATCTCCATAGTCAAGAGGTTCTTAGGATTTTAGAAAATACTTGGGAATTTTGTGAATGCCTTTATTGCCATATTTAACATTGTTTTGAACTTCAGTGTAGAGCTTTGTTTTCCTTGTTTAAAAGCTCTCTCTTGTTCTTCTGAATGCTTTAATCCAATCTACCATAGTCTCTCTCAGTGAGTAACAAAATTTTACTTTATCAAATCATACATATTTGTTTTAAAAATTACTTTAAAAACAATTCATCTTTATGTTTATTATGCTATGGAGACTGTTATTGAACATATCAAGCAAGATATCATTGTTTTTAGAAAATAGAAGCTTCTATGTGGTGGCATTTTTGTAAAGCTGAAGTAAGAGTGAACTTAAAAGTAGCCATGCAACAGAAACTTGCTAATCATTTGCTAAGCATTGATCTTCAAACCAGATAATCACTGGCAGCAGACTGATTGCTTTAAATCTTTCACAGCCAACAGTTGTGGCATTTTAATGAAGCACCATATTAGCAAAATTACTATGCTCACTAAAATTTTGCTACACTATTGTCTGACTAATTATAAACTATTTCTTAAATGTGTGATTATGTCAACTATTGTATTTGTTAACTTCAATATGTAAAGATTCTTACTTTGTCATGTGTGTTCTTTCAGGGAGCATTAACTAGCAAGGTTCTGCTGTTTTCTGTGTGCCTATTTTCTGAGTACATATGTTTTAGAAAGAGAAAGTAAACTAAAATTATGAGTATTTAATGTTAAATCGGTTAGATTGCAATAATAAATTTTTGCAAAGACCTTAGGAAATGTCAGTAGAAAATTCTTTTCTGCATTTTTTGCTTTTAAAATTACTGACTTTAAAGGTAACAATATGAAAGTAAAACATGGGACTAATTTTTCCTGAATGACTTCAACATTTTTTTTTCCAGTATGTAATTTAAATATACCATTTAGGTAAAATATAATTAGGAACATGACAAATACTGTATAAGGCTAGTGGTACATGCTGGGACAGGATCCTTTCCTGCAGGAGAAATGGGAGAAGCAGCCTGGATAGGGAAGGTGCAGCCTTCTGCCAGTCATCAATCTGTGGTCATTGGGTGATGTCAGAAGTTGGGAAGAATTATATCATAGCCCACTATTCTTAATAATTTTTGTTTTACCCCACTTAGGGAATAGCACTTTTCCTTTTTAAGACACTTTATCGTGGATAAATAATATCTGTTAATATAAGTAGCTGTGGTTGCTTTAATATCCAGACAACTATTTTATTATTGTTAAGTTAAAATTCTTATGATATTCAACCTTTTGATCATGTGTTACTTAAAATTCTGCTCCATCATTAGTTTAACAGTAATTACTTTTGGTTGCTTAATGTTTTTCCTTATATTTCAAGTTTAAAAGAATAATTTGTCTTCCCATCTTTCTGTGTGATTCTTTCAGTCTTGCTTTTATTTCTGTGATTTTTTTGTATCTTTTTTCTTTGCTTCTCCATTACAAGCTAATCATTGCAGTCATTTTCACTATAAGGACATATCTTTATGTCTTTAATATTTCTGTTCTCTTTAATTTCTGCTTTTTCCTGCTGTGTCTGAGACTTACATACAAAACTCCCACACAGTATTCCAGAGAATAGCACAACATTGACTAATACAATTCTTTTTATAGACAGTTTTATACCATTTTAACATGGATTACACATTGTAAATGTTTGGATTTGCTACTAATATTGCAGAATTAGTTGGTTTGGATTTTTTTGCTGAGGTGTCTGTACAGCTACCGGTGTCTTGTCTTTCTTTTTCATTTGTACATTGAAGTTGGAACCATACTATTATATACAATATTTCAGCTTAATTTAATCCTGATTTAGTAGTTAAAAGATTATCATGTACAGGCTTTACTTTTTATTGAACCCATTTTAGAAATCACTGCTAAAGATATGAAATAGTGACACTAGCCCAATTTTTTCCCGCTTAATAGTTCCTTTCTAACATCAGCAATGTCGTTTTATTTTTCATATTTATATTTTCTACTTCTTTAATAACAATAAATAGAATATTTTAAATTTTTACTTTTGCTGTTCTTTCTTTTCTATTCCTGTATTTTATTTTGTATTTTTATGAATTACCTCTTTTGAGGATTTTCTCAAAATCCTTACTTATCAAAGACCGATTTTCCTTTCTCTCACTGATATCTTTTTTTTTACTAGTCTTGTAGGCATTTGAGTAGTTATTACAAAAATAGAACCCATGTTTGTTTTCTACAATACTGCCATCTTGGTTTTTTAGTTTTGTTTATAAATTATTTCACTAATTCACTTGCTGTTGGATTGCCAGTTTTTGGGCAAACCCTTTGCTACATTTGCCATTCTTGAGTTATATGATGTATTGAAAGTATGTGGTATAGCAAATTAAAAATTTTACGTGTTTTGTTAGCTGGTTGTCCCCTATTTTCAGTTTTTTAGCTGTCTTGGATGTCTACCATCCAGTCCCAGAAACAACACACTCATTAGTGGTCAGATTTTGTCATCCTATCCACACTAAGCAGTGTTTGCATCCAGATCTGTAACGCAATTTAAACTTTTCTGAAAGGAGTCCTTGTGTTCTTTTCTGACACCATAAATGCCCACACATCTGGAGCTGTTTGGTTTCTCCCTGTACAACTGTGCACTGTAGTGTTCTGTGGCTGTGGCTGGGACTGCCCCAGCAGCCACACCCTGCCCGTGACTGCGGCACAGCTGGAGCAGCTTGATACAAAGAGCTCTTCTCAGAGCAAGCTGCTCTGCTTTCTTTGGACAAGGTGGTGGGATGAGCAAGTGAAGAAGGGGAATACAGCAGTATGTATTTGCTTTTGTATGTATGTATGTATTTGCAGTATGTATTAATTGCTTTTGTATGATTTCATTAAGGATGCCAAGTACCTGTTCCGCTTGTACATGGCCCTGAAGCAGTACCGAGATGCTGCCAGGACTGCTATAATAATTGCCAGGGAGGAGCAGTGTTCAGGTAAGCGTCTCTGCTCTGATGTGATGGCATGTCTGATGCTACCTGCTTAGGTACCTTACTTGGGGTACTGTTATTTATGTAGGATTACACTTAGAGAAGCCATGTATTGGTGCTTTTCATTATATTCAAGTTCAGTTTTGAATTTGAAAGTAGACTTTGGCAAAACCTTTGGACTCGCACCTGTATATTAAATATTGGGAAAAAAAGAAAGGGAAAATATCTGTATTCTTTATTACATTCAAGTAAACATAGTGATTAAGACAGCCAGTGGCTTTGACTTTCTGTGTATTACAGGTCATGGAATTGCAGTTTCTGCATGTGGTTTCTGACTTGGTACTGATCCTTTAGTCTTTGCACCTGAATTTTATCAGTGGAAGATAGGCAGAGGAGATGATTTCTGCTGAAGGACCATACATGTGCTTACTCTAAGCCTTGTTTTCCTTTGTAATGGGTAGCTGAAGTTAGAAATAGAAAGGAAGGAGAGGAGATAGGCCTAGAAGCAAAATACTGCCACCTCCATTATTCACTTCCTTCTGTAGCCACAGCAACAACCCTACCATAACACTGCTTGCTTTTCATTTCAATTATGCAAAAGAAAAATCTATAAAGGAAAAGTAGTAGTCTTGGGAATAACCAAGGCAAATTAACATTTATGGACTGCTCCTGAGCACTGGGCTAAGGAGTGGAAAAACCTCTGAAGCCCCTGGCAAGCAAATCTCCCACTCCATCATTGTAGTGAATAATGCGTTTGTGCTAATTATGTAAGCAGGGAATGCAAAGGCTCACAGATTTAAATATTTACTAGCTTCTCTGAATCTGAAAACTTATAAATAAAATTCAGTATCCCATAGTGTATTTCACATTCCCTAGTAATATAGATTTGTTCTGCGACAGTGTAATAAGCACAATATTTGTCTCATTAAAATCACCAATCTTGCAGTTTCTTCTGGAGTGTCTGTCTTATATCATCCCCCTCTTCCTTCAGCAGATTTCAGTGAGCTTGATTCTGAAGTTTGCACCAATATAGTTTGTTCTTTCCTTTAAAATGAATAATAATATTTAAATCATACTGGTTGGTATGTTTCTTTGGGTATGCTTTTTTATGTGCAATTTTCCTTGAAGTTGTTTTTGTGTAATCACATGATTTTAAGACTGATTGTATTACACTGAGAGTCAGTAACATAGCATTTAAAAAAATGTTGGTTTTGCAGCAGCTAATTCTGGAGCGATATTTAGCTGTCTCACATGCATTTCACAGTTTGATTCAATTGTAGTGTTTAACAAAATACCACAAATTGCTCTATAGAGTAAAAACATATGCTGACAGAGAAATATAGGGAGGCAAAAGGAAAAGTTTGCTGAAATAACTGACATCTCCTTTAAATGCCTCCAGCTGCAACAAGTATGACTTCCTCAGCCTCTAATAATGAAAAAAATCCCAAAACAACCAACCAAAAAAAACCCAACACAAAGCAAGAGAAAACAACTAAGAATGGACTAACCATACAAATCACTGCTTGATTTCAGCTACATTGATAATTTAATGAAATTCTGTGGTTTCTGGACAACCCTTTAGAGTAACCTTGAAGCAGCATAACCTAGTGAATTAACATTGACATTTTTAATTATCTCTTGACTGATTTTGGGTTTGTTTGTTTGCAGAGGCAAGGAGTTGCCAAAGCAAATGATCAAGTAAAAGTATATTAAAATAACATTTAAAAAATAGCTTTTGAATATCTGACATTGAAGGATAAAAAAAAGTAGCATCTGTAAATGCTCTAAAAATACCTTTTGTCCTCTTTATTGTGGAAACGTATTGGAGACAGCATCTTCCACTTTTAAAGTTCATTGTATTAAATTGTCATTCTATGTATTTTGCTGCTGTTTAGATTATTTCTCCAAGTGTAATTTTTTTATTTTTTACTTCCAGGCTGATACTGTTTAGGATACTGTGACAAGGAACTGTTTGTGGCTTTCCAAAGAAATTGTCATGCAATCCAAGAATCAACATAACTTCAGCTTCCCTATATGTCTTTAGTAAAGATGTTGTTACAAAAAATTAAATTTTCTGTTAATTGTTGTTTTTTCTTAAGGAAACTACCGAAATGCACGTGATGTTCTTTTTAGTATGTATTCAGAATTAAAGACCCAGAAGATTAAAATTTCTTCCGAGATGGCTACAAACCTTATGATTCTACACAGCTATATTTTAGTGAAGGTAAAGAATTGAGAAATTGAATTTATGCATAAGTTGCACAGTCTCTGATTTATTGAACTGAAGATACGGATGCTCCGTATACAGAAATTACATTGTCACATAGATTGTATCACAGAATCCAAGTGCATGCTAACAGCAAGCTGCTGGAGGACAATCCATAGTTGTTTCTGCCTCTATGATTAGAATATTCTTTTTTAAAATACTGACTAATTGAAAATTGCATATGGCTTCGTATTTATCTTTTGCATTCATACTCACAAATACTGTGCTACTAGTACAGCAAATATTTATTATTGATGTTGTTGTTGTATTTGTTGTCATTATCCATAAGGAGATCACTGCTCTTCTGTAAATGAAATTAAGCAGGGGCCTCAAATTATTTCTGGTAGTTAACCCATGGATGCCCATCAGGATATCCATTCCTACAGGCAGCTTCTGGTCTCCCTTTTGAGCAGTGAGGCAAGAGCATGCAGATGGCTGGCTGATGCTCAGCAACACTGCTCTGGGAAAGAGCCACTGTGAGCTCTCTGGTCCCTTCTTCAGCCCAGCTCTGCTCAGGGTTGTGAAGGAGCTGCAGGCACACAGCTCCCAGCAGGCTGAATGCCAAGAGCAGGCTGCAGGAATTCCTCTCTGATGGCTGCAGTAACTGTGGTGTGTTTGTTGTGCTCCAGATTCACGTGAAACGCGGTGACCACATGAAGGGAGCACGGATGCTTATACGTGTGGCCAACAACATCAGCAAGTTCCCATCACGTAAGTGCTGACAGCAGAGGAGCTGTGCTCCGCAGGGCAGCTCCCTGATCAAGTCAATTACCTGGTTCATTGTCGTTCTGTGATCCTGTGGGCAGTGTAGCTGTGTAACTGCACAGTGTGCTCTGCCATCCTCCCCGGGAGAGCTCTTTGATACACAGCATCCGGGATGGGAGCCTCACCAGCAGTTTAACCTGTCCTCACCTCACTGCAGTACTGAGCAGCCTGAACCACACACAGTCTCAGGATTGTGCGTAATGAACTGATTGGTTCTGGGACTTTATCACGAAAGTTTAAATGATCTTCTTTTAAAACTTATTTTTGGGTCCATTGAAAATGTAGACCAGATTTGGGAGAAATTATTATAATCAGAATATTCCTGCTGCCATTCTGAGCTTCAGGTGTGTGAGGCAGTGAGAGGTGAAACCAGGGTTTTTTGTATGGCCCCAACTGTGCAACCGAGTAGCAAGAGAAAGAAGAATACTGTCTTTTTTATCAGTACTTTTTTAGCTGTATTAGCTCAAAGGTTTTTAACATTAATATTGGTAAATAAATATTTGACATCATTGTTTCATTCTATTACAGACATTGTGCCAATTTTGACTTCAACTGTAATTGAGTGTCACCGAGCAGGATTGAAAAACTCAGCCTTCAGTTTTGCTGCTATGTTGATGAGGCCTGAGTATCGGAGTAAAATAGATCCTAAATACAAAAAGAAAATTGAAACAATGGTCAGGTGAGTGGTGTTAATCAAATGCACACAATTTCAAGGCTTTTTTTGTAATGCTCTTTTTGCTCATAAAGCCTATAGGCTGTTTTCATATTATTTCACTGTCTTATATTTGAAAGGTTAAGAACCATTTCCCACACTTCTCTGAAAATGAAAGACTCTTCTATTCCTTTGAATGCAATAAGCCTGAAATGCAATGTGCTTGTAAAGTGCTTCCTAACCAGCAATAACTTTTCCCATCTTGTCCATACAGACACAAGTGCACCCATACAGGTTTAGTTGGTCTCTAATTGAGAATGTAAAGCTGAACTGTTGCCTACTACAGCACCAGCATTATGCTCTTCTATGGTTTAGACTACTGGCTAAATGGCTAAGATTAAAAAAAAAAAAAAGGAAGGCAAATAAAAGATACGAATTCTTGACATTTTCTTCCTTTTCTGAAATTTTGTTTTGGTAGATCCTAGCCAGTATTTTCTGCCAGAGGAGGAAGCATAGGTAACTGTAGAAGAGCAGGGCAGGTGTATGTAACACTTTTCTCATTTATTCTACTAGTCTCTAACCTTTTTGAGGCTCAGGGACTTGCTGAGCTCATATGGGTGCTGTAGGTATTTATTTATGTTTCTAAGCTCTCCATGAGCTTATCCAATCTCTCTGCTTAAAGCCATGTAAATTTTTAATAATGGGTGGCTCTATACAACAACAAGTTCCATTGTGTCAAGACTGGTCTCTAGCTTGTTTAAAGTGATGCCTCATAGTTTTCTTCTTGGGAGAGATCTGCTCTTTTCTGTGTCATTTATGATTTTATACACCTCTATGTTTTATTTCCTTTCTATCTTTACATCTTTTCAGGACCTGAAGAGTTTCAACTTACATAGCTGTTTTATGGATACTGGTTCATGGCCTTTCTCTGAAATTCTTTTACAGCCTTTTTGGAGGCAGTTACAAGCTGTGTAGTCCTACCACAAAGCCGGGTTTTTGTTACTCCTTTTTTCTGTGGTCCTGCCACAGAACAACTCTGAAATAAAGAAATCATAGCTTTATAGTCAATACATCTAGACCCTGAGTTTTAAAATCTTTCAAAGGATGGGCTCTGTTACAGCATTTAAAAGGTGCTGTTGTTTCTGATTAAATGGAAAATGACTTATTTCCAAGTTTACGTCATTGTGATGAAGCTTGGGTGATGGTTAAAAGGAAGGATGTGATAGAATATAAAATAACAGCTGGAAGCTATGCAAGTAACTTAAAAACACTTGCTAAATATTAAAGGCATTGTGAAACAGCTTTGTTCAAGTTCAAACAGCTTGGGGGTTTTATTCACAGTTGTATCTGTCTTTCAGACGCCGAGACACAGCTGAGACAGAAGAGCCAACAACAGCCTGTCCCTACTGTGCTTTCCAGCTCCCAGAGTGTGAACTTTTGTGTCCCAGCTGTAAAAACAACCTTCCATACTGCATTGCAACTGTGAGTGTCTGCTCTGCTTTCTGCAGCGTGACAATAAAGGCAAAGCTGCTTTCCCTTCTAAAAATAAGCTCATTGCAACATCTTTGGTTTGCCAGTAGATCCAAGTTAGATGTTTTTATGCATTTGTGTAGATTTCTAATCTGTTACCAAATAAGTAAAAAACTTTCTTGTTGTCTTTGACTAGCATAGCGTGTCCTTACTTGCCACCTCCAAGTAGCAGGCACTTGAGGGTGACAGTAAAATAAGGAAGTCATTTTGGGAGACTTCAGCTTCCTGAGGAGGCAGGTGGAGCAGTGGGAGTCTCCAGCAGACATGTATTCAGAGCAGTTGGTGCACTGGGAGAACAGACAGGATTGTGCTGCTGGTGCCTTCCCACCTCAGCCCTTTGCC
The DNA here is from genome assembly GCA_013398175.1 of Climacteris rufus. Taxonomy (NCBI): domain Eukaryota; kingdom Metazoa; phylum Chordata; class Aves; order Passeriformes; family Climacteridae; genus Climacteris; species Climacteris rufus. Next base: position 114,777 of record VZRZ01006446.1, on the reverse strand, counting down.
CAGGGCCTGTAGTGCTCAGAGAACTAACAGCCAAAGTCCCCCTTTCCTTTTCCATGCAGAGGAACTTGTGGAGGGCACAGCTCTCCTGCCTAAACTCCAGGCTTCCAAGACTTCAAATTAAAAACAATATTTAAAAAAGCAAACCAACCAATTAAACAAAAACAAAACAAAAATACGTCCAGGTTTAATGATTCAGTGACCTCAGCATTTCTTACATTACTGATCCTTACAGAAATGAGAAGGTCTAACATTTTTTGTTTCAGGATACTTTCGAGTGTACTGAAAAGGTAGGGATGGTATACATTCCCACTGGAAGTTACTGTACAGCTACTGTCTAACACTTGTATTAGGTTCAAGTGAATTGTCATACTAAAATGGAAAAAAAAAAGAACTTATTGAACAGGAAACAAATGTTAGAGTTAAAATTCTTTATTAAAACTAAAGAATTAAGTCTTACAAAAAATTATGTGGGGTTATTTACTGTATTGGTTCAGCAGAATAAGATGACAGGTATACTTTGGAAGTAGTATCTCAAGGAAGACAAAGGATTTTAAATATAACTTTATGAGCCAAACATAATGTACATGTTAATATATGTTACACAATATTTATTTAGGCTCCATCTTGGCTATAGTTTGTTTGTATCACAGGTGTTTGTAATATCATTAAGAATGTGGCATTTTCAACTATCTAATGAGAGTCAGTGTCTAAAGAGTCAACTGTTGTATATGGTATTAGAGCATCAATCTCTCAGTGTAGTTCAAGGTGCTGCTGTGTTTTTATAGTACTGAAAAGGTACCTAGAAGGAACTAGTATCAAGAGTAAATTACTAAACTGTACCAAAAAGGAGAAAATGTAGAGGCAAAGGCCAGGCAGGCTCCCACACTTGAGTGTTGAATGTGACCTGCTGGGCTCAGGTGCTGTGGCTTTGGGGGCATTTTTGGTATGTCCTATACAACACCAAAAATGCCAGCAGATTTAGGTGCAGCTCTGGATACAGAACTACAGATAACATTCTAGAATTGCCAAACTAAAGGATTCTAAACATTGTAATTCAATACATTCTTAGGTTTCCGTTTTTAAAAGAGGAATGCTAATGATAATGAAAACACTGCAGCTCTGAGAGCCCCTTTTCTAGTTACAGAATTTACACAGTAATCAAACTACAGTACCACTATTATGGTTTGGGACTTTTAATTCAAGATCTTAGACCTCAGTTGCTGAGACTCTTTCACAGTAACAGGTCCAAAAGTCAGTGCTCACTGTACTAGGGCAGTGCTTGCCCCTTCATCACCTGCAGTTTTTGTGTGCAGGGTCGGCACATGGTACGCGATGACTGGACTGTCTGCCCACACTGTGACTTTCCTGCCCTCTACTCAGAATTCAAAAAGTAAGTTGGGATTTTTTTTCTATTGCAGTATTCCAGTGTTTGTTCACATTTTAGCAGCAAATGGTTTCATTTGGTACTAAAACCATGGAACAGCTGAGCTGGGTGAAAGAGGAATCCCCCGTAGTTGATAGTTTCACCTAAGACACTCACAGAACATTGCTGCAAAGTTGACCAAGAGCTATGATAAAGAATTTGGCCAGGGATGCAGGTCTACAACAGGAACAGTAATGAAGATGGCTGGGGAGCTTATGTGAGTTCTCAGCTCTTTCCAGGAAGAAGGCCTGATACAGGGGCAGGTCAGAAACACAAGCACACCAGCAATCACCAAAACAAACAAAATGCACACAGAATTGGCTAGAGACCCAGGCAGCAATAATCTCTTGTCCCTGATACTCATGTGAGACAACAGGATTGGATAGCTTTGTCCCAATGTCAGGAACTTTGTATGTTTAAATGCCAAATTTTGCTCATTCACTGCAAACGGCAGCAGCCTTCCTGGTGTGAAGTTCTCAAATGTTGAACACAAACCAACCTTTGCTTCACATAGACAGAAGCAGCTGTTGCTCTGTCCTGCACTTGTTACATAGCACTCTGCTCTAGGCTTTGTGCCTCAAGCCCAGCTTCCTTTGAAAAATGTTAGAATTAGTTTTCTAATTCTTTTAAATTACCCTTCCTTTAAAACAGCTTGTTACAGACTGAAAACGTGTGTCCCATGTGTTCTGAAAGGATTAACATTGTTGATCTCATGAAAATAAATGATTGCACAGAGTACCTCAAACCAGAAGATGAGGACAAATAAATTCAGGTATGTGCTGGAGTCTGTACTTTTTACAGGGCTCAGTCTAGAGGATACTGGGAGTTTTTCCCAGCAAGGAATCTTAAGCAACACACTGGGTCAATGCCTCAGATAAGTGAGACCCAGTTCTATCACTATTTGCCCTTAGGTATGCAAACACCAGTAGGTTTTGCTACTGCAACTAAGCTGGTTGTTAAATTGGGCTTTAATTCAGTTTACCCCTATGACCATGTAACATCTGCAAGATGTTCTGCTTTGGAATGTGTCCCTGAACCCCAGGTGTGCTTGAGTAGCACAGGGAAGTTTGAGATCTCAGCCTCATCCAAACTTCCACAGATCTTCCAACAAGTGTAGGGAGGGAGAGAGAGAGAGGTACTAACTGGAAGGAGCAGATCTAAAATGCAGGCTACATGATCTTAACTTGCCTATTTAACAGAATCTAGCCCAGGGTAACAGCCACAAGTGTTGGCTTGAAATACTCACACTTCAAAGAATGAGAAAAGGCTCAGGCTCTAGCACACTTTGGTTTTGTTAAAGAAATGGTAATTGAAAATGAGTTAACAGTGTTCCTCAATAATTTTGACAGCAGAAGGCAGATTACTAGTGCAAACACTTCATATGAAAATTCACATGTAGGTCAGAGTAATGCACAAGTGATACAAGAACCACAATAACGTTTGGGGGGATTTTTAGTCAGGTTTGTTCCCTGATCTGCTATCATGGTGTATCTCAGCATATGACTAACCACATCTGTTTATTTTCAGAATCGCTTGTGTTGGCTGGCAGGCAGCAAGGAAGGCTCTATCACTACAATACACATCATTTCCCCACAAAGGCCTAACAAGAACCATGCCACTTCTATTTTGTGATATCAATAACGATTTAGCTTTTGATAAATTTTGTACTTTGGTTTATTGTAGTAATAAAACTGATTGATAATTCTGATGATCAAAATCTGCATTTTATCTGCACCAAACACAAACCACACGGCCATCTTTGCTATGTGAGGGGCAAGAAGAAAAACCACCTCCCTACTGTTCTCCTTTTCAGTATCAGTTCTCAACTATGACTTTTTTCAATTAAACATTTCTTACTCTTTAAATATTCCTTTCTGGTTTTGATTAAAGATGTAATTCATACAAGCACAGGCTCCTCAGGTTTTGGAACTAAAACCCTCACTGCTTTTCTGTGTCTCTGAACAAAAGGGAGTTGCAGGAAAAGAGGAATGCCACATCATGTACATGAAAGAAAGACAAAACTGTGGAAGAAAGGAGGGAGACAGGACACAAACTCCATGAACTTAACCAAAGCTTTAAAAGAGTCCTGTGAAACATTTTATTGTAATTTTATATACTGCTTCATTTCTGTAATGTACAAGTAGGCCATTTATGTATGGGGGTTTTGCATCACATACTATTTACAAGACTTCACCAAATAATGTCAGGGGGAATCTATAAAAAAAAGAAAAGCAGTGAAGTCCGAGGAAGACTCAGCAGAAATGCCAGGTAACTAAGCATGACATTTTCAGCATGTTCATGCACCTGGTGTACGTTGCACAAGGATATTCATAGCTTGTAACATGTACCATGTCAAGGGTGAGCACAGGAGCTACAGCACCTCTATAAGAGGAGCACTTTCAAAGCACTGGTTCTACTTTCCCAGCTGCAGCACTGGATCTGTTTCATGGTCCTGACAGAAGTTAGATAAGCAAATCTGTGTCCAAAGCAAGATTTTACTCTAAGTGTCTTGTCTTCTCTTTTCTTTTCCCTTCTTTTTTTGTTGTTTCTTCATTTTTTTCTCTTTTTGTCAGCTTGGAAGACTTCGCCTTTTTTTGCTACAAACAGAAATACACAGACTGTTTAAAATCCAGCTGCAACCTGACAGAAGTTCAAGTCAAAATGTTGTCAGTGTTAAGGAAAAAGCCACCTCTTTCCCTCCCCTTTCAGGTGTGAAGTTTCTAAATGCCATGGTCTGACGACAGTTCCCCATTTAGTGATACCTACAAAGGGTGTTACTGGACTTGTCAGCTGGAGGATCCACATGCAAAGGCCCATGGCTGCTCCTTGCCACTGGCACCATTCTCACCACACTTAAAATATTACTAAGGTTTGGAATTGGATGCAGACTCCATAGGTTTACAGTGATGTCTCACTTTGATCCAACAGTCAAGCATAAGACAATGGATGGAAATAACTGAAGACTTCTCCACATTACCACCAGTTAAAAATTTGCAAGCTGACAGATTACATATTTAAATATCTATTATGATTTTTTTGTTAATTCAATCATTATGTTAAAAGTCACAGAAAGGTAACTAAAACAAAAAACACCCCAAGACTTTAGTGAGGTGGTTTAATACTAAGGAAACTAAATCACCTTAATCATTGCATCACTTTCAACAGTATCTTGCTCATCCTCAGACTGCATCTCTTCCACACTCAAGTCCTCACTCAGGTCTAAGGTCGCTGTGGATCCCGACTGCCTTTTAGATGCCTTGGCAGAACTAAGTGAATATGGAGTGAGATGTGCCTCTCTGTTGTAGGCACGTGTAAAAGCTGCTTTGACCTGTCAGGGGGAAGGAAGGAAACTGAGCATCAGTTTAGGAACTGTAGATTGCTAACCAACTTACCTAGAGATTCCACATCATCTTTCCTTTGGAAAAACGTGACCAAAGATACATAGAAGAGGACACTATCTCAAAAGGAGACAGAATTTAAGAGCTGTGTGGAGAAGGCTCATTTTAAATGAGTCCCACATAATGCTCATACAGAGTGTGCAGCTTCAGATGCTTCTTGCTTAGGCCTGCGACAATTTCAGCAGCACTGTACACCTGCCAGACTAATCAGCGTATTCAGACTAGCAGTAAACACCTGATAGTACTGCAGGGTTAGTCACCAGCAGATTCTTCTCTTTCCCAGAGCACCTGGCCTGGGATGAGGGAATCATAGTTCAGATCACATCTGCCTAGTTTGTAACAGCAACTCCAGCTTAAGGTCACCTTGTACCAGGTGAGGGTTCCAACCACTGGAGTGGAGTAGTGGACACTGGAACAGCACACAAAGCACCCCAGGTCTGGCAGCTCCAGCAAACAGGACTGTGAAAGGTGCCACCTACAAGGCAGCCTTTGAATCCAGTGCCTGCTCTGTAGCTCTGTGTTGCTTCTCCTTCACAGGAGGATAAGAAAGGCAGGGTTGTGCCTGAAGGAGACACAGCCTACAGCCAAAGCCTGCCTGTGCAAAGGTACCGGCCTTCCCTGTTCTTCCTGTGTCCCACTTCTATGCCCAGGACACAACAGACTCCCAGTAATCCCTTACACCAGAACAAAAGGTGAAAGACTCCTGAGTGAAGCACAGCCTCTCTTTCAGAACTTACCCCTCAACTTTTAGTAGTACGTTCGACAGCTCATTTACAAATCCTACTATCAATTACAGTTAATAAGGAGGGGGACCAACTTCAGCCTTTCTGGAGCACATCCATACCACAGCAGTTATTCTAGGATTTGTTTCTTAATATATGGAAGAAAATGAAAAAATTCACTGGTGAATTTTACCTTGGGATCCAGCTTTGAAAAAGGACTGGGTTTGCCTCCCCACGTGCTTATTTCCATGATATTGTCAATATCTTCTTTCATCAAGCAGTAAGAGTCCATAAATGTTACAGCTTGTTGTACACCATCTGCTCCAAAGTCTTTTAAGGGCTGGACAAGCGCATCCCGCAAATACGACAAATATTCCATATTTACTGTCCTCTTGCCTGTCTGGGTTCTTTGTCAAATTAAAAATAAAGTATTAAGTAAATCTGTACAACCATCTCCACTGACTTGTAAGAACAAGTAGGTAAGGAGGCCCTCAGCAAATCAACAATCAGTTGCCTTCANGTTAGAGACGGAAGTGTTAACTTTCTCCAATGATCTGTGATTTCTAAAAGTGTATATAAGAATTAAACGAAAGGGGTTTCCCCCCTTTCCGCCCTTGCTCTGAACATGAGAACACATTCGGACTCCAGCTCTCATTAATTCTGCATCTTCGACTGATAAGCCGGGATAAGCCGTAATAACAGGCATCCCGGTAATATACTGTGCCATGCCATTTGCCATACCTGCACTAGGGATAACCAATGCAAGGTATTTGAACACCAAACAGTCTGGGGAAACACATCCCTAGCTGAAAAGCAACTTCAGGGGAAAAAAGTAAAAGGCAAAGTACTTCTGAATACACTGAAAGTGTTTCCAGTTTGATTGTTGTCCAGATTAAGCACTGAGAAGAGCATCACCAACAACACAGAGCATATACACAGAACATAGGAAAGTGTCACTTGTTTGTACCAAGCACAGCAAGGAATTGCTGGCAGGCAATGAACTGCACGAGATAGAACTGTATCAGAGGAATGTCAGTACTACCTGAGGCTCATGTGCATTGCCAGTTCTTGAATGATACGATCGTGTTTGCCGGTGGATGAAAATTTCCCCAGCCAGCTGGGAAAGACAGGAAACTGGGACATGTAGCCTCTCATCAGCTCCCCTGGGAGAACGCTTGCATAAATAGCCTGAAAAAGTAACACACATGCCAAACTCCAATCTCACTGTAGTCTCACAGACACCATGACACACTGCCCTGCCGGTCCCCAGGGAAGTGGGGGGGTCAGCACAGAGCCACAGTGGAAGCAGCTCATTTTAAGAGAAGTCTCTTGTTTGTTTCAATTGTTTTCTCAGTTGCTTGTTTCTGTGCAATCCCGCTTGGGTCACAGCTTCACCTCTTGTACCACCCTGTTCATTACCACATTCTACGGTACCTGTGAAATTACCTGGGTTTCAAAAGCCATAAAAAAACCCTGTACCCATTTCTCATGACCAGTTTAGAGTACAGTCAAACAGCTGACTTCACAGGAACAACTGCTGTGATCTCCAACACACAGACATGGTGAAGGAGACATTTCCAAAGAACACTGCAAATCTACATAAAGTCAGCTAGCCAAGTTCCTAAGCAATTCAGTTCTTTGGACCTGTACTGAGCAGGGGGGTGAAGTAGACGACATCCAGAGGCGCCTTCCAGCTTCACCTACAATGCATTCTCTGAGACCACTCATAATCCTTTAAGCACAAGTCTTGTCAATGTTTCAGTGAACATTAAAAGAAGGACAGTGACAAAGCTTCGGTCCTCTATGCTTTGGGAGAAATCCTGCCCTGGAGAGAGGGAGCACAGAGGAGGTTTGTAACTGCACGTCAGAAGTGAGGCACGCCATGTGTTCCTGTGCATCGAAACAGAGTCCAGCTTTTTGAAGTTTCAGAAGTCTTCATGTTCCACCATGGGCTCAGCAATATGGATATGGGAAACTCTTCTGATCACCAGCAGAGCAGAGAATACTACATGAAGTATGAACTATACAGGTCATACAATTATACTGAATCACCAATTTCCACAGATCCATCTTTAATGCTGACAACCCTTAAAGCACATGAGTGTAAAGTACTCACCTGTGTTGGAAGAAGATTCCAGCTCTGCTTGCTACGAATCTGTTTGTCCACTATATCACCATCACATATACTATCAGCTGCTCTACTCAAGAGCACCAAGTGCTTTTTTAAATTACCCCTAGAAAGAAATGAAGTTGACTGTATTACAAAGCAGAAATATCCAGATAGGTTTTAGTCTACTGACTGCCTGACACCAAAGTCTGTGTCAATGCAGGAGTAACTCACCCAGCAGCAGCTGGTTTCACATGCACATAGTTCTCTTGGACAAAGAGAGGTGCTAGTGAATAATCATGGAAGAAAAGATCCGATTTGTCTATAAGAGACATACGAGAAGCCTCCTCTCCAGTGGCAAAAACCTTCCGGACAACATCAAACGGGCCCTAAATAAATGATATTTCAAGAAATCAGTGGGTACAAGGGCAACACAAAAAGTAAAACACAGCACAGTATCAACAAAATCAGTACCCAGGACTATGCTGACTCATGAGTACAAGTTCTACATTCAGTATTTCCACCCTAGAACTTGACCGGTTTTAAGAACTATGCTTTACTTCTGATACTAAGAGAGTTATCTCCTAAACAGAGGACACAGGACAAGAAAGATGAGCTTCATAATTGCATCTTAAGTAACAGACCAGTACATCAAAATACATACTCAGTCCTTGATTTATTACTCTTCAACTATTTGTGGCAAATGTGATGGCTCTTGCCATCTAGGCTTTGGTTCAGTGCTTCAGTTCAGAAGATGCTTATAAAGCCCAGTGATTAGACCAGACTATGGCAGGAAAAGCCAACCCAGCACTTGACACTTACCAGTTTGATGTCCTTTTTGGCTCTGCTGGCATCCATTTTAGCCTCATCGTAAGTCAATGATTTATCTTTTGCACACCACATATTAAGATTATGCAAAACCTAAAAAACAAAATTTACAATTTGATAGCATAATAGATGGAAGGATCTTTATACATAAAAATACTGTTCAAATACTTTGAAGTCAAATGTACATAATGTGCTACCTGAATGGTCACTGATGCCAAGTAGGTACTGACCTGTCTGATGTCCTGATTTGCTGCCAAGATTATCTCTTGCATAGCAGGTGGGGGAATTTTTAAACCTTCTTTAAATGCAATAGACATCATGGCACCCTGTAATCACAATTCAGAAATTGTCACTACAGAATGTCTATGAATTCTTTCCCCTGCAGAACATGCTGACACATCTATGAAAGAGCACTACATATTCTTCTGGTTTTTGTAAAGCACACATAGATCAAATTTTCACTCATAAACATAAACCATCACTTACCATAGGTGTTAAAAAAAGCATGTTCACTTTTAAAAGCCACTTTGGATACATTTTTAAGACAGACATCTAAAATCCAAAAGGCTTTGGGTTGCTTCATTCTTTGGGAAGAAAAACTCAGACAACCCATTTTGAAAAGCAGTCACTCACTGAGGTGATCCAGTAAGGGGTGTATCCAATTCTGAATAAACTCTGCCACATGAAAACTGAAGTTACTGCTGGCACTTCAGTGCAGTCCCTATAGGCAGAGCCTGCTCACCTTAATCTGCTCTAGACGAGGTCTCTGAAAGCGAAGGTCCAAACAGTAGTGGACCAGGGAACGCATTTTGGGGTGGTTGCGATCGTTGCACATACAAATGATGGGGATCTTTGTGTGTCGAATCAAACCAATCAACTCCTGTAATTTAAACGTGTTACAATTACAACAGATCATCTGCATAATAAGAATGATCAGAATGTCATACCAACCTGCATTAGTCCCTGCCTTAAATCAGATCCTTGACAGGTGCCATGTGTATAAACCTCCTCCTGCTGTAATCACATTTCCACACAGTGCAAACCTAGGCCCCTTGCCTACTTTTTTCACTTGCTGTTCTATTCAGCTGCAATAAATCTGCTGCCTACCCACTTCCACTGTCTACTTCCAGAAATCATGTTTGGACCATTCTTCAAGGAGCAATGAAGATCAATAACCCAGAGTAGAGCTGTCCACCTACAGAATGAGACTGATTTCCCCAATAGCCAGTTTGAGCTGGCTTATGCCCAGAGGGAGCACACAGCTTTCTGGCTGTACCCTGACACAAAGAATGAAGAAGCAGGAAGTAAAAAGATCAGCTCTTCCCTGCCAAAGAGCTCAACCCTGAACACGTCATCATTTTTAGGCTTGCCAGAACAAACTTTGCCACCTCTAATGAAGGTGAAAATCAGTTCAGTTTCATATTCCTGCAATGGAAATGTCTGCATCTGAGCTAAAGATGTGTATGCCCTTTACTGACAAAGTATTGCATGTGACCATAGGAAATCCTCAGAAGCTAAAACCAGAGCTACCAAAGAGAACAAAGGATGCTGCTGCCTATGCCACACTGTGCCTATGTCACATTAGTTACTCAGTGGTACTGCCCATGAAAAAGGGCAACTGTCACAGCCAGATTATGAACCTCCCACTGCAGCCAGATGTCACCTTAGAGAGACCTTAGGATAACTCTACCTGTTCTAAAGTGCACACAGCCAACTTCATCACTCCAGCCTTCTCCTACCCAAGTACCTTTTCCCCCTCTACCGATTCACAATTCTCACACAAAGACAGGCTGCCAAAACACATCAGACTGTGCTCTGCAGAGATCTTGTTTATGGACCATGGGCTGAGGACAGCAGAGTGGCTTGAATATCTTGTGCTATATATGGTGTGCACTCTTAGCAATGGCATTAGCTAGGAACTGTAGTGGTTTCACCTGAATCCCTCCTCTGTCTTCATTGCCTGCCATACCATCCACTTCATCCATGATCAATACATGTTTCCCGCTAACTGATGAGGATGCGCCTGAAAATGAACATGGATAAGAAAATGAGATGGGAATAAGGGAGTCTTGCTCAGAGTTTTACCCAATGCTTTGTAGGTAAAGTAACCCCATCCTAGGCAACTGAGGTCACGACTCTGCCACTTGATCATATGAATCTATTTTCAAGAGCAGACTATAACCTCATGTCATCTTCTTAGAAACAAGCCCCATGGAACAGAGGAGCAACTGCAGAGTTCTTCAGTAGTTTGTGAAGATTAACAACTCAAACAGCAGGATTTAATTCTAAACTGCAGAAGAAATATAACACCTTACTGCATGAGCCCATCCCTATTAGAGCCAGATCCCTCCACCTGACAAGCAAGGTAAATTCCTAACACTGTTAGGTAATAAGGAAACTCTGTCCCTCCTGTAACCAGATTCTTAATACAACAAAAATCCTCCTTCAAACAAGAGACACACCAGAACAGAAGTCTTTGATGCTGGTGTTGTTCAGTGATTCAGCAACCACTTCCTTTAGACTGTTCTTGCTGCGAGTGTCGCTGGCATTCAGCTCCACGTAGCTATAGCCCAGTTCCTGGTGCAAACACATAAACCACACAAACAGTGAGAACACAGATCAGTGAAAAACATACACATACTCAGATACAGTATTTCAGAATTGCAGAATAAAGCTCTTACAACACTGTTCTCACAGTTGTGGCTTTGATTCCTTTCTCCCCTTATACTCCTTTTCTCTTGCACTTCTAAAATATTTATAAACATGCATGGGACAGATAGGCCCAGAAGAGATTCTTTTTCTGTTTGTTTGAGGTTGTTTGTTTGGGTTTTTTTGTCTGTTTGGTTTTGTTTCTGTTTTAATTGGGGGGGATGGGGAAGCATTGGTGTCAGTGGCACACATTAAGCTCTGGAAGATTAACAGAACTGCCAGCAGGGATAGAAACAGAGCTATGAGCCAAGGCTGGCTGAACTCCATGGTATTTCCAGCTGCATAACAAAGAAACATGCCACATAGCTCTGAAAGCTGCAGGAAAGAGAAGCTTTCCACTATTTAACCAGCAGGAAACACATGACTCCCCCAGCAGCACTAACCCTCAGTGAGTCCCTGACACAACTTATCCCAGCTGCTCCTTTATCAGCAAACACTCCTGCCAGAGGCAGCCAGAGCACAGCACTGAGCACACGCAGCCTCGGGCTGTTGTGTTGGTATTTCCTGTGGAGCACAGAGAAGTGCTCTGCACAGTCCTGAGGCAGCTGTGAGCAAGCCAGCTTGGAAACCAGAAACAGAAAAGACCATGCTTTGAGAAAGAAATGAACCCAAGACAGCAGATGCAGCTTTTCTGAAGGCCTAGTTCTGGATGTGGCACCAACTCATTGCCACAAAGCTCTAAGACATGCAGAGTGGGAAAAAGAGGGGAGGAGGATTAAGAATTACTCTATACAACCAATTCCTAAATTCAGATTTAGAAATGGACACACTGCCCTGTCCATTTTTCTCATCCTAAAGTAGTATTTCAATTTAGAAGAAATCTGGGAAAGATCTCTTTGTTGGATACATAAAAACTATGATAAAGGTATCATAAGGCCTGATATCATAAAGGCCTGATAAAGGTATCTAAACATCCACGTATTTTCACCTGTAACCCTGTTCTCAGCAGGTGCAACTTGGCTGAGAGCAGACCCTGGTCATTCAGAGCATACCCACCTGCACACTCTATCTGTATCCAGATACAGAATTAATATGTAACAAAAAGTGCTGGGAAAAACCATTACTATGAACTACTCACCTTACAAACCAAAGCAGCTGTAGTAGTTTTACCAACTCCAGGTGGGCCAGAAAGTAATGCTGCTTTAAAACCTGTCCCATCATCTTTGTTTCCAGTTTTATTGGTCTTTGCTATTTAAAAAAAAAGATTCCAGGTTTTATCTAGGTATATATTATAAAACAAACTGCATGCTTCTAAAGATATCAAACATCACTGGAATTTCCCCTCATTTAAGGCCCGATAAGAACATCAAAATATGCACATGCAGCTGCATCCTAACCACTTGGGGAAAAGCAGCTTAAACCAGCTTACAGTTTATGACTTGCAGTGATTTTAAATTGAAAAATACCAAAAAGTGCTATTAATGTAATGCAACTATTTCAGAAATTTCCTGACAACCTTAGCATATACATAAAAAAAACAAAACACCACCAAACCCATACTCCACCACAAACAAATTAAACCAAACCCCAAACACACCACACACAAAACCCCAACTATGGCTGAACTAAAACTTAAACCCTATTTTAAACACAGATGAAACCTGTCTATAGGATGACAAACTGTCTACTAGACACAGGCACTACTTGCCTTGACAATTCACCCCCAGCATGACAGCAGCCCTCCAAACAAGCTGTTATGCTCTACCTTCACCATGTGAACAGACAGGCTTGCCAGTGGCTAACCTAATTTCCCTTGTTGAAGAAGAAATCAATAGGCTCAACACAAGGCTATTTTTAGATACATCACTGCTAGGTTATTTTGGTTTCTTTTGTAAAAATGAAACCTAGGACTTCAGAAAAAACCCCATCATTTGAGACACAGTTTTCTGCTCTGTTTTGAGATGGGGAGGTGGGTAGTAAATGAACTACTTCACCAAAAAAGCTCAGGCTCAACTGCTGCTAAAAATGCATCTGACTGATTCCTAGAGTTGCTCTGCTACCACCAAGGCCCTCACTGGCCCAGGGAACCAAGCAGCACGATTAGCATGGAAGAACACAGAGAAATGTTAACCAGGCCAGTCACCTTGTCCATCTTCCAAGGTATTCTTGTGCCAATTTCTGAGCCATCGGAGCAGTTTATTAGCACAGCTTTGCTCGCCCTGCTGTCCAATAATTGTCTTAAGAGATACAGGCTTGTATTTATCTACCCATAGCAATTTCTCTGTTCCATCTTCATTAACCTCAGAAACCAAGCTCCCCTTAGGTTTCAGGGCTTCTTTCTCCTCTACAGTCTGATGTTTAAAGTCCATAACTTTTCGAACAGCAGTGGTTTCTTTCTTGACAGATCTGACAGTATCTGCTTTTTCAGGAGTAGACTTGTATTTTTTATTATTGTCTTCCCTTTTGAAGGGACTAAAATTCCTTTTTCCAACTTCAGCTTTCTGTGGTGTCTTTTTAGTTCTTGACTCCACTTTCTTTGCCTTAGGAAAATAAAAGTAAAAAAATTAAAAATAAAGAAAAAATATGGTAAATAAACAGCATGTTTATTTATACAATTACAGGAGTGCTTAGAAAGTGACAAAATTTATGTACTGATTAAAAAAACTTCAAGAGCAGATATAGAAATACTCTGAGAAATAAAGCACTGCTAAACACAATGTCACCTGGTTCTGTAGCACAACCCACAAAAAAGAGGCAGGAAATGTTCTGGTCATTCCAAAAGCAGTTCCCTTACTCACAAACTCTGAGGTATCACTGTACAACTCTGAACTGATGACTGTCAGCTTGGAACAAGTGGGTCAGACACCCACAAAGCTTTTGCAAAACAATACTTGCAGAAGTTCAACCCAAAACAATTCAAAGGAGCGAAAGTGATCAGCTAATAAGCTTAGAGTTGCTTTTCCTTAGGACACCAATAGTATCTCTGCATAATTAAGTCACATCTAGCCATATCAGAAGTACCAAAGCAACAGCTGTACTGAATGCACCACATGTTACAACAGAGATTTTAATAACATTTCATCAGTCACTACAAACTAAATTTAAACATGCACAAAAACTTGTTACCTCTTTTTTGGTATTGCCTGAAAAAAATCACCTTTAATATTCTTAGTTCAAGTACCATATAAAGACAGGATCTGTTATGTATACACTTAGTTTACATACAGTTATCCCATGTCTACAGTACAGTTTTAAATTGAGCCTGTCTGGGTACCACATGTATCAGTCACACTTACTTACTTTAAAGAAGAAACAAATACTCATTGTTTAAACCTGATACCATCTAAGGGGATGCAATATCCCCTCTGTCAAGTACCTAAAATGCAGAATAATGTCAGAGTGGGAAAATAACCTATAGCTCCCAAGTAGAAGTCTTAAGCACAAACAGAAAATTTTCACTTTCAATACCTTTAACCTGGAAGGTCAAACTGATGATTGTGGTGTTACTACTAGTGGAACAGAAGACAAACTCTTTCAATTAAAAATAAACCAAAGCCAAAAAACACCCAATTCCCTAAGTTTACTATAACATACCTCTGTTTCAGCTGCCAGCTCATATTTGGACTTTTTGCCTGGCATAGTTCGAATAAGATCAAACAGACCATCCTCATCAATAACTTTTGTACCTAAAGTTGATGCCTGGAGCAAAAGAAAGAATTAAATGCAAAGCCAAGTTACATCAGGAGTTACAAAATTCATTTCAAAGTGTTTTCCAGTAGAAGCTATGACTAAGAACACAACAACAACAGGAGTTTATAAACAGATATGCATGTGTACGTACACATAGAAGTAAAAACGAAACAAAGCCCTGAACCACTCAGCAACTTTTTGTTTGGAAGATGCACTTTACTGGTAGTACTGCTTCCTGCTGGCAGGGGTGCTGCTCCTGAGCAGCTAAACCAGGAACAATTCAGTGGGAGTGTGGCTTTGCCCAGGCCCAGGAGCACACTGACCTTCTCCCGCTTGGCCTGGCCGCAGTCCCGCCCCAGCACCAGGTAATTTGTCCTCTTGCTGACGTTGCCGGTCACTTTGCCTCCATAGCGCTCGATCAGAGCCTTGGCCTCGTCTCTTTCAATGCACTCCAGAACCCCTGTCAGCACAAACGTCAGCCCTTCCAAGCAGTTTTCAGCTCCCTGAGAACCAGAGCATTGCAGAAAATGCCATTACTTGTGCAATTCTACCAAACAGCTCCTCACCATCAGCTTTTTTAACCCTCTACCACATCAAGTTCCCTATGAAACTTTAAAAATAAGACTCTCATACCTAGCTAGGTAGTAGTTCTAATAGTTCAAAAGCCACTAATGGGAATAGCTACCAACAAAACTTCACACATTGTTTACCTGACTTATCATACTTAGAGCACTCTGTGCTTCAAGTGGAGCACGTCAGTCAAATGAGTGACAGCAATATTCAATCTTAAGGCCAGCAACTATTTTTGACCATCATGACTTCCTAAACCAAGTTCTGAATATAAATTATTTAGTACACTTCCTTACATTTAGTCACTGTTTGCACTACAATTTCGATTTTTTCCAATACATGCTTCCTACTAGAAAAAAAATAGCAGTCTTCTACAGTTTAGTTGATATTTGTTAGACCATTCACAACAGTAAGTCAATGAAACACTGCACTTTAAATACAGAACCCTTCTGTAGCCAAACTTACCTGAGGTATCTCTTTGGAACCCAGAGCTTTTGGACCCTCACGATTAAGGAAGCTTCGGTAGGCTTGGTAATTGTTTCGCTTCTTTTCAGAGTCCTCAGGACTTACAGACTGGGTCAGGAGAGGAAAACAAAATTAATATACATGTTGCATTTATAAAAACAGCAAAATAAACCCAAGCATCACAGTTCCAGACATTTTCATACACCAAACGAAAAGCAAGTTCTAACACTTATTTTTGATCTATTAACATGGGATACTGAAGCCTGCTCTGCCTATGGTGCTTGTGTTTAAGGTATTTTTTCTTTTTCCTTTTAAAAATAATTCAAAAGCCCGAGTTTAAAAAATATGTACCCATTGTTTATTGTCAAGTTTCTGGAGATTCATCTATTGCACAAGTACTTGCTCACTGAAGTCATGAACAGTCACTTTAAATTCACATCCTATTTAATTTGAGATCTACACAAACATAAAAGTAGAAATACTATGAAGTAGACTTTAAGAGACACACATAGCTTCTTCATCAGTAAACAACTATTAAAAACTCACCTCAAAAAGAGGTGCAAGCTCTCCCTTCTAATTACAATTGTTATTTAATTGTCAATATGGCGTACTTTATATGGTATGATTAAAAAGTACATTTTAATGTTGCAAATAACAGCCAGTGTTCAAAATATCCATTTGTTGGATCAGATAAAATGAAACTAAATTATATTCCTATATAATGTATCAAGAGAAAACAGAAGACCAGGGACAGAAATATAAAACCCTGAACAATGCCACCTATCATTCTAACCATAGAACAGATCCTCAAGGTCACCACACTCACACAAACAGTAAGTTTTAACTCACTTCAGTAAGTGTCAGAATTCCTGCATTCTGTGTTTTTTTCAGCAAAGTTAAACATGAAAAAGCACAGAACTGATTTTGCAGTGTACATGCACCCCTTAATGGGCATTAGAGAACTCTCAGGTCCTTCCCATGTTTCATTTACACTTCCCCAGCCAATTTTTGCCCACAGTTTTACACCTGCTGTAAGTAAGGAACTCACAGCCTTATGAGAACTCAAATCCTCAAAAGCTGCCCAGGAGATTCAAAGTACCAAGTTACAACAGTGACACCTGCAATAAATGAAAACTATTTTCCTGCAAACTCCACCAAAGACATCTAAACTAATTTTCATAGCTCCTACCTCAGCCTTCTTGGGAGAAACTTTCTCCTTCTTTGGTGTCGACTTCTCTTCTTTCCCTGAAGCCCCTTTTTCTCTTGATACTGAATTTTGGGCACCTCTTTCCTTTCCAGCAGTCTCTTCCTTTTGATTCAGAGACACAAGCCTAGAGCCACGCTTCAAAGGCGAGGGTGTATCAGTCAAGTCTCTCGCTGTTCTACCACCAGACGATTGTGAGGATAAAGGAGAGCCTTTTGATTGTTCTGATTTAGTTTGCAGCTTTGCAGAGTAATTCCTGGCTGCACCAGCTGAGTCTGTTGCTTTCACTTGAAAGGAAGCAGAGGGAGAAGAGCTCGTGTATACAAATACATCTCATTAATATTATCAATAAGTGCAATGTTTTTCAGTTTGTGTGTCCTACCTCTTTCTGACTCCTTATTTCCTGCTGTCCCATTAGGGCTGCTATTGATACTCAGGACTGTTTGCTCCCCTTCTGTATCTTTCCGAGCCTAAATAAACACACAATGCCAAAGTCAGGGATGTGTGTCCCAAGCCACCACTGGGACACACAACACACTTCACTCAATTCTGACCAGAACTCAAAATCCTGTTCCAATGAGGCTGATAGCACACACTGCATGATTAGGCAGGACACCCTCTACTGAGCAAGGAAAATCCAGCAGGAGGTACAGAAAGTGAGTATGCTATTTCCATGAAAACACTTTCCTGCTGTTTTTAATGCATTTCTGTGGAAGTCTCAAAACGAAGGTGTCCAAATAAGAACACTCCCAGCAGTGCAATTTCTAAAAGCTGAATTTTAAAAATAATTCAACCTTTTTCTTCTGTGGTGTTTCATCCAACATGGCCAAAGTTCTAGCAAATTCTTCATCTTCATGCAGCTGTCTCTCCAACTGAAAGAAAAAAAAAAAGAAAAAGATTTTTAGGCTCATGCCTAACGAGTTCTAATTTTAGTATATTTTTCAAAAACTCTAAGTGAGCACATAGCTGGAAAAAGGGTGTCCTACCAGAGGCAAGTCAATTTCTGGAAATGGCACTGAAGAATTACTTTTTTCCCCCCAAAAACTAGTTAAATCTAGTGAGAAAAACGGAGTTTGGATTTGTTGCATTAGAAACAGCTGTAGAACCCTGTTTTCAAAGGGCTTTTTGGTTCGTATTTTTTGTTGCTGTGTATCCTTTCCTTTAAAGAGTCAAAACTTGAAGGCAGCACCTCACAACAAACAGCCTGCAACAAGATGTAACCTGTTGGCCTTACCAAAAAGTCCCAAAAGACAAGTAGTAACAATGCCTGTTAAAAATTACAATGTCTCTGGAATTAATATCTTATTCTCATTTACTACTAGCAACACACGTACGAAAAATTTCTGTCAGCTTTGGAGAATTTAACTACTGCCCTTACTCCTGCTCTTATTGTCAGTTTTATTTATTTTAGGGAAGCAAATCTACTTTTACTTAATATTATTTACAATCATACAACTGATTTTCTCTGACTGAGTAGAAATAAGTAGCGCACATGACATCTGTGAAAGTTATTTATTAATTGTAAAAAGCCCACCAAAGTCAGTTTGGTTGCATTTTTATTTCCCCTAACAAAATGAATGTAACATCTCCAGTGATCACCTTTCCACTCCAACATGGTGCCTTGGGGAAAACCTTTTCTATTCCTGAATAGTGTATATTACTGCCAATAAATATTGACCATTGTTTCAACAAGAGAACAAGAAAAATACTTCCAACCGAAGTCCGACATGCCATGCTCTAAGTTCCCAATAGATGACTTTATAAACCCAGTCTGCCACAGGCATTATTTTCATGTGTCCAAATCAGTGAAATGCATTTACCTTCCCTGTGGATAGTGAGAAAGGGAAAGGCAGTGACCACCAAATGCAAAGCAGACTGAGGCAGACATACACCTGATATGAAGCACATGGAGGTACAGACACTCTGACTGTTACAGATAAGACCAGATCAAATGAAAGACATCATCTTATTCTTCCTAACAGGTTAAGTTTTTAAAAGGTTAAAGTTGGATTGATTTACTCTCATCCTTACCTTCAGAGGTGTAAATTTGTATGTACAATGTACTTATTGCAAATAATACTCAATATTACAGGTATATGTGGGAAAACAAATTTTCCCAAAAGCAAGTAAACTTGTATGACAAGTGTACCTTTCCCTCATATTAGTAGTGATTCAAATAGGAAAGTTCAAAACCTGTAAGGGTCATTCACATTTTTCTCAACTATAAGGAAATTCAAAAAACAAGTAAAGCAGATCATGGATGGCAATGACTCCTACTTTTTCACTCCAGAGAATAAAAAAAAACCAAAACACCATCAAAACACTACCAAAACATGAGGAAATAGAAAATGAATGCTGTGTGAAAAACAGGATTATTATAGACACATCAACTGCACAGATAGAGAGAAAATAGGTTAAGTGATATATTCTATTTACATAACTGAAATAATGCCTATAAAAATAACTGTGTGACCATGTTTGCACATATTGATGAATTTTATTACACTTATTTATAGCATACCTGGAAGGTCACTCTTAACTTCTTAATGAAAAACAATTTTAAGTTAAACAAACTGCTCTTGATATAGAGCATTAAGTTTATAGAGCTTTTACCTCTGAATCTTCTTCAAGCTGCAGTTGCCTAGCAATGGCCTCATCATCCAGTGTGCTGTCTCTGCTGTGTGAAGGCTGTATTTAAGAAAAACAGACCAACCATTCAGTTACTCCATTACTGTGTCAATTATAGTAATTTATTATGGACAGATTCCTTCTTTTTGCTTCTAGAAAAGGACTGTGAATGAGATGTGCAACATTTAATTTGTTGTATCTATACAACCTATACACTATTAAACAAGGCTATTTTCAAGAGATTTTACTATTCAAAACAAGACCATGCTATAACATAAATATCTCGTTTCTTCAAACAATGCTGAACATCTCTGAAGCTATCACAGTTGGCCCACATGAAAAATAAATCAATAACTACTCTGGGAATTTTTAATTTCCTCCATACTTGGTGATTAGTTATTCCATGAGTAAGTGTGCCATAAAGCTTGGGAACACAACCTTTCGCCTCTCCTGCCTGCTCTCCACCCTCGAATATAAGCTATCCCTTCCACTCACTAACCTCAGAGAACTTCATGAATTTCAAGAAAAGGCACTTGGAAAGAGGCAATAAAGAAAATACTATTCTCAACTTTGTGCTATCTTATGAAACATGGAAATGCTACTCCAAGCCTGTATTCGAGGCCTTGACATGCCCACACGTATCATCAGAGCTGAACTTCTCCCTGAGTAACCATGACCAAGTAACATGGGGTAGGAGCAGCAGGTCAGAGCTGCCCTGCAGCCATTCACTGCCCGCTCTGATGCCCCAGCAGAGCCACGAGCAGCCTCAAGGAGCATCAGCAGTGCTCACCTCTTTCCTTTTGCTTGCTACCAGCTTCTTCTCCGACCGCTGCACACTCTGCGTCCCAAAGTAATCCAGCGCGGAGGTGGGAGTCTGCTTTGCTGGAGAGAGGCCTTGGCTTTTGGCTTTTGCATCCGCTTTTTTCACACTGTTTGTTCCTGGACAACCAATCGCTGATGCCCCATTCTCCTTTGGCTTCAGGGAAACTCTTTTATTGACAAAATCGTCTTCTTCATCTGAACATGAAGAGTATTCTGTTACTTCTGGTACACGGGACTTACGTTCTAATAATGGCACTGACAAGAGAACTATTGTGGCGGATTACATCGACTCAGATCCTAAAAAATACACTAAAGGAGGCTATTTGAATTGCACAACATGCAGTAATAGCATAGCTCGAGTCTCAATAGATTCAGTACTGAAACAATGACACAACATTGGTGACGTGTGCTCATACATTATCTCTCACTTAGAGAAGTTCACAAAGAACGTCTTCCCTCCTTAAATGGGGAAAACAATAAACTGAACATCTAGATCACTCAAATTTGAACTCTCTCCTTAATTAATGAACGTCAAATTGAACAGCACAACTCTTCCTTCACATTTCATGTGCAGTACAAAGACACATTTATTTTATTACTTTATAGCATTCATCAACAAAGCAGCTAATACAGGCTTTGTAAACATCTATATTCTTAAGAATCCCTCAATCTTATGTTATAAACGAAGGGAAAATATCAGAACATTTTCTTTCAAAAAAAATTCTTGGATAAGCTTCCTAGTTATTTTTAAATATTGCTCAGTTTATGAATGTTTTAACAGGAACACTTTAAAGCCTTTTTTTACTTTTTCCCTTTTACTCAAGAGATTCTCTGAGCTATTCTACAGCCTCTACATCTCCGCATTTAAATACGCTCTCCTTCCAGTACAGTCAAAACCATCTCAAAGAAATGCAACCATTTCACAGAACACAGAAATCAGACAAGATGTCAGCAAGACAAAATACATTTTTCGGTTTGAAAGGAGGAGAAGTGGCATACACAGTCATATTAAGGATTAGCCCACAGACTACTGAACAAAAGCTCAATCTTTCCTTTTCAAACTCTTTTATAATAACCAGGATATGGTCTTCCCAGCAATGAAAGAGGGTTTGATGGCCATTTATTCATTTATTCATTCCAAACCAAAACTTTTCATCCAGTCAATCAATCAACAAAAAAATATTATCAAGGACTTCAAGGAGTTTTATGTCATGTTGTGAAGTCTTGCTGACAGTTCTACAAATGAAACCCTCTCACTGAAGCATACAAAACCTTACATGTATCATTGCCACAGGTTGAGATTAATGCAACAGCACAGAAGACAAACATCACTGGTCAAACTTCTGACTAGTGATAAAAGCACATTTGGTGTGAATTCTTCTACAGGCTCAAAGTGTGAAAACAAACTGAGAGAAAATCCCCAAAATGAACATCAGACATGGTAATAAAGCAGCAGAAAGACTTGAGAGGAACAGAAACAGAGGCAGTTTCATTTGCATGCCTCTAACTGAAGTTTAGTTTTACTTTTCTCAAAATAGAGATGTTTTAGACACTCACCTCAACATATCATGAACACAGATTGTTCTAAACATCTGGTTTTTAACTGAACTTAAATTGGCACCATTATCACAAAAACATTCATTTTCCAGCAACCTCTTAAGTCCCCTTATTTCTTTTCATACAAAAATTTTTCTTACCACTTCCCTAAGTTTAGAAGATGTCATATGTCTGCCATCTATTATTTCTGTTGTATTCTAAACAGAGAGGGAGGGAAACAATTATTTTTTTCATCAGTTCTCAACAGATGGCAGCAATAAGAGTGTTTTAGGCATCAGCTGGAACTTCCTGCTGCTGAACACTTACTAGGCAGAGTATAACGAGAGCAAAGCAGGATTCTGCCTGTACCCGGGACAGAAAGTTCAGAGAGGCAAGAAAATAACACAAAGATGCATCTGCAAGGGGGTTCAGCAGTTAAATCAAGACTGCCTAAAGATAAAAATCTATGAGAAAGTGGCATTTTAGCCAACTCAATTCACAAAGCAATACATGGAAGAGAAAATTCAAGCCCAGGCCCTCAGCTGACAGCAGCAAGTCTTACACAAAGCTAAAAGCTTCACTATTCTCAACACAATTTCTTTTCCCTATGCAGCAGTACATCTCTTACTGCCATTTAGCTCAATTTAACAAACTATGACACATCAGGCAGATCTGGACACCAGATGGCTTCAGACTCCTCATTTACAATAGCTTGAAGTCTGAATAGGAGATGGCTTATCTCAAACAATTTCAATAATATTTTTTATTCCTTTAAATTTTTCAGTTTAACAAAAAATACATTTGCAGAAGTAAAACACACCTGCTACTAGAAATCAGCAGTTAATGTAGATGTAATTACATTTATTTGTCTTAAGATTATAAGAATCCTATTCTGCCCCCCTGCTCCCAGCTTTTCTTACACTAAGGACTGCTCCAGGCTAAAAAAGAATTTTTACCTATCATTATTACCACAAGATCTGTATGCAATATTGATTTTTTTTATTATTCACTTATAACCATCTAAATAGTAACAAAACCCAACAAGATATTGCTCTCTCTCAAGTAGAAAGAAGCAAAGTAAATACAATTAGATTTTAATTAAAAAGTATATGGACTCAAGTAATTTATGAAGTGAGTACTACGTATTATCAATAGTTAGAACTTGACTTTAATTATGTTGTTCCAAGAAATGACAGGATTAGAAGCATTTATGGACTGCAAGCAGTGGCTGAAGAAGGACAAGAGACACAGCGCTCATCAACAGTCATCAATACATGTAAATAAAGAAAAGGGAGAATGAGAACATGGAAGTGATCATTAGGAAACAAAACCACCCTGATCCTATTAAGTGGATTTCAAACATGCTTTAGAGGACAGACACTCAGGCTACAGTTTCATCCCAGGTTCAGGAAATTCACAAGCACATCACAAATTCACCTAATCTCCAGGCACTTGCCTTATTTCAAGTACTGATGAACACCAACATATTTAGTAAAGCCTTAACACTTCTTCCTCAAAACAAACTGCTCACACACACCTACTGTCACAGAAATGAACAGCAAAGTTAATCAGCTGCACACTTCCAGTCTCCTTACGAGCATTAAGGCAATTTCATTTACAACTCTGAACATGTCAAGAGAGTCCTAGTATTGCTGCTGCACTATTCAGGTCAATGTTTCTCCACATATGACATGTAAAAGGAAGAAGATGTGTTCCTATTCATCAAGTCAATAATTTGTGGGAAAATACAAGTGAAAATTCCGATTTTAACCTATAAAAACTGTAGAATAATTGCATTCTTACAGCAATTGCTGGGCAAACTGTGAGACAGCCTTACATGGGGGCATGGACTTCAGCAAGAAACAGAAATCAATTTTCATCATCAACTAGATGACTTCTCTGCTGTAAAATCTTGGTATAGCAGAACACAACTATTCCAAGAACAGTATTTCCTTTTTACACTGATCTATTTTTTGTGTGCTATACAATGAAAAAATATCCTGAACATACACTTTTTTTTTTCCAGAATCAGCTCTGAACTACAAACACAAGACCATACATTCTAGTTGAGGTTTCTGGAAATTAAGTAGATGTGACAAAGGGAAAGCTAATCAGGTGATCAATGGAACACACAGGCAGTGACAATCAGGAGATTGCTTTAATTACTTTGTATGCAAACACTACACATGAAGCAGGGATCTATTATGCCAGGCAATGCAGGAGGACAAACTTCCCTAGCAACAAACAACAACTGTCACCTGGGGGTTTTAAGAGCTATTCCATGACGTTAAAGCACATCTGGCTTTGATACTGTTCCAGCAGTAGCACAATTAGGTTAATAAACCAATGCCAGCAGGTCACTTGTAACTGTTTGTTATTCCTCTTCCCTATCCTGACCCTTTCTCAAAAGAGTTTCACCTGCTGATTACTGAGCAACATCTGTGGTTGTTCCCTAACAGAGCCTGATAAAAATTACCTAGGCTGTTTGAAACACTATTTAAATTCAGATCCTTGTAAAAGGCTTGGATACAGGAATGACCTCAGCCAATCTAAAAAGGGAGCAATCTATTGCAGGCAGGGACAATGGCAACAAGCCCCTCAGAGGGCCTTCAGAACAATGTATTTTATTCATTTATTTTTTCTGTACTGTTGAGTTGCTCATCACTAGAGAATATAATTCCCTGGTTGCTAACGTGTTTAGGATACAAAATATTTAAGGTAGAGACAGGCTTTAACTACGATGTTATAAACTCCAATCCCAAACACAGGCAGGGCATCTACAGGTTACAAATAACCTGTCCTTATTATGATAAATACATGTTGAATTGGCATTTGTAGACTTCTACATAAGGATTTCTAAATGGAGCTAAGGGACTATATCCTAAAGTCATTAAATGTACATTACTTGTATAAAATTATAATATTCTGGACATGCTTCAGTTTCAATGACACCACTTCTGCACAAGTACTTAAAGCAGTTCCTGTCCTAAAGAACTTGCAATCTCCAGCAATAGACATTGCTGTCCAAGCTAAATTGAGGGTGAAGAAAATAGTGTTTGTCTACAGTTGTAGTATCAGGGTTGATTACTTTAAACATGCAGTGGTCAGTACTCAACAGTCCTAACACCTGGCAGGACTGAGTTTTGTACTCATCTTTTGCTTAAAGCAAATCTTTACAAAGATTATCTTTAAGACAACCACTTCTCAAAAAAGCAAGCACGTCAAACTCAACCCCTGTAACTCCTTCCAAAGAACAGATGCTGTGTGGCTAGCAAGGTGCATTTTTCCTATCTTCCTCCTCATTTTAAATAAATAGTAGTAGCAACCTACATTTAAAAATACAGACATTATGTCATTGTGTCATTTTAGATTCTTCATGCCATTTCTCAAAAAGCTGATCGATTTTAGATGTACTACAAACATGCACTTTAAACCACAATTGTTAGCACTTGGCCTATATTGACATGCCAAGGTTCCCTGCTGTTATAAAAATCTAAAGCTTACCTGAATCATTTCACCCTTACACCCCTGAAACCAATTTACCTTTGGATTTTTCAGTTATCAAAAAGTAACTTCAGAAAGTTGCCTCTGCTTTATTTTTCACTTTGAGATAAAAAGGTTTAGGGAAAGAAAACAAGGTAGATGCAGTTAAGGATACAGGACTGAAATGCAGTTAACTGCCATGTCTAACTGTAATTAGACACTCCAGTGTCAAACTACACAGCCTTTGATACCTTTGGTCCAATACATAGCAAATAAAATTCTTAGTCAAGTCTGTATGCTTATTTTTGGGAGCATTAACACACATGAGAAGGGTGAATATATTTAAACCACCATAATTTCTCTTAATCTGCAAACCCATTAGTTATAGCAACTCCTTCCAAATGAAATACTTGCACTTGCCATAGAAACAGCTCTGTGTATTAACTTGGCCAGCAATTAGATGTGTTCAGTCCATTAACTCATTCCAGGTTATTACTGAAAGTTTTAGTCACTTGAGCTGGCTACTTTTCTATAACAGTTCACAGAGGCAGACCTGAATGCCCACCACATTCTGGTTGAGTTGCCTAAAATTACCTGCATGACAGGAATATTCAGTAATGCCACATGAATAATTACAAAACAGGAAAAAAGGTAACTTAAAGCAATCCACACAAGTATAAATGTGCTAATTTCTCCAGCTGCAGCTCAGGCAGCTCAACTTACTGAGCCACTCAGGACACAATGCTCTGTTTTCAAACAAAATCAACCACTGTAGAAAAAAAATCCAAACACAAATCCTCTTTTTACATTTTGAACTAATCCAGCAGATTAACTGTGTTAAAACCAGTTACTCTGGCAGGACAGTAACAAGATCTGATAGGGAGAAAAAAGCTCTCCAGCATGGAGAATAGGAACAGGCAGAGGAAAGCAGCAACAAATTGAGCTAACACAGCTACAGCTTGAAGACCTGCTACCAGAGACTAAACTGATCTTATTTTATTTCATGTCCTGCCACGTTTGAAATACAGGCTGACAAGTAATTCTAATGTCTTCTTATAAATTAATCTCTTTTTTAGTCAAAATTACAGATTTCTCAATATTGCTTTATCCTAGTTTCTTACAGAGAGAAAAAAAGACCACTTCTATCAGAATAAGATTATACTCTACTTCATCACACCTCTGGTTTACAATTACTCCCCTATTCAGGGAGGTAACTACTATCATACATTTATTATGCTCATGCAACACTCCTCTCACCTCAAGAGTTTGAGTACAACACCATATTTACCATCACATGACCCTTGTACTGCTGGTATTCCCAAACTTAGCCAAATTAATTTTAAAGGGGCTCACTCCCAAATAACTTTTACATTGTCCTCTGCAACACCCATCCCTGCTTCTTCAGCGATTTCTGCCAGAACCCTCTTGTTCCTCAAACGCAGTTCAAAACTCCCTTAAGGTTGAACTATACCTTCTCAACTGACCTTCCATGAAACACTTTAGAATAAAGTTGGTACACAGAGGTCTGTTTATCCCCTTCACACATTTTCACCTAAGTATAGCATTTTCCAGAAGTAAGTACAATGCAAGTATTGCCAAGGAAGTGCCAGTGACAATATTTTATTCTCCTATGAAATGTTTCAGTGCAAGACATGCTTATTCCCTCACAACCTGGTGCTCATTTGAACCTGTGTTTGGATGTTGGCACTGCCTTTTTTTTTTCCCCACCAGTATTAGCACTTAACTAATTTTTTGTCTGAGGTTGCTTGGGTTTGTTTTATTGTTTGTTTCCCCATCCCCAATATTCTCTACATTACAAGAGTTCAGCAAGCACCTTCACAAGCTGCTCTTTTTGTCCTGTCTTCTAAGCTCTAAAGGAACAGTTTTCCAGTAACCTGCAGACTTTCTCAGTTCCTACCATGTCAGCTTTTCTACCTTTATAAATAATTCAGCCTGCCAGTACAACAAGATTTCTCTTTTTAAAAAAAAGTTTGTTTTCCAATATTCAAACAATCAAGGCAATTGCTATATATACACACATAATTACCTCTACACAATGTGTATGAAATATTGTGTATGAAATATGTGTATGAATGTATTTACTAGAAGCGAAGTCACAATGCCTGCTAAAAAACCACCTGTGAGGAAACCAGATGAGGTTCAACAAATCACAATAAGAGGTCATCTTCTACACAGCTCAATGTTCCATACTTCATTAAACAGTCCAAGTGTTATTTTAACAAGTATAACAAACATTTGGATTTTTCCCAATCCCCTAAGACTGTATTACCAACAAAAGAAGGCTCTTTTTTTTTTACCCGTTAGTGGATAGAATAACTTCACTTTATCTTTGGCCATCATTAAACTAAATATTTATTTAGCTTAAATGTATCAATAAAAGCACAGTAGTTCTTATAGAACCACAAAGAGCAACTATTTTTGCTTTGTTCTTTTGCCTTTAAAAACATTAACTTGTTCACTAGTTAGTAAGAAACAAAGCAATGCAATAATCCAGATCAGTCTACTCTTACACAAACCAAAAAGTTCATTTCCCCAACACTTTTGGAGAAAGCTGTATCCCAAACAGTTACATAAAACAGTGAGAGAAAGTCAAGCAACAAGAGGAAGAAAGTTTCAAAATAAATTGAAAAACAGGTTGAGGCAGTTAACTACCAAACTTCTACTGGCTACTTGATGCTAAAAGGCTCTTTCAAACACTGCCATGGACAGAGCCCAGAGCCCTTCAGAACGAGATTCTGACTTTTGAGCAAGTCCAAGTAGCATAGTCTTGATTTACGTTTTCAGATCTGTAACAGTAAAAACAAGAAAAGGACAAATGCCTACAAATTTTGTTAGGACCTTTCCTAACTATATTTCTATAGTCCTATTCTTGTAAAACATATTTATGCCAAGCCAATAGCTGTATCAATACCACTGAAATGCACTCAGCTTGACAGCTCCATTAAGCAGAAGAAACAATTAATGGAGATTAAATATAAAAAAATTCAAGCATTAAGTCTCAAGGTTATAATGGCATTGTTTTAAAACACACTGTTAAGTCAACCCTGTGTGTACTTCAGACTCTTTTGATAACAGTAACCTTGAGCCCATGGTTTTCAGGGATTTCACTAATAACCTTGATTAGTGTTCCCATGGTATCCCTATGCAGAAAAACTTGATTACACCCCTTGGCATTGCATAATAAACCTAAATATGTACTGTTCATTCCCCAGGAATTTGATCATTTACCTACTCTGGGATAAATTATTTTAAAGATCCTTTTAATTAGGAAAGAACTGTTGGCAAAACTGACAAAACGAAAGAAAGCTTTCAGTAAAACAACCAACAAGACAAATCAAATGTTCATGTCACTTCAGAAAATTGGGCTCATTTGAATACCTGATATAGTTCAGCTAAATGCCAGGTCAGCTATCTAGGACAAGCAAAATAAGCACAATGTATCTTAGAGACAGGGCTTCTGAAAAGACCTCAAGGAGGAAGAAGGTATAGAAAAAAGGCTCAGCCATGTTTCTGATGCAATACTGCAGCAAACAATCCCTTTTTGTTTTAAAAATACATGGTATGATTATAGGGAAGCAGTGTTTATGTTCAGCAATAAACTTACAAAAAACAATACTACTATACCTAGGGACAGTGTCCACTCTTCCAAAATAAGTATAGTAAAACTCACACAGAAGAACAGTGATACTGAAATTCTATCACTTAAAACCCATGTTTTATCAAAACAGATTTGGATTCAAGTCTGTTAATTTAATCACAGCTTCTTCAGGAAGTACTGTGGCTACTAAAGAACTCTGCTCTAGAGACAAATACAGAAGGGAGAGGTCAGAAGTTACAGCTTCAGCCCAACTCAGACTGGGTGCAGAAGAACAGGCAACCACTTCAGCAACTGACAAAATAAATGTTTGTGTTGAGAAGTGAAACACAAAACCCAAGAACTTTTGTAGTTACCAACATATGAAGCAGAGATTAGACATAGGAAGTTATATACCAAGCAAAATAAAAATCCATGTTTTCAAACATATCTATAGTAGCCAACAGTCATTTCAAAGTGTGCTAGTGGCCAGTTTAACTATATTAAAAGTACTTCCTTAACTTCTTCCCCTAAATCTACGGAATTGTAAGCAAGGAAGCATTACCTCATTAAATTAAGTGCCTATTTAAGTCAACCTAAGCCACTACTCAACATTACCTCAGTTTTCACCCTGCTCCTGACTTCACAGTACTTGAGGCTAAACTTCTGAAGTGTTTTTGGTTAGTTTGTTTAAGAAGAACATAATTTGTCTTCCTCTGTATTAGGTCTTATGGTCATATAAGAGTGTATCAGTCAAACAATCCATCCCACTGTAACACACCCCACCCCACTACAGGTGAACATACAATTATATATTTCTTCCATTACCTGTCTCTGAAATATAAACAACAGGATCCTGCTTTAGAACTTTACCAAGTTTTGAAGCAGCTGTTTTTTTCTCAGGTGGCTTCTTGGATTTTTTCACTGATTGCACCTCCTCTTCTGAATCTGTATTTTGACCACAACACAAATGTAGATTTCCTCCACATACACACAGACTTTAAGTAATAGATTATGTAACAGTTAACATGTATTCATATATATTTAGCTGAGTGAGAAAAAGATTCCATATTCCTACCATATGGTAGGAAGGCCAGAGCATACCTTTGCTTTTCATCCATCACATAAATGACTAAATAAAAACTTGGTCAGAACTCAGTCTTGACAGTTTTTGTTTACGTAACAAGAAATAGTCTGTTACTTATTCCAATAACTGCTATGCCTGTATAAAAACCTTTCAAAAAAGGAATGCAACTGTCAAGAGTATTCCAGCAGTTTACTTAAAAAAAACCCCACAACAAAGAAAAAAACCAAACCAACCGACCAAAAACAACCCAACACCAAAAAATATAGTAATATGCCAGTGTATTCTATGAAGCCTATTCCAAAAGCTAACATTAGGCTAAAAAAAAAAAATCCCTGAAGTGGTACTCTGACTTTTCAGGAGAATACTGGTGGACTTGCCACTCATTTCACCAACCATTCTCCAGATCCCAGAAGTTGTCAAGATGACAAATTTACACTACTGTGGATTTTGTATCCCAGCATGCAAATGAATAAGCAGGACAAACTGAAGAAGCAGAGACAATTAACATGGGTAAGAGGCCTAACCTTCAGGGGCTACCACTTCCCATGATAAATACTAATATATAGTAATTATATCTAGAAAAAAAAGAATGGCTATGGTCAACTGACTTGAGTCCTATCACCCTGCACAAAACAAAACAAGCAAAAACCAATCAAAAGAAAACCCCCCAAAAAGCCCCACCAAAACCAATCAACAAACCAACCCCTAGCACACACAATTTTCCATATTCAAGAGCTTATAGTACTGTTTGTCTTTTTCTTTCCTACTAAAGGGTTAAATTTTCCAAATGTCCAAACAATATCAGTACTTTCAAGGTAGCAGTTGAGTTACATATTAATTTTGTACTCCCACTATTCTTCACTGCTAAACAGGAACTGTTTATAAAACACTTTATCTGAAGATTTGAAAACATTTTTCTATATACAATAGCATTATTATGACATGTTTGTGTGATCATTTTTCTTCAACAAGAGAAGCAATCTGCTATTAAAAAGATTACTTCTAAAAATTCAAGCTGAATTATTCGGTAGGAATCAAAAATTGTAGGAACACCTGCAATCTTTCCTACAGCTTCAAAACAATTATCCAAGATTCAGAATACATCAAAGAGGATGTAAATGACATAACACCTCAGAAAATTTAATTTTAAAGCTTGACATTTCTAGTTTAATTTAAAATCTTGACATGCAAGGGTTTGGGTTTCCTTGTTTGGGGGATTTTTGTTGTTTGGGTTGTGTTTTACGATAGAAGTGCTATAAAATGGGTTTTCCTTATTATAATATTCCAAAGAATATTTGTAGAATGTGATAGCTTCAAATTACATTCTGTGTTCCCCCATCCTGTAAATTTCTAACTATAGCACAAATATTTACTGGACTTTTTTAATAGAAGATATCACATATGGAAACACAAGTTTGCTTTTAAAACAATCTCCTATATTATGTTCATGCAATGCACAGAAATGTGAAGTTATAGTATGTAATCAGCCTCCCATACCCAGTATAGGATGTTATTTATCCCTAATAAAACTGAAAACCTAAAACATTCCACAACGTATATACAAACGCATAACAATAAAAAAGTTCCTATGTTTTGATAAAATTTACTATCTGAATTTCTTTCTTTGTGGTATTGTGTGTGTGTGTGTTGTGTTTTGGAGGTTTTTTAACAGCTATTTTGTTAAAAGTTACTTTCCATTGTGTATTACATGCATGGCACTCTTATCATTATCAAACATATTTATCCATCAATAGTTACAATTAAAAATGTTTTAATTGCACTGACTAAAAGAAAAACAAAAAAACCCTCAAAAACTTTCAGATGTACAATTTAGCTATCAACCTTGCATGCTGATGCAAAAAAACCAGAGGGATATTCAGAAACAACTGTGAACACTACCTGAATCATAGATTATTCTTCTCTTCTTTTTTGTCCGCCTTTGTTTGGAATCATCTTCACTGGGTGAGTTATTCACCTAAGAGTAACAGTCCATTAGTCAACTATTAAACAGATCCTTTCAGCTTTTAATCAGTCATACATTCAAATTTATGAGTTTCAAACAAATTCGAACAAAAATTATTTCTTTTCCAATATTAGATTTACAAAGAGCCTTGTGCTAACTCCTGCACGGGAGGAGGAAAGATGCAGGGCAGAGAAAATAAGAATTTTCACATTGGAATTACACAGTCAGAATACTTTTTTAAGTAGTATCTTACTTCCAAACTGTTATGTTTCACATTAAACATTCCATCCTATTAGAAATCCTTCCACTCTGTAAATGATTTTAAAGCTAGCTTTAGCCATTGCTTTCTTTGTTATACAGCTCAGCTGATTAACACGTAAATAGTCTGAAACCAGAACTCAATCTACTTTTAACCTGTCATTTTAAAGAATTTGGTCTTTGCAGCAGGTTTAGAGAAGTGATCCCAACGAACACAATGCTAATGTTTCCTGCACAGGTGTTAAAACACCTGGTTAAAGAAATTGCTCAGCAGGCACTACACCACAAATTTTTACCTCATTTGTAAGCATGACACCTTTATGACATGCCCACATCTACAGTGCATAAACCTCAGTTTTATTAGACTCAAAATTACATAAGCAAACCTGCTTCGAGAACTGTGCACTATAGTCAAAATAACTTCAAATATATCACACTGTTCTTACACTAGCACTTAAACCATAACAAATTCTACCTACCTTTGTTCTAAAATCAGATTTTTAAAATTAGCAATTTTCTTCAAAGTACAACTGTCTACAAAGTTGTACTGCTAAAATTGAATTTTAAGTGGTAGTTTCCTCCCATGCCTATAAAAACTGACATATAGCCTGTTGTTTTAATTTATGAGAAGAACCATGACTTTAAAAAATGCTAGATACACAAACAATCCTGCATGAGAGAAATCAGGCAGTTCATAAATATGAAAAGCAAAGCTAACCTTAGTCTCCTTTTCCCTTTTCTTCCCACTTGAGGGGCCTTCACCATTTTTAATTTTTTCACTCTTTTTCACAGTCTCACATTCTTGTCGCTTTCCAGGAGGGACAACACCAAAGAATTTCCGGATATCCTAGCAAAAGGGAAAACAGATGTAAACATTTTTAAATACAGACAACTCTTCACAGTACAAAACAGCAATGCATTTAAGTAACCTCCTCAGCAGCTCCATTACAATACTTATTGATTTTGAAATTTTGTTTACAGTTCACAAAACGAAGCCCAGACAGTTAAGCATAGCTGCTCAGACATGCACACCACCTTACTCTTGTCTTTGAGCCATGAAAAAATGTATTTCTTCCTTAGCTGGGCATATTCACCAATACATACTTCAAGACACACTTCCACTAGCAATGAAATACAATCACTTAAGACATATATACATCACGTAAGATGTATAATTAGAATTCTTTTTCCCCAATTAATTATCACAAACCTAGACCAAAGTTTATATTTCTATAGTTCAAATGACCAACGCAGCTGTAAAGTAGTGTCCAATGTAGAAAGGCAGAAAAGAACCAACACCTTGAAACAGTGAAGCAGTGGCACAAACTGCATTCTCCACCTTCTCATAATTTTTTATGACAGTAACTTGCACTGCACTAAAAAATTAGCCAGCAAGAAATTTTAAAAATTTAAATGAAGAGAAAAATAACACCTTGTTACCTTATTTTAGTAACTCACCACAATAGAGCCATAACAAGCTTTCTAAGCATGTAAAATCAGCCACTGAAGCTTAAATTTTAGAAAATCACTATCGTCCACACAAAATCAAATCTGACTTCTGTTTTAAAAATCTAGCAATTCCATTTTATTAAAAGAAATTGAGAAAACAGGTACCTGGTTGGTATCACCACCTCCAGGGTTAGCAGCCATTTTAGAGAAAGAAAGTATCTCCTGTGGCCTAAATCATATACAGCAGGTAAAGGATGGGGCTCAGGACTCCAGTGAACCCAGCTGAGAGCTATTGCCTATCATGGAGTTCAGCTGGCACTTCTTTATTATTACAGGGAAACACAATTAAAGCAGTACATTCTTAGGAAATTGGCATCAAGTCTGATTAATAATAAGGGGTCTTTCAGGCTCCTTTTCTTCTACCAGTCTCCTCCCTGTCAGTTTGGATTTAGGGCTTAAAATGAATGAAACATGTTAATTTGAAGGCATGTAGAGATTCATTTAGTACACTTAAAACAACTTTTTAGAATTGGAAATGTTTCCTGTAAGAATTTAGGCTCTTTGTGTTTTAACTGCACATATTAATACGGATCCAGCAAATGGCAGACTGAAAATAATTCTCCCTCAACGTGACTTCACACTTTTCCATCCATTGAATTCATGCCTTGAGGCATAGATTTTCAACACTCTACTCTTTTACACACACTCCTACAATATAAATGCAGTACTATATAAACACTGAAATGTTGCCTGCTCATACCTATAGCTAACAGGTTTGAAGAGAATATATCTATTTAAAAAGTCTCAAAGTGTATTCATGGACTTGATCACTCACAGTCATTATCACTGACTTCTTTTTAGGCTTAAGGTAACACAGGCAAGAGAGAAACAAGTCTCAGCAGATCTTTTATGTAGTAAAATGATTTAAATACTACAACACTGCAAAATAAAGCGACTTTAAAGTTTTGTTTCCTTTTTTTAAAAATAGCTGTTACTTTAAAGCTTAAAATATTTGAGGATTTAATTTTAGATCAGCAGTAAGGCTCTATTCATTTGATTGTTTTAAATAAAAACTGTTTAGTAATTGAGCTGTTCTGCGTATCTACCATCCTCTGCCAACCTCTGTGCCACCTGGAAATTGTTGTCAGGGAACATGAATACATCCCAAAAGTACAGAGTTCAGGTTCAAGCTTGTACATGTTACAAGTGGTAGCAGGGAATGTGTGTTACATTGGTTAGCCTGGCTTAACACCACGTCTGGTTTAATTTATTTCTAAAGCTATTCAGTAGGCTTCTACAGAGGCTTTTAAGCAGGATTTATTGATCACTATTTTTCCTCCAACTTGACCTTGAGCTTTGGATTCCAGATCTGGAATCAGTTTTACTTTTAAAGTGCACATAATTCTGGCAGGTTTGCAAAATCTTCTGGTGTTTTGAACATTTTTTAAGATTCATACAAGGTTTATGAAATCCAGACTTAAAATACACAGTCCTAAACTACAAGGGAAGATTGACATCTGTGTATAACCTTCTTCAACCTTGTTATAAATTCACCAATCTTCTTCAGCTACCCTGCTCTTCAGAGGTAAGGTAACCTTGTCAGCCACTGCTGACACAACAGACAGTGAATACAGAACTGCTTGGGAGAAAAGTATGCCCCAGTGCAACAATGAAGTTACCTTTCAGTAAAGCTTTTCTCCAAGAATCGTGAATCATGTGTTTTTCAAACAGTGTCACAGTTCCAAGCGCACAAGAGCTGATGCTCCAGCTCTAGCCATGAGTGTCCCTCTCAGCTAGAGGAAAGTCAAGTAACCCCTACTCATGGTCATTCACTTCCTTAGGTGTGCCAGTGTAGCTCTCTGCTTGGGAACTGGGTCAGGCCACTAATCTGAGAGAAAAAATAAATCCCTTCTAGACAAATCAGTTTGTTGTGTAACTGCACACATCAGTTCAGCACAGCTGAGAAGATGCTGCAGATCCAAGCTAACGGAGGCTACTTACTTTTGGCACTACATGACAAAAGTTTGCAAGGCTGTGACATTGACTTGCAATATGCTCAGGTTGTCACTGCACAAGCAGAACAGGCTGTACCATTACTAACATCACTGTACTTTTGCCTTTACCTACACAGCTGCAGCAGTGATGGTTGAGCAGCCTCTTATCTTCAGCACTTCCTTCATCCCAGGAAGGTGGGACAGGAGGAAGCAAGCCTTAGAGTAAGATCAGTTTTCTAAAAAAGTGATAGCAGGGACACAGGAGAAGCAGATTTGTCCTCATACATAAATTTGAAGTCATCAGCCAGCCCCAACAAACCACAGAAATACCACAGTCTAATAGTTCCAAGCGTATTAGTGCTGGCAGACCTCTCTCAGTACAGCAGAAGACTCAGATTGTATCACCCATCATTGCAGAGCATCAGGTGTAAGGTGTAAGCTATAAACAAGCTTAAACTCTTCGGAGAGTCCAAGACTAAAGCTGCAGCTTAACTCACTTTAAATGACATCTGTAGCTAAGCCAGTAAAAGATGTGCACAGAGACTACATCTGAGTAGAGCAAACTTATGTGAGCCAGAGATGAAGAGGGGAATACCATCTTAGAATGGAAAGCACACAAACACATATATATTTACATTTAAAATCTCTACATCCTACTGAGGGCTGCATCCTTATCTACAAACAAGAGACTACTTCCAGACTCTCAAGTTCTTTTTTCCCTGCTGGAATTGTTTTTCTGCAAATACTGCGCACCCTCCAGCTCGGCAGCAGAAACGGCTCGTGTGCTCCTGCTGGAATTGAAGGAAGAGTTAACACTCGGGCACAGCGCGGTTACAGGTTAGCTCGCCCGCATTCCTTCCCCGGACAAGCCCAGGTCCGCGCCCGACTCCGCACCCGGTTTCGGGGGGAAGGGAAGCTGGAGAGGCTCAGCCGCATTCCCCTGCGGGCAAGGGCATTCCTCGGCCACGGGGTCATGTTCCCGGCACGCGTGGGAGGCCTCGGCTCCCGCGGGCGGGAGCGCGGCGGGGCGGCCTCTCCGCCGCTCGGGCACCGCGCGGGGCTCCCTCAGCCCGCGCAGGGCCCCGACGGCCCCGCAGCCG
>VZRZ01006446.1:49114-77682 GCA_013398175.1 Climacteris rufus | reverse complement strand
GGGCGGCCGGGGCGGGCCCCGGGCCCGAGCCATGGAAGTGGCTCCCGCAGGAGCCCGGCTGCCTCCAGCGCGCTGCCGGCCTCGTTCCCTCTCCCGTGTGCGGTTGGTGTGCGGGCCGCAGCGGCCGCTCCCCGCGGCGGGGGTTCAACCGCTGCGCGGCCTCGGGCGCTGCCCCGGCGGGAGCGGGAGCGCTGCAGCGGCTCAGAATGGAGCTCCGTGTGCTCGGGCAGCTCCGGCAGAGCAGCAGAGCCGCCAGTCTGAACTGCCGCCTGGAAACAGACGAGAAAGCCGTGCTAGGCCTCCGTGGCCTTCGTCTCTGTTATAGGGCACTGAGGCAAGCGAAGCCTCCAAAATCGGCGGGCAGGCAGGCCCGGGGCAGGGCAGCACTGAAAGCACTCCTGCTCGTAGACGTGGGATGGCCCCTTCTTTCCTGGCTGGGCTCTCATGCCTCTGATGGTATTTTCTCCCACGCGTTGAGTGGGGAGAGGTCGGAGTCTGTGTCTGAGGAGTCCATCAGACACTGGGGTATTGATGCTGTGTCTTGTCCCACTGTTGTTTTTTTTTAATTAATCTGTAATGAAATCTTGGTTTTTTTCCATTTTGTTTCCTCTACTTTCTGAACACTGGAAGGGAATAAACTTGGTCAAACCAAATAAAAATGGCTCCCCTCTCAGTAATTACTTGTCTAATGATTACGTTCTTCCTATCTACTGAATTGCTAATTATTGTTAGACTTGAAGAAGAATGGGGAACCAAACTGAATTTGTGACATTATAAATAGTGCCAGTGGTTTAGGAGACCACTGATCAAAAAAACCAGCCAAAGAGTACAAGCTCAATTTGTATTTGTCTGTCACTTGTGTACCCTCTGTATTCTTTTGATTTTTTTTTTCTTCCCATTCTTCCAAGAACCAAGAAACGGTCTACTTGGTGGCATGGTCAAATTCCAGAGAAATGTTAATGATGCCTATTACTATTCCTGTTTAATTTTTGAAATTGGAATTTAAGTAATTGTAAGATGCTGTTTGTACGGAGATTGCTGCCATTCTTTTGTGAACACTCATGGTTAGGTGGGCTCGTGTATTTTCAACATTAGCATAACTCGTGAATTTGGATTTCTGCATAAGGAACACAGGAGGGTGAGCAAGTAAACACAGACCCACTGCAAAGGCTGTGCTTTTCAGCCTGTTTTGTAAGTTATTGCATATACACTCAACATACTGGCTATGCAAACAAATCTGGTATTGCTTTAGAAAACCATCTCCAGTGATAAGTTTGTACTTAGATATTTAATTCTCGTTATGTAACTTCTAGAGCTGTATGCATTCCTGATACCAGAACTAAAGATCAGTTAAAATGGCTAACATCTGTAAGAGCCAGACAAACTGTTCAAATAATGCTAAAAGAGATTATTGCAGGTGGTTATCTCTATTTGGAGTTGATAAAGCTACCTAGAGTAACATCCAGCACAGCAGTATCTGCTTGTGGACTTCTATCATCTTCGTGTTTCTTGGAAGGCAAGAGTTTAACCCTTTATGGAGACATCAGACTGAATACTTGGAATGTCTATAATTCCCTCCTGGGTATGGTGGGGAGACACAGGATACTCCTGTTCCTAAGTAGTGCCTATGACACCAGTGGAAGTGGGAGAAACCTTGCTCCGCTACAGCAAACAGAACTGAATACTCATTGTATTATGACGTGTTTCGCAAGATAAAATCAAGGCAAAATCTCTTTTGAGTCTATAATTGATCATGTGTCATGATTTAAAGGCCTGTTACCCAAGTAAAATTACAGCTTTCTAAAAAGCAGCTAAAGTACACTTGATTTCGCCACTCTATTTACAACTCTGACATAATTTTTAAAAGATTAGAATTGTATTCTGCCTTTCTGAAATGCACAGATTTTTTGGCTTTTTATGCTGGGGTATTTTCCCAAAATACATTTTAAAAAGTGAGATATTAACTCTTGAACTTGAGGGTTTTGCCCCTATCAAATAAGCCCTACTGTTATTATTAGTGAAGACTTTGTCTTGCTTATTGAGGAGGTTGTTAATAAGAAAACTACAATATCTTACATTGAGAAATAAAAAATAGTTTGTTTTGGTTTTGTTAATATATTCTTGTTTATTTTATTTTCACAGTTTTATATATTGCTATGTTGATACTTTGGAATTGCAACCAACTTTTTAATTGAAATGTCAGGTTAAATTCTGATTTTCTGTAGTATTAATGGACAGTAAAATACTCACTAGATTGTAGTCTCTATTTTGGAGGAATCTCATAAGGAATATTTTTCTTACTAGAGTCTCTAGTAAAGAAAATAAAATTTTTCTGGCATTGTAGAAACAAGAATTAGCATTTTCTTGCAGATTAAAAATTCCAAAAATTCTTTGTAAATCTGTGGTGTAGTTTCTGTTTACGTTAGACTTTCTGTAGTATCCATCACAATTACATGTCTTTAGAAAAGACTTGATCCCATCTCAAACAGTTTTTGTTGTGTAAGGTAAAGATAAGTGATTTGCATGATGCTGTTGTGGGCAATTACATAAGTTGTGCTTGAGCACCTAACACTAGTAGGTCTGAGCAGCTGATGTTAATGTAAACATTACACTTTTTCTGAGTGAACTTTGTCTTTAGGTCTTTTTCTTCATTTGCATATCTAGGCAGAATGAATGTGTCAACTCAGATACTCAATCTAACATTGAAAACTCTACCCCTTTCAACTAATGTGTTTGGCATTTCTGTAGATCAAACTCCAGATTTTCAAGGCAAACCCCAAAACAAGGAGAGTACATATTCAGTGGTCAATTGAAAAGTTGTTTTCATCATTTGAATCACATGCCTTGGCAAAGGCAGAGAAGAAAAGGAAAACTGAAGGTTAAATATTGAACTGAATAATCATTTGGCTTCCCAACTACTGAATCTGTATCAGCAATTGCCCTGGAGATCTCAGCTTCTCCCAGTCTTGATTCATTCTGAAACCAGATTGATTAAGTGCACGGACAGAGGCAGGAAATCCTGCTGTGCAGCATCATACTGATGTCCACATACAGCATCAGGGTTGAAGCCTGTCCTGACTCTGCCATTTGGGCCAGTGGAATCATTAATTCTCTTCACAACCTCTCTTCCCAACAGCCCCATATCACATCTCACTCTTTTGTGCTGATTGCTTTCCAAATTAACAACAGTCACAGTATTTCCTTTGCCCAAGTCTTTGCTCAGCTAATGAAATGCTCCTCCCAAATTCAAGTCACTCTATGCTTCTCATCAGTTAAACTGCTTCCTCTTTAACTTCATGAAGTTACATCATGGCCCAAACAGTTAAATATGACCAAGCGGAAAAAAACTGGATTCACAGACGCTTGAAACATTGGAGCACTTTCAAACCTTGATTATAGCATGCTCCCAGTCATGTCAATAATAAGGAAAAAATACAGTTCATAGCCTCGAACAGGCCAAGCATCTGGGAGCACAAGTCTCTGCCGCACCTTACACGTAGCAGGCAGGTGCAACACATTGCATCCACATGCCAGTGCTACCGGCTCTGCTGTATTTAGTGAGGAGAAGCATGTTGTCTTTACCTTGCCGACGGATTGCCGTGGTCTTACAAAGGTGGTGTGGGTGTTTGGAGTTTGAGCATCTGGTAATCATGGTACTTAGCTGCTTTAGAAGTGTAGTGGCATTGATAACGACCTGTATTTGGGTTTTCTTTCATAAAGTAGGATACATACAATCAAAGCTTTTAAATGTCAAAATCGAAGGAGGATGTTGATGCAATAACTATCAAACAGCAATTTAAATGCTGTTACATAGAATGAAAAAGGAACACGCCAGCATGTACCATAGACCAACAGTCCCTGTGTGCTCCTCTGTTCCCAAGCTGCCTGTGTGTGGTAGGGTCTTGGCTGAGAAGTGTAGATCAGTTACTTCAGGTAGTTGAGGGAGTGCTGCCTTTGTTAGGTGCGAGAGACTCATGTTAGATGCATGGCTGCCCTACCAGCAGGGACTTGCTGTGCAGATATCAGTGGGAGCTTTTGTCTTCATCTGTGGTGAAAATGTTTCTTGTAAAGGCACTGCAGAGAAATGCTTACAAACACGGACATTTTGCTGTCTGTCATAAAAATAAATAAATTTTCTTCATTTGTATAGAGTACTCAGCTTTATTGATAAACTAAAACTATGTCTCAGTGGCATGATGCAATGCTGCAAGCTCTCCCAGGGAGCAGGAGCAATAAAGTGGCAGTAGCCCAGCACTGCATGAGGACTTTCCTGTCCTACATGGCAGCAGGGCTAATTCAGCCCAGCAGAGTGCTCTGCTCAGGTGATAAATTGTTCCCGTGTTCAGATTTCAGTGTGTATCTTTCTTGTGTGCAAAGTTACTTCACACTTCTCTGGTGTTCCTCAAAGCTCGTCAGTAAATGTGGTCACACAGTTTCTGTTACTGTACGGACACGCTTTATATTACTGTACCTCAAGAAAAACAAAAATAGTAGGCGTCAGTCTTACTGTATTGACTATATCTCAACATACATAGAGTTGCTACATATGTTAAGAGATTTAATTACGTTGCAAAATTGCTCTATAAATATTTGCTGTACTGCTGCCCCAGCTGTGTATATGAATTGTTAAATTAACCAATACTGAAATAGCATCTTTCAGGGCTGTTTATCTTTGCTAATTTTGTTTATTTTAAGAAATCCAGGAAAATTGTGAAAGAACTGGAACAGTCCCCTGTTAATTTTGTTTAATTGCTGTACGTAGTGCCGTGCAGCAGACTTTTAAATGGGTTAGAAAAATAGTTGCATGTGTTTGAAAGGAATATTGACTTGCTTTGTGGTTTTCTGTAGTTAATGGGATGTGTGTATATCTCTTGTTCACAACAAAATTTCCCACAAGTCCAGGGAGAGATTTTCAGCAGAAATAGGTTGTTTTAGCAGGGCAGAACTGAGGTATCATGCACTGCCCTTCCAGCCATCCAATTACACAGATGGGATAAATCTAATTTAAATTGGAGATTATGTTGTGTGAGTTATATTAACGTTTCCTCAAAATACAGCTCCACATGGAATAAAAGACATGATAGCTCCTTAGACTTCTGACACCTGTATTCTCCCACCTGAATGACTGAGCTTTAAATAATGATAAATTAGTTACTAGCATTTCTATTGTTCAGGCAGCCTGCAGAAAGAAGCCAGCTAGGTGTCTCAGTGGTCATACAGAGGCCACCTCCCTATAAATTACACCGTTCTCTGACCCGTTCTACGTCTCACAGTTCAGGCTAATCATTGACGGCGCTTTTACAATCACAAGCTTTTAGTGAAGCTTTGATAAGGCACTCCAGCAGTTTGTGGCAAATGAAGACGGTCTGCACAGCCTGGACTCCAGCAAATGAATGGAATTTTTTCAGCATCACTACAAGAAATCTGACTTTTAACACTGGCACTGTAAACCGGCATAATGTGTGGCCAGCGCCTGGAGAAAATTGTTGCTTTTTGGACATTCATTTTCGTAAGGATAGTTACTGGGCTTGCTGGAGAGGGAAGATCTGTGTGGAGAAAGGACCCCCACTTCAGCCCCGTGAGTGAAACACAGATGTTTTTATATGACACTTTCCCCAAAGAGTTTCTCTGGGGTGTAGGGACAGGCGCTTTCCAGGTGGAAGGCAGCTGGAGGAAGGATGGGAAAGGCTCCTCCATCTGGGACCACTTCACCCACTCGGAGTTCAGAGATGGTGACAGCACAGGCACCTCCAGTGACAGTTACATCTTGTTGGACCAAGATTTGTCTGCTCTGGATTTTTTGGGAGTTGCTTTTTACCAGTTTTCAATTTCATGGTCAAGGCTTTTCCCCACTGGAGTGGTAGCAGCTCCCAATGAAAAAGGACTCCTGTATTATAACACCCTTATTGACTCTCTACTGTACAGAAATATTCATCCCGTGGTTACACTGTACCACTGGGACCTGCCCTTGATGCTGCAAGAAAAATATGGGGGATGGAAAAATGAATCGATTATTGATATCTTCAATGACTATGCCACCTTTTGCTTCCAGACCTTTGGGAATCGTGTTAAGTATTGGATTACAATCCACAATCCATATCTAGTTGCTTGGCACGGGTATGGCACAGGTATTCACGCTCCAGGAGAGAGAGGGAAAATAACAACTGTCTACTCAGTAGGACACAATTTGATCAAGGTACTGTATAATACGATTTTACAAATTGATCTTGCACTGCTGTGGGAAATAATGGGAGGAATTGGTCCTGTGATCAATGTTTTTTAAAAAATCACCTACTGTGAAAGTACCAAGAAATAGCCTTCAGCTAATGCAGTTTTTCTGTTAATTCTCACTTTGATCTTACTGCTCTTGTCACAACAGCTGACTCAGTAATTACTTGTTTTAAAGTGCTTGTTTATTATTTTATTTAAATTAGCTCTTACATACAAACTCTGGCTATTCAGTCTTTTCATTTAGTTAAACACACAGATGTCACCATTGATTTGGCTACACTGAAATGACTGTTCTATTAGTTTAAAAGGAAATTCATTTGTATTTGCATATTGAACCAATTTTACTAGCCATAGAGTATGTATTTATAAGTATGATTAGTTCTAGCTTAGTAAGATCATATTGCAAAATGTTTGCTCCTAAACTAGCAAGGTTGGCACTTCTTGGGTTCAGAAGAAAACAAATGTCCCCTTCAGTACTTGAGAGTTTCAAATTACTTCCATGATGTACAGCATTTCTTTCATCTGTAGTGCTCAAAGTGCTTTACACAGCAGGTCACTGTCCTGTATCTGCAGCCAGTACAATTCCCCCTGCTCATACTATTCTTAACAGTCACAAAGAGAATTTTTCTACAACTTGCCATACATTATACATGCAATTAACAAATCTGAATGGGTTTGTTCTACAGAATGAAGTACGCATGAGGGAAAAGATTAATTGTCAGAGTAGGTAAAAATATTCTGCAACTGACTGCTTCTTTTTCTTGTATTTGCTTCTGGCCTTGAACCTTCAGAACATTATTTTTCAAAATATTCACACTGCAGTCAATAGAAGTTTTACACACAGAAAAGTTGTCAAGCATCCTGAGCCACTAACTGAATTCAGACGTAGCACAAGAATGATTTAAAGATAAAGATTAATGAAGCATGTCAAAGAGAACTGATGCTGAATCATTCTTTTTACTTTCAAGTGCTATATTATATAATACATGTAAAAGATACCATAAAAGTTTGCAC
This sequence comes from Climacteris rufus, assembly GCA_013398175.1. Lineage (NCBI taxonomy): Eukaryota > Metazoa > Chordata > Aves > Passeriformes > Climacteridae > Climacteris > Climacteris rufus. The sequence continues at coordinate 70,437 of VZRZ01006446.1, read as the reverse complement.
TATTTCTTGCCTTCATTTCACAATCAAATCTGGAGTACCAACTAGGCAGTCTCTGCACTTTCTGTAAAATCCATGTAAGCAGCACACTGCACAGAGGGAGCAATACCTCTGCAAAAGAATCAATTGGATTTTCCAGGAAGCCAAGCACAGCTGGGTCTGATATACAAATTACTGACCTAATTTTCTTGGTCAATATTATTGAACTCTCAGACATGATTTGATAGTTCCTTCTAGTTTTAGAGTATAAAATAAATCACTCTGATGAAAGAGTTAAGGAGACTTTCAGCACAAAGAGGTCTGTAATACTGAAGAGGAGCTAATCTGGCCACCACACTGTTACATAGCAATTTGCTGAAAATCTTTCTCAAGCCTTTTTATAGTATCTTTGGATAAACTAAATGAGGCTCTCACATGAATCCTACTTTAGTTTAATTTCCTTGTGCATTGTTGTAGTTGTGGTGTTGTCAGAACTAATCACCATTTTTATAAAGGAATGCTTTTATGTGCTATATCAATCATAAACTGAAGCTAAGTTGAATAGAATCACAAAAACAATATAACAAATCGTACACCTCTACTCTTTTGGACTTTGGATTATTTTATTGTAAGAACAATTTGAAAGTTTCCGGAGAACTTTGTGTCCCTAGAAAAGGACTGAAGAAATTTCCTTAAACCAGGAATTGTATTGCTTTCAAAAGTAAGTATTTTCAAAAGTATTATTTCAAATAATAAGGAAAAGTTCATAGAATACCAGGCTGGAAGAGGATCTCAAGGATCATCTTAATGCATTTTAAAAGTGATTAAAAAATTATCTGCTTCTGTGAATGAATTCATGTAGATAACTAGGTAGATAATGACTTTATTAAGGCTTTTCAACAAAAATAGGATTGGTCTGTCATGATCTAGCCCCAGAGCCCTGTGGTGTTGGCTGGCAAAGGCATTGCTGGTGCTTTATTGCCTGCTACCTGTGCTGCCCTTCATGCCTTGCACCCTGTTAAGGGAATGACCCAGATACATCTTACACAGCCCTGCCTTTTACATGGGTCTTGCTACTCAAGATCCATAAAAAGGAGTAGTGAATGCAGAATCAAAGGCTCCTAAGCAGGGTGCTTAGGACATCCAAGTGGGGAAAATAATCCACAGAAGAAGAATTTCAAATTTCAGTTTTAAAAAAATTCAATTTTAAAAACATATTTGCTATGTTATGATATATGCTATTCATACACAAGGGTAATACTTGCTCATTTCAAAGGACTTAATAGGGAATCTGAACTTTGATGCTTATTTATTATAAATTGCTAAGGGGTTCACTTAGATAAATCTCTCTTCAATTGTATGGCCATTATGAGTAATACAAGGAGCATGCGAAATCTTATACCAGATGGAGTGTGGCCATCAAAAGTGTATGTCCATTCTTCGTTAAAGGAGACTATACTTGACAAAGGCAACATCAGAAAACAATTAATGATAATATGTAACTTGCTATGAAACATTTGAAAGACACTTCAAAGAAAATTTTTAAAACTATGAGCTTGCTCCTGAGGCAGCTGTCATACTGAGGCAGAGAAGAAAAAAGTGGAACACAGAAAAATCAGATGGATTTCTTTGATTTAACAGTACATAAATCTGACAAGAAGCAAGAAAATACAAAGCAGATGAATCATTGTGGCTTGACCTATGTGAGATATATACCCGACATATTATTACCATTTTCTCTCTATCTAGTTATGTTCTTTCTTACTTGGATTGAGGTTTGTAAATATCACAAGCTGCAGACCAACCAGCCTGTCTTCTTTTCTCCCTCTGTATCAGTGCCCGCCAGGCAATTCTGCCTTTGCTACATAATATGCAGAAAGGAGCTTTTTTTTTTCTTTCTTTCTTTCCTGTTAGAGACTATTCACACCCCTTTCCAGCTGGCAGAAAAGCCCAGGAGAGAAATGTCAGAATGAGGTACCCCTAAAAAATTTCTTCATCAAATACTTGGACAAAGCAATAAATTGACTTTCAAACCTGGTGTCTCCCTACAGACCCATTGCAGATCAGGTTCTTGTCTGTGCTCAGCTGCATTACTCCCAGCTCTTTGGTAGATCTCACTTTGCCAGGATCTCTTTGCAGACACTGCTGCCTTTGGGATCTGTGGATGAGCGTGTCCCAGAAAAGTCCTCTCATTCATTTTCCTTAAAACCAAATTTCTACTGCGTGAATGGGGAATACTTATTACCCCTGTGTTCAATCAGACCCTTTCTTCCATTCTTCCAAAGGGGTTTCCTTTCCTCAGGATGTAGAAAGATGAAGCTACACCATCACCTGTATTTCTGACAGGAGGAAAAAAACCTGTCTCCATCAAGTATGGCTCTAGGGTGGACACCAGAATCATCTATGCTTACAAATGTCTTTGCTGAAAGATTTTTCAAACAGTAGTAGGCATCAGTGATGGCTGATACAAAATTCACCACTGATTCACACCTTTGTAATGATTTGTTATTTTCAGGTTAGCTTTCTTACACTTCCTGGCAATCATTAGGAAAAACATAATCCAAATGCAAAATAGTTAGCATACAATAAATTTGATACTAAAGCCTCAGTCCTTCATAACAGGAAGTGTAGTTGCCTCATCTCAAGATGTAGGCAATCCTTCACAAGAATTGAGATTCAGTTTGCAAAATAAAGGCTATAGCTCTACTTTAGCTCTACTGACTGTAGGGCACCTTTACCAAAAGGGGCCTTGAACTGAAATATATTCTTCAAATAAACCACACACCCCTGCCCTTCTGAAATGTAACATCACCATCATCATCATCGTCATGAGTTTCTATTCTAGCTCTTCATGGTTTAAACACCAAAGAATTAAACAAAAAGCTCAAATAATTTTATTTGCATTTTTTTTAAATTCTGGTTTTCCGAAACGTTCTTGCTTTCCAGCACACTCCATGTACCCCTGACATTGTTTTGTCTACACATTGCTGTTCAAAGGAAAATTGCTTAACTAAAATACCGTAAGAATTTGGAAGTATTGGTCTTTCTATTAAAAACTCTTTGCATATGCATGTGATAAATTACAGGATTAGAATTTGAAGGAGCATGAGAATATTTCAAGAGAGTACAATACTGTTATCTTCAGTTTAAGTTGATTTTTGTAGCCTTTTTACGGAGTTAGTACTAAATGGCATAGCACTCTCTGCGACTTTCAAGTCTAGGGAATATTTTCTACATTAATACCGGGAAAATATGCTGAAATTAATGAGTCATACATATCTAGAATAAATACCCAATATTGATCCTACTTTAACTGTGTACTTAACCTTGACATTTGTCCTTGATCTAACAAGGAAAGTGAAAGATTAGGGATTAAACTCTAACTGAAAAAGATTAGTCAAGATTTACTGAAAATACCCAATTTGATCTATGTTGCAGCTTTTAAATTGATGTTGGTTTCATATCTGGTCTTACAAAACAAATTACATAAATCAGCTGGTTCCATCAACAATATCTTGCATTTGTTTGCAATAGCAAACAACTTCTGAGAATGTTAAGCTGCTTTACAGATAATTAACAACTCAAAATTATAGGCAAGCAAATTGTGTTGTCCCTACTATGTCTTTAAAACCCTTACTATAGACAGTGACAAGTTTTTTTCAATGAGTTAATCCTCAGAATTAAGAGTCATCAATGACACACAAATTTGTATTTGAGGATTCTATCTTGACTCGTATTAAATGTACTTCTTTGTACTTGAGGCCTCCTCTTTAGAATTATACCTGTGGCTGTATTCTCTAATGTAGACAGTATTTTTAATAGTACATTTATTTTCTTCTAATCAGCTCCTGAAGAATACGAGTTGCCCCTCACTGCCTTTAACACATCAATATTGTATTCTAATGAGTTGGATTTTGGCAAAGCCATCTTTTTCCACTTCACCTAGAAATGTGTGATTGCTATGATTTACCTGGTGCTATTGTCATGGTACTGGCACTGCACAGCTGACTTCAGTAGGGATTCTCTTGCTAAGCCAATGCAACCATATGCCTCTCATTCAGCAGTGATGTTTATGGCCTGTGTCTGGAGAAAACTAGGTGAGAAATCACTAGAGGCAGAGAACAGAGTAAGCCTGGCCCCAGCAGCCACCCCAGGCTGGAGGGACTTCCAGGAGAGCAAAGTGAGGGTAACTGAGGAGATGGCACCGGTCACTAAAATTTTCTGATGAGAGTGGTAGGAAATCTGTTTTATAAGACTTTAACTGTATCTTGCAATTTGCCTCATTGAGTCCATTTTTGCTGGCTTCCCTCTTCAGCAACAGAACCTGCATTTCAAAGGTAAGTGTCACTTTATCAGTATTTTCAAAGACAGACCTTGAACAAATGTTACGATGTGACCTTAGAAACCATAAACAACTGATACACAAAATTTCACAAACTGTAATTCTTTGGTACTCCCTAGCTTAAACAAATATCTACCTGACATCAGGTCTTTTGTTTTTTTAAACTGTCAAGGTTGTGTGTTTCTAGATAAATTAACTTAAATTATTGTCAAAGGTAAGCAATGCTGTTTGGCTTAGTAATGATAGCAGTCTAACTCAGCACTCAGTGTTTCACAATGCTTCTAATGTTTTTTTCTGGGTGCAAACAGTTAGTTTCTTTCCAGCTTAAGAGTATAAAGCCACACTTTAGACATAAGGTAAACCCTAAGTTACTTGACAACTCTTCAGCTGGGAGAGGTCAGCTCCCCTCCCTTGTGTCAGATCATCTGATATGATTCGTGCTGTGATCCAGAGCCACCCTTCTCTGTCCCCCCTCAGCTGTCCTGTTTTCCTATACATAGTGGTTCCTCAGTCTCCCATGTCTTTCTGGTTTTGTGTAAATTTTGTCTGCTGTATTACTTATTTAAGTAATCAGTAATGTGACATTTGAAGCCAATTCTGATGTATGACAATGTTAAGCTTTCTAAAACATCATGATAATTAGAGAAGTTATATGGCCATGTCAAAGAAGAAATTAATTAAAATCCTGAACGAAATTCTTGCTCTGAACTGTGAAAGTTGACATTTGGGTTCAAACTTCACAGCTGGGTCCTTTGTGTAAGTTTTTACATTTAGAGAATGTGCAAATATCAAAACTCAAACATTCACTCATATGATTAGGCCAAACTAAAACAAAAAATCACAAGAAGAGGGATGTGGTTTGATCACAGTAAGTCCAGGTAACTGCCATAAAACAGAGCAGTTAGTAGCACAAAGTCAGCACTGACAAATGAAATATCATATGAGATGCATAATTTATGGAACAATTCTAAAGATGGTTTAAAATTTTAACCATATCAGCAATCACTGCTTGACAGAGAAAGACCCAGATGGGACTGTCTGGATCACACAGTTCAAATCCCACCATTACAGCTGTTTAGTTCCACAGTGTCCATGTAACAGCTATTCACACCCCTGCTGGGACCTCTCCTGAAACTTAGACTTCCGTTAAAAGGCAAAAAGCCACAGCCCTAATGTGTCACAGGAACAGTGCACATGAGTTACTGAGCATTGCCCTCATCCCAAGGAACCCAGCAGGGTAGCAGCGATTGGCCATTAAACTGTGCAGGATAATTCATGGGCCTTAACTCTTCACTGCTATTTCCATATAAGCCTGCAGTGAATCAGATGGAACTACCTGCCTCCCTAGCTGACAACACACAAAGAGACTTACTAAAGTTACAATTTAATGCTATTTTTCTCTCATCAGGCTCATGCAAAAGTTTGGCATAACTACAAAGAACGCTTTCAACCCTTTCAGAAGGGAATGATGTCCATAGTACTGGGATCGCACTGGATCGAACCCAACAAACTGGAAGATGAGTCGGACATTTCCAAATGTCAGAAGTCTATGGAGAGAGTACTGGGATGGTTTGCTAAACCTATCCACGGGGATGGGGATTACCCAGAGGAACTGAAAAAGGAATTCTCATTTTTGCCACACTTTACCGAAGATGAAAAAAACTACATAAAGGGAACAGCTGACTTCTTTGCATTTTCCTTTGGTCCTAGTAACTTTAAGCCTCCAAACACTCTACCAAAAATGGGTCAAAATTTGTCACTCAATTTGAGGGAAGTACTGAAATGGATTAAACTGGAATACAACAGTCCTCGAATCTTGATTGCAGAGAATGGCTGGTTCACTGACAGTCATGTGAAAACAGATGACACCACAGCCATCTACATGATGAAAAACTTCATTAATAAGGTTTTACAAGGTTTGTACAGAAATTAGTTGTTGTATTTTCAGAGAGCACTTTTGATCATTTGATATTTAGCTCTGTAATGATTTAATCTTTTTGTAAAAGAGATCATGGCAACAAAGTTAATGATTAATTATTTATACTGAATGAGTACAAGTCATGGATCAGGATCTACTGGTGCTAGGTGTTGTACAAACACAGAAAAAAACCATAATCCCTGTCCCAGAAAGCTAAAGTCCAACATCTGCATTGTATTCTAAAACTAAATAAGTAAAAATTGAATCAGAAATTAATGAAAACAAATCTATTGGATATCACTTTTCATCGCTGGCTGCTCAACTGTAACACCTTTGTCTGGGTATGTAACTTGACAGCAGGAAAATGAGACTGTGACTAAAGACTGTCACTGACATGCTGGGGTCCTACTCCAATGTAAAATGCATGAAGGAAATCAGCAGGATAAGGGCAATCATTCTTCAGGAATATTGCATGCCAAACAGAGACAATATGTTTTAATAACACAGATTTCATTTTGGAATTGCCTTTCATAATGCCAGTGCATGGGGTGCTCTCTGAAGGCAAAAGATTTAATTTTGTATGAAATATAAACACTATTAATACCTTAAGCCTCTGCAAGCACAGTATTTCTTTTCACCCTCAGCCAATCTGTAGGATTGGGGCTGGGAGCCAGCAGTTCTGAGAGTATCCTCCCAAAAGGCTGCCCCACTGCTGATGCCTCACAGCAGTGATAGGACAGCTTGGATCCCTTTACACAAACCTTTCATACCCTCAGAGACCAGGTCAGAAAATCCTTAGCATCAACAACTGTAATTAAGCTCCAGAGGAAGAGCATCCATGTATATTTAAACTTGGTTCAAATTGTAAACTTCAGATAGCACAGCTGTGCGATATATCCTGCCTTTTTTTCTAGAGGAAGTTACATTCCAGTATTTGCTTTATGGTATTTTAAATAATGCAATGACAAAACAGCAAACTCTAGATGCAGGCCTGGATTTGGAAGCATGGAACAGGTGGTTTTCTGGACGCTAGAAAATCCCTAGTGTTTTAGTTTTTTTTTTTTTTTAATCCTCTACTGCAGACCTGGCTATGATAACCATCCGTGGATTCACATTTCTGAAATACTTGGCCAATGTTCAATTAGTAACTACTTATCAAGAACTGTCATCAACATTTTGACATATGCAGTTGCTTCAACCTCTGCCTCAAAATACAGGATTATCTCTTAATTAATGTATTTTTTGTGAAGCAAAGTAATTTGTCCAGTTAGGAATATCTGAAACATGTTTTTGTATTTTTACTTACTAAGAAGTCAGGTGTAAATTTGCTGTTTGCAGCGAAATCAATTATATCATGTTAACCCCAAAACATAATTTATAAAGGCCAAATTGTAATGGGATGGTGGCTGTTAAGACAGTATGTGACAGGCTGTAAGGAGCCATGCTCTTGTGTGTGTGTGTGTGTGTGTGTGTGTTTTGGGAGTACTGTAAAATTTGCACTGTATGTCTGTAACTCATGGCCCCTTGTGTGAGTCATGAGAAATAGGTGACGTATAACGTCACCATTGCAATGAACTGAGCTCAGTTATGATCCAAGGATGCAATTGAAACCACAGTGTCTTGGTGGCAGACAAATGTCCACATTGAAACTATTACTCCTGCAGAAGGGCTCCAAGAATCCACCTATAGTGAACATAGGGATGTCTTGAGATCTCCTGTGAATGTCACCTCTGGTGACACGGGGAGCTTAGTTAACTCCTGACCTTTTCTACCTTCAGCCCCTTGTTCCTGACCCCAGCCTTCCCCTTGGTTTTCATAGTTCTCTCATCCCCACTCTAACACTCACTACAAACTGGATCTCTACCTATTTGCTGACCAACTTTTCATTTTCTTTACCACGAAATATACGTAAAACAGTGCTTTTTTCCCTACCCACTTAAACAGCCACAAATTCTCGGCATGCACCATCTCAAGTACCACAGCATCTTTTGCTTTGACAATTAAATTTACCCCCATCTACTCAGTATGCTTCTAGAAAAGAAAAACATTCTCAGTTGTCACTTACTCTGTCTCTACATGTCTGCTCCCATTTGTTCAGCCTTCCTCACTGTGGACATGAAGTACTCGTCTTTACTTGCAAGGCCATTCTGGCTTATCTCTTTATCCTCTACATCATTATCCACTTCCGCCTTTCATGGTTTTCAGACATTATTGTACTTTCTCCTATGGTTTCCCTAATATTTAGAAGTTGCTTTCTTTGAAAATACATGTCATTGTGTTGCTTTGTTACATTTCCTCATCTCCTTTCCAGTATTCTGGCCTTATCTATCAGCTTCTCATATACTCACTCATATACTCATATATTGTAAGTTCTTGGGCTTTCTGATTTCATCTGGCAACTAGGAAAATATCCTGCTGGACTATGCCCATGCTGCCTTGTTACTCTGCTGCATTAGTACATGCACTGTGCAAAACTGCTTCCCACTAAAGCTGCAGCCTGGTGTGACTTAAGCAAGGAAGTTCAGTGGAAATACACAACAATGCACAGTGAAATGTCCTGAGAAAATGAGGCAAAATGATTTCGGGAGAGAATACAGCTTTAAATCAGAATACTTCATCTTTATTCCTTGGCTTACTCATGTGGTAGACTACAGGTAAACTATAGCTTGTCCATCTGTGTCAGAATCCTTAGCAGTCCTCCCACTTGGTCACTGCTTTGCCCTGGGTATTCCAGCCCTTAAAAGGTTAACATGAGGAGCTGTCCCACATTATTTCCTAGCTTGAAGCTGGCGACAGGCAGCTAACACGACTGACCATGGAGTTTGGACTTTTTCTTCCAGGCTGCCAGTGTGTGTGCACGTAGGTGGGTAAAAAACTTTGTTTGTTGTTGCCTGCTGAGAAGTTGCTCTGCAGGTTCTGCTGCCCTTCCTGAAGAATCAGGCTCCAAATCTCAGAAAACAGTTGTGTTGTCATCCTTCTCACATATTATATATAAAAGATGGTATGTAGATTCCTTTGCAAGAGGGACATTAAGATTACCTGAAGAAATAAGCATGCACTGCAGCCATTCTGTGACTAAATCAGTCTCTGGTTTGGTCAAACCATCTTCTTCTAAAGTCATTAACTGTCCCATGCCAACAAATTAAGTTTTTCAATTTACAAGATGAGTAGACATTCCTAAATGTTTGAGCTTGCAGAGGTCTTTCAAATCAAGGTAGAGAGTTTTAGCTTCATGACTGAGTCACAAACTAGATCAGTTGTTGCTCCTTTTATTTTAACTCATGATTCTCTAATTTTACTGGTGTATTTTATTGGCAAATTGTCAAATGCAACTTAAAACCTGGATGTGGTGTAATATTTCTTGTTTCCTCACAGCAGAAATAAAGCATCCTACAGTAATTTAATTTCTTAAAGAATTAGTGACATACTTTTTTTAGTGAATAAAGACTAAGCTATATAAATCATTTCAGTTTTGCAATGAATTACAGTGGGTCAATAACCTTATGAATGTTAAGAAGACACTCGAGATTTTCAAAGTAAATAGTCCTTTCTCATAACTATCCCTTATATATCATAAATATCCCTTAAGAGTATGAAATGTAAGACTCATGCCTGTTACTTTCTCTAACGCAGCTATTAAATACGACGACATAGATGTGTTTGGTTACACAGCCTGGTCCCTCCTTGATGGCTTTGAATGGCAACATGCTTACAACATCAGGCGCGGATTATTTTATGTAGATTTCAAAAGCAAAAAAAAGGAAAGGATTCCCAAGTCATCTGCACTTTACTATAAACAAATCATACAAGAAAATGGCTTCTTCCCAAACGATGCTACCCCAAGCTTGCAAGCTCAGTTCTCCTGTGACTTCTCCTGGGGTATCACCGAGTCTGTTCTCAAGGTAAGCACAAAATATTGAGAGGATCACCAGAAACTGAGGGATCAACAACTTCAACTTTGTGAACAAATGACTGTGTACAGCACTTTGCATTCAAGAATTTCAATGTACACTGCCAACAGAAGTAAGCCATAATTGCATTGGTTCCATTTCATGTCTTTCCAGTTTCAGGTGAGCTGCTCACAAAAGTGCTGGGTACTGCTGGAGCAGCAGACCCTGCTGCAGGAGCCCTTCCAGGCCCGGCCCTCCCTCACCTTCCCTCTGCTTGCGTCTCCACATGGCAGATCAGATGAGGAAATTTCACACCAAGAAGTTGATTCCAACCAATTCTTACTGGGTTATTTTTCAGTCAGGGGGTTCCAAATCCAGTCTGCAGTGTGGCCACAGGGATGCTTGTGATGGCCTGACAGAGAAAGTGACACAGGGCAGGGATGAGGTGGTTTTGCTGGCACCAGCAGAGCTGCCTGTAGGCTCTAGGTCTCATCTAAAGCAGAAACACATTCCTGGGCTGAACATAGCTCTAAGGGCCACTTACACAAGTGGGTAAGAAGCCATTCTTTAAAGATACATAGCACAGGTGAAGATAACCAGCCTAGAGCCTTTACCATCTGAGCTCACATTAGAAAATAGATCATACCACCTTTTGTTCGAACTGGTTCCTACAGGACCGACTTATAACTTTATTTTTCTTCTATTTCTGCTTTAAACTTAGTAAACAAGCTAACTGTATGTATGGTCAGTGTTGGGATACTCTTTTTGTCACTGCACACAGAAAGACAGTCCCCTGACAAATATCAGCCTCAAAAAATATCAACAAAACCCCAAAATTTAACTTACTCACTGACAACTATAGGAAAAAAAAATAAAGCTTCTATATATCTTGTTAATATACAGCACAAAAAGCGTATTTTCCTAAATATTTTTAACTTTACTATATTGCACTTTGAAACTTACAAAAAGCATTTTAAATAAGTGGAATATGAAAAAAAAATCATGTTCTACTCAGAACCTTGTTTACTAGCAGGAGATAGAAAAGATGACACTAAATGCTCTAAGCTGTTTGTGCCCCATTAGTATGCCTCAGTTTCACTTCAAGAGCAGTGCCAAAATAATCTGTGCCTGCCTCGTACAGCCCCTGGTGCTTGTTCTCCCCACCTGGCAGCTGCCTGAGATCTGCTGTTTGCATGACCAGAACAGGTCATGTTCATGAACTCGATCAGGAGATGCACCTGTGTGAAAACATATGTCAAGGAGGCTGGTGGCAGGGCAAACGTCCATGTGCCAGCAAACAGAGAAGAGTGGAATTTTACTGTTTTTCATAGAGAAAGGAACAGAATCGTAAGACGACCGCTTAGCACAAAGCCCACATAAGTGAGTTGGTTACCCTCTTCCCCCTGGAGCATCAAAGCAGGGCCTTCTGACATCCAGCAAAATCCTACAGCTAAACACAGGCAGAAATGCAGACTACAGGCAGGCATTGCATTCATTTAATTAAAACCCATTGTAACGTATTTTTATTTTCACAGGCAGAATCAGCGGCTTCCTCACCGCAGTTCTGCGATTCCAGCTTGTACCTCTGGAACATCACAGGAGATGGGCTTCTGCACAAAGTTGAAGGGGTAAAGCTGAAAACCCGGCCAGCACAGTGCACAGATTTTGTCAGTATTAAAAAGCAACTGGACCTCCTGGAAAAAATGAAAGTCACCCATTACAGATTTGCACTTGACTGGTCACTAATTTTACCCAATGGAGATTTGTCAGTGGTCAACAGGCAAGTTCTGAGGTATTACAGATGCGTGGTTAGCGAGGCACTGAAGCTGAACATTCAATCCATGGTCACCTTGTATTATCCAACTCACACCTACCTGGGCCTGCCGGGTCCTTTGCTGCAGACAGGGGGGTGGTTGAACCAATCCACTGCCTACGCCTTTCAAGACTACGCAGCTTTATGTTTCAGGGAACTCGGCGATTTGGTTAAACTCTGGATTACAATAAACGAGCCTAACCAGCTGAGCAATGTCTACAACAGGAGCAGCAATGACACCTACCGGGCAGCACACAATCTGTTAATAGCACACGCCATGGCCTGGAGAACATACGACGAGCAGTACCGGTCCTCTCAGTACGGCAAAGTGTCCCTGTCCCTGCATTCGGACTGGGCTGAGCCTGCCAACCCCTACTTTGAATCTCATTCAAAAGCTGCCAACAGGTTTCTTCAGTTTGAAATAGGCTGGTTTGCCAATCCCATATTTAAGACTGGGGACTATCCAGCTACTATGAGGGAATACATCAGCTTTAAAAACAGAAAAGGCCTCTCATACACTTTGTTGCCGTCTTTCACAAGTGAGGAAAAGCAGCTTGTCAAAGGTGCAGCTGACTTTTATGCACTGAATCATTTCACCACCAGATTTGTGATTCATGAACCTCAGAATGGCAGCCAGTACGAATTTGATCATGACATCCAATTTCTGCAGGACATCACCTGCCTGAGCTCCCCTTCTCGTTTGGCAGTGGTGCCTTGGGGAGTGCGCAAAGTTCTCAGGTGGATTAAAAAAACCTACGGTGACATTGACATTTACATCACAGCAAATGGAATAGATGACCAGTCCTTAGACAATGATGAACTTCGAAATTATTACCTGGGAAAATACATACAAGAGGTTTTAAAAGGTGAGTATATGATAGGTTTAAGTTCCCCAGAGCCATTTCCATGGCTCAGACCCAGGTGCTGGACAGAGCAAGCAGTCCTGGTTCAGATGCAGGAACTGACCATCAGCACTGAGCCCCCTGAAGGGCCCAACTCTGCACTCACACTCAGGGCAGCTACAACACAAAACAATGGCATCAAGCCCCTTGCACAAAATGCAGCTACAGCTGCTTCCAGTTTAAACCATGTGAGAAGCTCTCTGGGCATGCACATACAGCAGAGCAGTTGGAAGTTATTAGGAGATGGCACTTCAGTCCAACAACTCTCAAGAGACAATTCCAATTCGTACTCCAAAGAAAGGCAGCAGCCTCCTTGCTTGCTGAATTAGTCATTAGACAGGAAAGCACGAGCAAGTCCACGGAGACCTGGAGGGACAGACAGAAGAAACACAGCAGGGCACCAGCAGCACCAGCTCTTGAAGGCAGAGTCCAACTCTAGTTCTTGTTCCACTACTTGTTTTCTCCTGGGCACCTATGGAAATCTAGTTCTTCACTTTAGAGAAAAACTAGGAAGAGTTATGGAGGTAGAGGACAAAAACATTCAAGGGAATGATCTTCAGCAATGGCTAATTGTATGAGAAATGCTGCAGGGACCTCACCCCTCCCATCCCTCTTCCTCCACCCAATCATTAAAGAAAAGCAATGAGACACAGGCTGCCAGAAAGGCCTTGGTACCTGAACCATACAGTCAAAACGAGGTGTGCAGTACATCCCTGCCCTCACTATTCCCTATTGGTGAGCATTAGAGAGATCCCTGATCAGGATGTGGGGTGTTTAAAAGCTTTTCTTTTTCAACATCAAACACAGCCTAGGTATCCTGCTTTCTCCTCTCTAGGAGTTAGCTACCTAAAAAATGACAAATCTTACTCATGCCTAAGCATAGCTTCAGATTATTTCTAGACTCCAAGAAACAAAGCATTCTCTCTCCAGTGCTTATCTCTTTCTCAATTACTACAGAACTAATGAGCATTTGCTGACTTATTTTCCACGCTGATTTCATACTACAAACGGAATACATTATTAAAGGAAATAATTTATAAATGAAAGGGTTGTTTATAGGGCACTTCATCATAGTATTCCCATTTTAGTTTTCAGATAGCATGACACTTCACAGTACTCACAAAAAGATGCCCCAATTTACATATTCTTGCTTAATCTGGGTCACATTCCCAACTGTGCTCACTGCTTGCACATGAATTATCTTTATTCACCAAGGCTTGCTATTTTTAAGTATTTTCACCCAGCACTTGGGTGCAGCAGTGTAACACAGAGCCATGAAGGCTGGAGCAGCTGTTTGGAAGGTTTGGAGCAGGGCAAGAATTTTTTGAAAGCTCCGCTCATGGCACAGACAGGCAGCTGTTCCCTCCAAGTCATTGCAGCTGGGTTCAATAAGAGCAACATCTGGCTTTTTCCAGGAAAACAAATTGTGAGGTCCAGCCCTGTCCAAATCCAGTTTTCACAAGGTAGATGCATAAAATCCCCAAATTATAAGGATTTTTTAGAACAGTGATGCACTGCTCCTACTTAACTGAGACATTAGTATTAGAACTGAGTATTAGAAACAGTTAATATTTTATGATGCAATTACACTTTTTTAATTGATAACAATTTGGAATCTGAACTCATAACCAGAGTTTGGTTTGTTAGGTTTTGGTACGTTAGGTTTTACCTAACATACAATATTTTATTAATACTGTGGTTTCTTTTCCTTCTCAGCCTACTACATTGACAAAGTCAAGATTAAAGGCTACTATGCGTTTAAACTGACTGAAGAAAAATCTAAGCCCAGATTTGGATTCTTCACTCCAGATTCAAAAGGAAAGCCTTCAATTAAATTTTACAATACCCTGATAAGCAACAATGGCTTTCCTGCCAACTCCTCCGTCTGTGGTCCCTCCAGCCATGACAAGCAGTGTAGTTTTTGCTTGTTTATTTCTCAGAAGAAGCCATTAATATTCTTTGCCTGCTGCCTTTTCTCTACCCTCATATTGCTTTTAACTATTATATTTTTTCACAAAAGAAAAAGAAGGAAACGTTTTAAGGCACAGAGCATCAAGTGCATTTGTGTCTCATTTTAAAAGGGGGCACAAGCCCACTGTCAGTGAGATCCATCACTGCATTCTACAGCACTGAGTCACTCCAGTCACACACCCTAAGCATTTAATTTGAAAATGGAAAGTAGTCACATTCACTAAGAAGAGCTGACACTTGTGTGTGGTGAAATTACTTTTATCCACCTACTGTACATAGAAGTTCATCTATTTAAAAATTATGACTTTCCTGTGCCTTGGAATAACAAACAGCTTGTCTTGTAAAGAGAGACTAACTTTTGAGAACTGATATGCACTTTTGTATGAATCGTCTTGTGATGTACATTCACATTACAAGTGTTGTTGAGCATGAAACTGCAGCTGTTAGGGTTTACAAATCAAAGTGTTATTAAACCCCACAAGCCTTCAACTAAGTGCACCACCAAGAATGAAATGTCCCAGGCCACGTTCTGAAGATAGCCCTAAAAGAACAAATCCAAGTTAACTCCATTATTGACCAGCAGACATCCCTTACATGTTGGGTGAAGTAGTTTTAAGCAAATGCAACTTGGAGACAAAATTATATACAATCACTATTTTTCATCTCCAAAATGGGGCAGTCATAAAAATTTTATTAACATGGAACATCAAAATAAATAGTTACTATTAATCCACTTGAGAGTGACGAATGTAATTGTAAATTGCACTTGACATCATACAAGTGAGTCTTTGGGCAATTTCTGAATTTCTTAACATGCATGGGTGCTTTAGCAACTTGTTGCCAAGTATGTTTCTGTGTTATCTCAGTATTTTCTGTGAATGTTTTCCCACAATTGAATGGAACAAGTGACAATGTGGATTTTACTATTGCACAGAAATAGCACAACCACCCACTCAGATGTTGCTACATGGCAACATTAGTACCCAAGCAAAAATCTGTATCCCCAGATAACACAAATCACTTCTGGTGAAACTCAGCAATACACTCTGATGGAACATTTGAGGTCAAGTCCTTTGTTTTCTTAATTGAGCAATAAAAATAAACCATCATATTTTCAGACTACTGCTTCTATCTATGTATTTAGTTAAAATGGTCTTATATATCTAGCTGTACTGATTGCTGTTTTGGTTTTAATCTCCTTCAGATTCTGTTATTACAAGTCTGAGGTTCTGAAATGATGTGAAAGAACACTGGTCTCCCCTCTAAGAACAATGTTTTTACTATTTCTTAATGCTGTGATTCAAAAATGCCACTTCATGACTTTGCATGCTGGGTCCACACTACCAATGTGTTTTCAAACCACTGGACTCCATTCAGACTGAATGTTCTCAGACACTGGTAGGGCAACCTGTACACCATGCTACCATGATCTTTCTGGGACAATCTGCTTCTCCAAAAGCCAAAGATCTTCAACAGGTTCATACAATCACCATTTAGCTATTAGAAAAAAAAAATGAAAAAGACAAAGATATGAAATATGTTTCATTTTATTAAACCTCTCATGGAGTTCAGGTTTTGTACCAGATTCTTTGAGCTGGCATGGCTGATATAATGTCTCATGGTGGTTGGTATCAGGATCCAGACAACTGTAAATAAAATGTTAAGAGCTTTCAGAAAGGTTTTAGCAGTGCAAATGTGAGACTGAGGCTTTATAGCCATTTGATGTTAATGTATCTGACAGTTATAATGCAAGACTGACATTAATAGCTCAAAGAATATGCTTGATTAAAAGATGACAAGATTACTTAAAGATGCCTTCAAACACAACATGACTGTTTAACAAGCAGGTAATAAGTTGTTCCATCTCTCAAGGAACTTAGAACAGCTCTAAAAATTATTTTTTCAGTGGCTTGCAAACATCTGGTACCTTGGATGGTAATAAAAAAAAATTGGCTTATAAAACTCACTTCATCTACATCCTGCCTCAAAGCTTAGGTTCTGAAACTTATTTGCCAGTCACAGTGTCTTATCCTGCACAGGTGTTTTGTACTGTGTATGGAACCACATATAGCTGAAATACATCAAATTCCTTTAGCAGTTAAAATTCCTAAATTATGCCAAAATCCTCGTACTCAAGCTTCAATAACAAATGCCTATAGACAATGTAAATAGTTGTCCTTGTTAAACCGACCTGTTTGCCAGCATTTACACACAAACTGCACGGAAGAACTTTGTATATAAATTGGGTGCTGACCACTATTTCAGTGAGGGCAGTGTCCAACCAGGAGGGACATTAGTCTAAGGTCATCTCTGTAAATAACTGTAAACTGTTACAGTTCTGTTACAGGTCTGTCAGGTCAGGTCAGCTGATTTTAAATTCAGCCACCACTGCAGCTTGCATTCACAGTGCCAAGTACAGCACTGGAGAGACAGGTATTTCTCCATACAGTAGCATAATGACAAGTTCATGAGAGATGGAAAATTGATGTCAAAAGACCTGACAAAATTCAAATTTTATGATACACCTTATGGGTTTTATAAACACAACTTCATCCCTGTTGAGAACCTGCTTAACAATGGCCATGTTGAAGCAGATAAACCTTGTCCAGTCCCCATCTGTACAGAGAAGATGTACAATGTGTACTAAGATGATACCAACCTATGAGTTTTACTCATCTGCCTGCTGTACTGTTCCTTTCTCAGAGACGTAGATACCATCCAAGAATTTCCTGATATCCTTGTTCTTGACTGTAGTGGCTTGCTGGATCAAGGCAGCTGCAGACAAAGCAAGACCATGAGCACAAAGCCAAGAGGTCCAAGCCAACTTGTAGCCTTTGTTTATGCTCCAGTATTTTAACTAACAAATGGAACTGTCATCTAGAGAAAGGAATTACCAACTTGAAATCCTGTCAGTTCCAATGAAAACAGGATGCATTTCACTGAGGTGGTCTTGGCAAGTCAAGGCAGTGACAGTTCATTACTGCACACACGTACAACTGAAAAGATGAAATGTTTGGTGCCAAAAAGACCGTAAGTACTGACTCAAAAAAAAAGGTTCCATGAACTTGTAAAACCACCTATAAGTTCAGGAACAGCATAAGGAACTATGAAAAGCAACTACAGTGATTAGAGAAAAAAAAATTCTGGGCTGTGTACCCAGGGTTTGAGGCAAAAAGTTTGCTAAGCTGACATCTTCAGATAAAAGTATCCACGTGATCTTCCCACACATCTACTTTCACAAACCTGAATTGGAGACCAACTCAATGTCATTCCCTTCAAGGATCAGCTCATCTTTCTGGGCTTGAGATACTGCACAGGTAACACCTATGGAAAGGCAAACACAATCAACACTGCTGAAGATGTTAAGTTTTAAAAAGGTAGTATTAATGTCCTGTCCCAGTTTACAGATCTAGAAAGCAGCATTCAAGACAGTAATCAGCTTCTATGACTTTGTTAGAGAGAATCCTTCAAATGCATTCCAGGGCTGTCCTCCCTCACATAGTTTCAAAATTTAAAGATCAGTGCAAGTCATGCTCTGGATTGAAAGCTACTGAAGTGATATTCATGCTTACCCATTATTACATTACAGCATTCATCACCAACACCGTGTACAAGCCAGGGATTTTGCCAGCACAGCTCTGTCAGCCAGGTGGTGCCATTTCCCACAGGCTTGTGGTCATTAAGACAGAACAGGAGTCACCTCAAAAAAAGCCACTAAAAACCACCTGCCCCCTGTCACATCAAGTACTGTGTTTGTACTAGCAATGCAGCAAATACTCACAAGGAGTAAACACTAGAACATTCAAGAGTCTAACAGGAAAGTTGCATTTGTAAGGAGAGTCACTGAGAGTAACTGCAGTTTCATCTACTGAATCGAGATTTCAGTTTTTAAGCCAGCCCTTTACTATGACTAAATGCCAACTTAAAAAAATCAAATACAATAATCAAACACATCCTTAATATCCCACAGTAAATCAAAGACCCTGTAACTCCACACTGTATCTGTGAGTGTTTTTGAGCAAGTCTGATGCATTCCTCTAATGCCACCCCAAAACATCATCATTCACACTGAATATCCTTATCCATGCTCTTGCCAGAAGTGGAATTAGAAAGAAACCAAATGGATATGGAAAGTCTTTCCTACAGTCTTAATGTAACTCTGTTTATGACATGTTCTGTCACCTCCATTCAGAAATTTATCAAGTTCCAACACTCAAGTGCCTACTCTTCTGTTAAGATATTTTACTAAAATTCAAAGTGTGCAAGATGCAAAAACAGCAAATAAGATGGTCATTTCTAAGTTTATCATGCATGCTCCTAGATAATCAGCAAATTCAAACTACAACAAAGTAGATCAAAAGTAGATCGAATATCAAAAATATGATGTGGTGTGAAACTATTTCATGGATAATGTTTTTAAAACAGAAAACACAAATCTAAAATTCAGCACCTGCAGTTTACCACAATTAAGCTTATCTGCAGTAAGATCTCACACTGATGAAAGTAAATCCTGGACTCCTTGTGTTACAGTAACTAACTCTAAAGACACTTATTAGCTAGTTCTCACTACTAAAAATAAATTACAGTAGCACTATTAATAATAAATCTAAATAGTGGCAAAAGTATCACAGGAAGATTACATAAATTCAGACAATCAAATGCTGCTCCAACAATTATTCAGCATCTCCCACTCTCAGTGGCAGTGCCCAAAGAAGAGAGCTTGGATAGTCTAGTTAGCAGTGGCAGAATGCACGTCCAGAAAGGCTCACCTGGCCTCATGCGCACTCTGCGAATGTACTTCTCTCCCAAGAAGTTGCGGATCTCCACGAGCGAGCCGTTCTCCTGTATGACCACATTGATGGGGAAGTGGGCGTACACCGACCTCATCTTGTAACGGAAGCCCTGGGATGCAGGACAGAACCACGTATTGAAAGCAGAACATGCCAAAAGGTAGAACACGTGCATGAAGCTTATGGGAGAAATCTAAACTCAAGGTGTAGCAAAAGCTTCCTAGAAAGGGCAGGACACTGAGCCCAAGAGACATTTGTGCTTTCCTCCACCTGCACAATTTGCTTGACAGCAACTGCAAGGAAAAAAGTAAGAAAAAGCTACACCTTGGATGCTTAGAAACGCTCTCCATGCAGTAGGCTACCACTGCAACTAACAAAAATGGCAGCAGTTTCCAAAGAGAACTTACCAGAGTGACGCCCTTGATCATGTTCTGGACATGGCTGCAAATTGTGCGAACTGTTGCCAGCTCCTTTCTGTTACCCCACCACTTGTCAACACGCAGCTGCATGAAAAAACACATTGACAAAGCTTTCAGCTACACCGCAAAACTAACAACAATGTAATTTTGTGAGAAATGAGGAGCAAAACGTTCAGATAAATTAGCCAAACAAAACCACAGAACTATTTTGTTTCTTTGACAGACTACTAAGGGCCCTCCTGGCTCCCTGTCTTTTAAATCCTAACCCTCAGACATGTAAGAAACATTTGCTTTCTTCATGTCTTGCCACTAACAAGTCTTCACAAGAGCTGTGGTAGATAAATATGACATCTTAAGCTGAAGGACGTATTAGCAACTGCTAAGCATGTTGTCGTAAAGTCACTCTCCTATGCATAATCAATCTAAAGGAAACACTATGTGTGGATCCACTGTTTCAGTGAAATATTTGATCTTTGTGAAAAAGTAGCTGAAATCAGTCACTCTTGGTATTTTCTTAATAGTTTTTAAAACAATATGAAAACATTATGCATTTATTTAGAGAACACGTGCTCTCCTGGAAATCAAATAAACCGATTTTCATCCACTAAACGAACCAGTTTGCAGAACAGCATACAAGGATCAACCCCTTTCCCTGTGACTGTCACTACAGAAGAGTGTAATCAACACGTTCACTCCAACACTACACAACTGCAAGGCTCCCTCAGTGCCTCAGTAGGCCCCATGCCTCCATCAGACCAAGCTCTTTGAGAAAACACAGAAATAAACAAAACCAACCCAACAACAGACCTGCAACTGAACATTCTCGTCACTCTCCTACACCACCAAGAAGTTTTCAAGTCAACTACATGGTTCCCCTCCGTCTCCGGGCACCGAAACGGTCTGTGCAGCACTCACCTTCTTGTGCTTCTTTCCCAAGAGGGACAGCTCCACGTTGATGTGGTTAAAATCCCTCCGCAAGGTTCCTCGGGGCCCCTTCACAGTGACCGTCCGGCCCTTCAGCGAAACTCCCACTGCGAACCAAAGGCGGACGCGTTACGGGCTGCGGGGCGGCACCGCCGGACGCCTCCCGAACGCGGCGCAGACTGACCTTGCTCGGGGATGTCCACGGTCTGGTTGCTGAGGATGGTCTTCATCCTGCGGGAGACAACGGGAGAGATTGGAGGCTCCCGCGGCCCTGTGCTCGCGGAGACTCCGCCCGCACGGACGCCCCCACCCACGCTACCACCGCCGGGCTCCGCTCCCCGCACCGGCGCCCCCCGCCCGGGCCCGGAGCGCGGCGGG
>VZRZ01006446.1:18555-42981 GCA_013398175.1 Climacteris rufus | reverse complement strand
AGGCCGGCCGCGGCCCCGAGGCGGGCCCGTCCCGGCGCCCGTGTCCGAGCGGCCGGCTGCACGGCCCCCACGCTGCCGCTGCGCGGGGACTGGCAGAACGCGCCTTCCTTGGCGTCTCTCACTTCTCTGTGCCCTTTCCTGTGTTTTTCTCTCCCCCTTGTGCCGGAAATGCGCGAAGGAAGGTGCGCGACCCCCGAGCCAACTTCGAGCAGTCCGTACGCGTGCTCAAACACGCCAAAGAGGTCCAGCCCGGCGTCATTTCTAAAACCTCCATTATGCTGGGGCTAGGCGAGACAGATGAACAAATATATTCCACAATGAAATGTAAGTTGAAATAGATGCCACAGGTATGAATTTTACTGTGCTGGAAAACAGCTGTAAGCATCTTTGCCTCTCCATGTGAATCAGTTTGCTGGTGCAGGAAATGTTTTCTAAGTTCCATGGAAAAAGAAAAGTTCGGTTTAAAAAGACTGAATTTCTGAAATGTACTGCCTTCATATAGCTTTCAGATTCAATTTGACAGGTAAACCCATCTTGTGTTGATTTCAATGGAAATTATAAGTATTTTTGTGTAATTATATTAATGTTATCTTTTCAATACTTAAATAACAGGCGTGCAACATTGTCGCCTCATTGTGCATTCCTTTTTAGAAATAGAGACCTGATTGCTTAAATTATTTCAGTTTAGATACAAAAATGTTTTTATCTTTGGAGCTGTAGCATGTTCTTATGTTTTCATGTAAATGTATTTTTAAGAGGAGAAAAAAACCCCACTCACAGTGGTAAGTGAATACAATGCACTTCAAAGAAGTAGTTCATAAATCCTATGGCATTTCTCCCATATCCTGAAAAAATGTCTATCTGCCATTTCATTTTGTGTACAAACATTTAGAGTACAGCTATGTAGTCTAGTTTTTTTGCAATTGGGCCAAAAACTTATAGTTCCTGATTTTCCCATTCTTCCTTCCTAGCATTTCCTAGCCACAAGGATATGACATTTCAGATTTGGTGCTATTTGTCTTCAGGCCACTTTCATGCACATATACAGAAGCAAATTGTTACCCACCATGTTCATTCAGTTACTGTAGTTTAATTCCCCTTCTGTCCCCTGGATACAAATTAAAGAGCATCTAAATGTGCTGGTATTGTCCCCATTTCTTTACAGAACCATATCAGTCTAAACAGAGATTCCACGTTAATGGGGAGTGCAATGCTGTAGTCAAAATATTGTATTTTCTTCCTGTTTGATGTGGGGCAAGTAGTCAGAAAATAAATGGGGATGTTCATGCAAACTCTCATTCCTCAGCCATCCCTTTGTTTAGATCACCCCTCTCGCTGCAGTGAACATAATTCTTCAGGCCAGCTGACTATCAAGTGACTGGGTTTCCCTCTGTAAATAGGCTACCTGAACTCATTTGCTGTTTATTGATACTCCAATTGCAAAGACAAATTTAGGAGATTCTGCAGGCATCAAGACTGACATATGTCCCAAGTGTGTACAACTGGCCATTGCCCTGATTTATGGCACGAGAACCGGCCTCATCTTTTCGGCATGAAGGCTCTTGAAGCAGTGAAGCGCCCCATGTACTGTGCATCCATCTTTTATCAAATGAAGGCTCTGACCTAAAGGCACTGTGGGAAGCAGCAATATAGAGACAAGAGCGTGTCACCTCTGCAGTGAGTGCAGCAGCAGTGAGTGAGCCCCAGCAGCAGCATGGGCTCAGCACGAGTTTTGTGGCGTCCGTGCCTGGAGGCTGCAAGTTCCCATCCCTGCGAGCAGGGTGCAGCCCCCAGGGTGCTGTGCAGTGACCCTTGTTCAGAGCTGGGGTGAGGGTGTTTTCTAATTGCTGACAATCCCTTGTGATCCTTCTGCCACTAACAAGGAATTCTGTCTTTACAGTACTGCGGGAAGCAGATGTAGATTGTTTGACCCTAGGACAGTACATGCAACCGACAAAACGTCACCTAAAGGTAAAAGTGCCTTTAATTCACAGGCAGAATTATGGTCTGTACCTTGCACTGTCATCCTTACTCTAACTGCAGATGTTGGGACAAATTTCCTTCCTTGTTTAGCCTGACAATGATTATTTGTTATGGACTCTTCACTAAAAATTACCTCAGCTGTGTAACCCTTTCCATCTTCTGCAGACTTCCCAGTGCTAGTTTCTGCTGTGAGCTGGGGAGACAGCTGGAACTGAGGCATGATTCTGCAAAACAGAATCTTGGAAAACAGAGCTTCAGTGTATGTCTCAAACATAATGGCTTAAACCAGTGGCCCTTCACTGTCTTATAGGCTCTCCCTTAATGGTGCCACTTCAGCTGGGAAAATTACCACTTTCTGCTTCTGCAGTTTGTCTAGAGCTTTGCTCTCTGTTGTGTTCCTGTGTTTCACTGAAGTAACAGTGAAGAGATTTGTAGGACTATTGTTTTTTACTAACTTGGACAGAAAAAAAGGCTTGCTCAAAATAGGACTACAAAAACAGAGTGAAGAAAATGATAAAGCAACAACTAGAAATTAAATTCTGAAGTTTTCAGCTAAATCTGAAAAGCAAATAAAATACATTCTTTTGGTAGAAAGCAGAGCAAAAATACAGTTTGTGACTTCACTGATGGAAGCTTTGGAGTGAAAAATTTCAAACTTGCAATATAACTATGTTTCATTTCACTGTATGCTAGCTATAGCCATTTCCTTTGCATTAATACCTGATCAAAATTAATTCTTTTCCCTCAGGTTGAGGAGTACATAACTCCTGAAAAGTTTAAGTACTGGGAAAAAGTAGGAAATGATCTTGGGTTCCATTACACTGCTAGTGGGCCTTTAGTGCGTTCCTCCTATAAAGCAGGTAAATGACTGAGAGCCATTAGACTCTATAGCAGGTAACATTTTATTATACAAAATTAAAATGGTGAGGTAATGTGCAACAAAGCTCATCTTAGCTGAAGGACACCTGATACAGTCGTCTTTTTTTTATTAATTATTTACACTGTCTCCTGTAGATCGTACAAATGCATCAGTCTGACAGTAATTAGTATTTGTACAATTGCTGTGCTGCTTAAGCTAGTTTTTTTGCCAGAACTATTCTGTACTCTACGTAATGTGTGAGGCAGGATAAAGGGTACCAAATTTGCAAGTTTTCCTTCACATTCTGCCTCTTGGGTGCTTCTGGGTTCAACGGGGGCCTTGTTTGTTTGTGATGCAATTTTGTTGCTTTAGACAGAATTTATTTATAGTGCTTTAGACATAATTAGAGACACTTATGACAGTACTTTTTCTGACAAAGCACTGGGTATTAAGTAGCAGCTTATGTTAATGGAACTGTTGTGTAGGTATAACATCCTGCTGGAAGTAACAATTGTAGTATAGAATAGAACACGTGCTAAATAAGAAATGTATCCTTCTGCCTTATTTTATTGAAATACCTACAAATCATTTTGGTTGGGTTTTTTTCCTTTTAATTAGGTGAATTCTTCTTGAAGAACTTGGTAGAAAAAAGAAAGACAAAAGCCATCTGAAAATGAGAGTGAACCTATTTAAAGCAGCCAGTTTTAAGGATCCTTTTTTCAGTGCATAATTGTACTCAGTTCCAGAAATACAGAAGACCAGATGGTGGATATATGAATAAATTTACTATCTTCCCAGAACACTTTTCTCTCATCAAAACACATTATTTCACCTCATTTCTCCTGGCAAGGCTACAACAGAGTACTTCTAGTGTTCAGCAAAAAGAAGATAGAACCAATGTTGAAAGAGTGATGGAACTGAGGTGGAAGAAATAACTGTAAGCTGGGAACAAAGATTGGACAGATTTATAGGTCCAATACTACAATCAGCATTGCTGCAGTTAATACCTGGGAGGATGCTGACAGTAATTTGAAAGGTACTGATACTTTGGTGTATCTTACTATTATGTAACACAAGCTTGCAGGGGCTCTGGAGTTCTAAGGAAAGACTGTGTACATGACAATGGACCAGATTAGGGTTATCTTGATTCACACCAGAGAAAGTGTAGTGATACTCCTTCAAAAGATGGCATCTCTTACCTGCATCTTGAGAAAATGAGCTGTACCATTCTGATACCTAAAGCTTTTCCAGTGTTTGCAGGTCTGGAAGTGTGAGCCTTGGTAAATACAAGGTATCAAGCTGAAGACGACGAGTCCTTTCTGGCAAGAAAATTAACCTTGTGTAGACAGCATTTAATTTAAAATGGAGTATCAGAGTTGGTGTAGAATCATAAATGGAGCCACCTTTACTTTGTTTACATGACTGTAACAACCCCCACCGAGTTGGAGAGGTGCTTCTTTAGTATTGGGTATGCAGAACTGCTGCTATTCTGTACTGTGCTCCTATTGCATGGCTGTGTTCTTGTCATTAAAGGGCACTTAAAACCCCAGTGGTTGTGTTTGGTGGGTCAGGTTGCCTGTCCCTTGCTGCTTGGTCTGGCTGGTAAATCTGAATGCAAAGGAGTAAACCATACCAGGGGTGAAACGTGAAATCCACTGCGTATCACACTAAGCTCAAGCAGAAATAAAAACATGGCATATGGTACATAAACAGCTCTACTTTACAGCAATAATAGTGATGATTGTCTCTCCCTAATTCTCAGCTACAGACATTAGATACCATTTCAGAACTGGCTTCACCTGTATCTTTGTGAAGTTATTTGGGAAACATTCCAGGACTTTGCTATCTGGTCCTAAACTTTCACCATGCAGGTAATTCTATGACTGGCTCCAGTACTTTAAACTCCTGTAGTCTGTAGGAAGGAGAGTGGACCCTCCACACCCTACCAACTCAGCAAGGTGGTAGAAGGAATACAGCTACCTAGCAAGGTAATATATAGAAGAAACTTGTTATGAACAACAAAAGTAAGATTATACCACTGAGGCCAGTGATGCACAATTGACACTTCACAAAATTAAGTACAATAGTATTAAAGCATTATGAAGACAAAATTTGAACCAAGAAGAAATGTACTAATTCACCAGTGAAAGGGGAAAAGAAATGTGAGCCATGAGGAACAGAGTGGAAGAAGGGATAAGCAAAAGAATAGCTGTACTTTGTAAGGGCAGAGAGACAGGAAAAGGTGTTGGGTTTTTTTAATTACCAATATTATTAATAAATTAAAAAATTTAAATTAAAAAAGTCCTATTGATAGTCATGGAAAGACAATCAAATGTGTTTTTTAATTACCAATATTATTAATAAATTTAAAAATTTAAATTAAACAGTCCTATTGATAGTCATGGAAAGACAATCAATACAAAGGTATACTTTGAGCCAAAAATGCCCTGCTTCAGCAGAAGTGCACTTGAGTACTACAGCAGGGAAAGGTTATCAGCTATGGCAAGGAAATTCAATACTCCTTCCACTGCAGCAGACAGAGAGGGTTACAACATCAGCTCCAGGACAGCCACATATTTAACAGCTGCCAGTGTTTATTAGAGGTCCTAGTGTAAATAATGGGTTTGACTTGCCTACAGAGCAGAGTTAACAGAATGTGGCTGTAGCTTCTGCTAATTTACTGCTCTTTCAGCATATCAGCACCAGAAACAGAGAAAAAAGGCAATCTGAGCCATACAGCCATTATCAAACTGGAACAAGAGAGCATTGCACAGTGACTTCTTTACATTGAGAAATAATGCTTCTTGAATCACAGTCCAATATTACTTCATGTTAGAATTACCTTATGAATTGCTGCTGGGTGGTTCAGAAGATGATCTCATGTTCTTACACAACTGTCTGCCAACTGTCTGGTACCAAGTTTCAGAAGCTACACAAAAGCTTTTCTAGCTGCATGTCTTGCTGTGGTTTCTAAGAGTTACACTTTGACTTCATAGATTGGAGAGGGTCTTTGCTTCTTTCATTTTTTTTTAACAATGTTTAAGGACAAGCCCCAAAGTTCTTTTTCTAGTTACAAATTCCTGCTTTTACAGCCATCTTACTTCCTTATTGCCTATTCAGTTTTTCCATAACTATGTGTTAAAGCACCAAACTCTCCCAAACGTCCTCATTGTAATTCAGCACAGGTTTCATGACTCAGTTTTGTTTGCAATGAAGTTTCATGTTTGGTGACATTTTCTTTTTGTATGTCAATCACATCATTCTGTCAGTTTGTTTCACAAAGCAGCTATAAAATATTTTAAGAAGCATTAATCATACTTGCAATCAGGAAAACATCACGCTGAGTTTTGGGAATAGGATTTAAAGTTGACACAGACACTTAAAAAGAATGAATAGTCTTTTTTAGCATCATCACATCAATCTACTACACTGTGTGAAGCATAATTAAATGCTATTCATAGAGAATTGTTGCATCTTCCAGTAACTTCAAGTCCTTAGGTGAACTGAACACTCTGGCTTTGTTGATTTAAGAACAGTTTTAAATTTTTTCCTACTTGATGAATAATTAATATTGGTGTCCCCTTCATTTGAAAAGGTGTCAAGTATTGATGCTTTACTACAGCGTGGTAACTTATTGCAGATGTTCAGCTTTGAGCAGAAATTTTAGCTTGACATAGCAAAAGCAAGTCATGAAAGCTGACTCCAGCATTCCTAAATCAGATCTCTGTTATGCCTTCTGTATTGTTTTGCAATTAAATTCCAACTTTAGCTGTTGAACAAGATTATAGCACTACACAAACCTCAAATGAGAAGTGTAAGCTGTTTGGCCAGTACAAAACCTCGCCCTTAACTGCTCCAACAGTAATTAGTCTTGGTCAAAAATGTGTATTCTATTCAGTTGGAATAGTCTTGGCTATTGTATTCCTGGAACCAGACTGGTTTTAGCTGCATAAAGACTTGAACACACATTCATGGAAGAAAAGTGGTACCTCTTGCCTGGCACTTACCCAAGATGTACATAGACAAATTGTAAGACCCAATTTATGCAGTCTGTATGATACCACTCCAAGACTTATGTTAAATCTGGATTTGCTTCAGCTGTTGTATTCACATTTTTGCAGCGTAAAGCAGTCTTATCATGGGATTGCATTTTAAGAACCCCATAAAAAGAACTTCAGGGCACAGGAGCCCATTGGTCACATTACACAATTCTCATCCAGAATTACATGTTATAACATCCATACACAAAGACTCAATAGCATTAGACCTCATCTCTTACATGAGTTACCCAAGCCTGCAAAGCGGGAATACAGATCTCCAGTTCTTACTCCCTGACAACTGTCCTCTGAAGACAATGGCTTATGAATCACAGTGCTGCACAAGCTTCTGAAGCTCTTCCTTTTGGCCTGTGGTAAAGTGCTCTGGCATATGTGCAAGGTAAGTATTGCTGTGTCCTGACAGAATGCTCCACTGGATTCATCCCACAATCCCAGTTCTCCCACTATTAAGAACGCAGCCACCAAGAAACTAAATTGACTCTAAGAAAGCAAGGGAAATGCCAGGATTAGTTTTACCTCTTGTTGCTCTTCAGAAAGGATCTGCTTCAAAGTGATGAGGACAGGTCCCATACTGAGGCACTACTGCAGCAGAGTGCAAGTTTCAGAAAGACATCCTGATTTTCTGACACCTCTACTCACCCTCCTGGTAAGGATGGGCCCTGAAGCAGTGCTGTGCTAAGCTGAACAGTCAAGGACAAGAGATCCTACAAGTACAAATTGTCAGCACCCTCTTTTTAATCCCCAAGGAGCAGTGAGCAGCCTGCCCCCTTGGGTGCTGAGGTGGCCAAGAGGATGTGCACCTGCCACGACAGGGTGATCTGCCTCTTGGATCACAGTGCTTCCAAGTACCACAAGGGCATCCCAGGGCTGCTGTATGAAAGCAGCACTGGTCAGCAGCAAGGAGGAAATGCATGATGAAAGATGACAGTTTGATTTTAAGCCTCCATAATTCCCAGTCACTTTGAGTGGCTTCTGATGTGCTTCTCTGAGAAGAAACTTCCAGTAGGACAAAAAGCCTGAGGCATATTTGCCCAAAGTGCCAGACAATTGCTGCAGAGTAAGCCCCTATGTGGAAGCCATTAACATGCAGAATCTGGAAACACCTGGTTCAAGGATACAGCTATTTCAGCCAGATAACAGTCTTGTCTATTCAAATTGTTACACAAGTTCCTTTAATCTTCAAGTATCTGCCCTAAAGCTTAAACTGTATGTACATTTCTGTGGGTAAGCAGTTACAGTAACAGCACTCATTACCAAGACACTGATGTTACCCAGTTTAACTATGCATACAGCATGCTTGAAGGCACACCAGTTGAATCAATTCAGAAGGTATTATGTGACTAGTTGCAGGATAATTCTCTAATATCCCAACACTATATTATTCAACTAAGACATCTGTATCTTCTAGTCTGAAACCTGTTCATGGTCATCCTTCTCTATTCCCCCTTCCATGTCACAACCCCATGCAACAAGCCAAACACAAACACTGTCATATCAAGGATTTTAATAGCACTGGCCAATTGATAATAATAAAAACAAGTAGAAACAAAGTAACAATAAAGGCAAAAATATCGAGAACATTGGAAGTATTCATTCCTACTAATTAAATGAGGTAGCAAGCTGACTAATTTATGGGGCTGAATTTCTTTTTAATAATTTCTTCACAGCAGAGATTAATTTTTTTGCAGATTCATTAAAAAAGCTGCTTTCAGATGAAGTATGTAAGGAGGGAAGGAAGGAAAAAGATAACCATCAGGTAACACTGAAGCCAAAATTTGTTTTCTACTTGGGCTGATACCAAATTAGGGTAATTCTGCTTAAGTTCAATGTTCAAAGCAGAATGCTCCTCTGCTGAAGATGGCCTGTGTTGCTGTTACTTAGGGAATACTTGCCCCAGGAATATGATGAAATCAATAATGTGTGGCTGCACATGGAATGTAGGCAAGACAACCGAAGAACCAAAACTGAAGATTTGCCAGTGGATCAGTTCATAGCTGCTGGTCCACTGGCACTGCTTAGATGATTGATGCCTGCAGAACTATCTGGTCTCCCAAAAGATGCAGTTCAGACAGCATCAGTGCAAATGGATCCCAACCAGGACTGGGGCATTATTGTTGAAGTCAGTTCTACCATAGGGCTGGACCTAAAGCCCACCAATTTACTTAGAACTGATCTTTTGACTTCAATGCCAGTGGGCAAAGAATCACCCCAAAAGAAAATGAAAAATTGGTGAGACCAAAGTTCCTAATCACAGTCTATAACTGGACTAAGCCAAAAAGACACACTATTTCTTTTGCTTTCATATCACTTGAAATATTTAAAGTGCTGTTTAGGAACATTTCTGGAAGTAGAAATCTGCAGTTTGAAGGTAACTTTTCCACTTAAAAGATGATTCATTATTAAAAACAGGTTTGTACCATCTTCAGTAACCAAAAAAAAATTGCTATAAAAATAGAGATTTGAAAATAGACTGAATTCACATGTACCAGGTATCATTTCTAGTGTAAAATTGGTTTAGTTTATGAAAAATATATTTCCTTAAAAAAAGCATAGGCTTACAGTTATTATCACTAAGAAGATCCACAGAATTCCTTCAGTACCTATTAAACATTATACTCTAGGCTTTTTGACAGGTGGGTCCTGCAGGCTGAATTTAGGAATTTCACATGAAGAAGCAAAAGGAATTCTTTTGGCTGACACTTTCTTTCCAATTGTTTCAATCTGAAAAAGAAAGCACATTTAACAAGTGAGTGTGGCAAGCTAACAATCGTGTCAGTCTATGAGGAATCTACAAAAAACACATTTTATGAACACTAAAATAACACAAACCACAGTGTGCCCAAGGACAATTTATGTGACTGGACCTGCAAAGAGTTTGTTTAGAAACCAAAAGAACCAATCTGCCTTTGACAGGCAGGTGCAATGCTCACAGACAGTGCTTTGCCTTCTTAAAGCTGCATCTTGCCAATTTGAACATTCATCTGCCTCACCTTCCATAGTATTACCAATATAAATGCCATAAAATCTTTCTGGGTATTCATAAAATGTGGGTTCAGATTCCTCTTCCTAAACATTTATACTAAATTAGCATGGAAAGATCTCTTTCCCTCTTTAATGCAATAGGCTGTTTTTGAAGAAACACAACTCTGAAAGGCTAAAGGCAGCCAACACTACAAGAGAAAGTGTGTAACAAAGCCAACATACACAGGGCCAGGTACTGCAAAATTCAAAGAGCAAGGCACATTCCCCTAATTTCTAGGTCAGACTAACGTAAATCACTAAGGACAGAGCTTGTAGAAGACAAAACACCAACTAGTAGGACAGTGCAGACACTTAGTAAATAAGCAGAGCTGTAGCTTTGCTCTTAGGTAATGCAGGTCAGATGCAAAGCACCAAAAGACAAAATATATCAACTATTTTAACAAAATTTTCATGAATATATTCTAGGCAGACATCTGAGTTAACTCTCAAGAGAGTTGTTTAGACACTCAGGTGAGCTGTATGTACGGTATTTGCCCATTAACAGCTTCAACTGCCTGGTTTAATGAATTTACAAAAGCTGGTTCACAAGCAGTGTAAGTAATTGTAGCTTCAACAGGGAGAAAATATCAAAGACAGAAATCTCATAGCCATTAGGAGAGTAAACATCACACTCAATAGTACAGGAATGAAAAATGACTGAAACGTGCATCTGATCTGGCTTGTAGATTCTTATTGTTTCTGGCTGAGATGCTGCTATCAGATTATTCTGAGATTTGGTGATTTTAGTTTTACTCAAAGTCTGTCTATGCTGAAAGTGCTTCAAGCCCTTCCGTGAAGCCTTACTCTGCTTTCCTGGCTTGAACCTGAGCAGATTTTTTTTTCTCAAATCAGAAATTACTCTGCCTAGAATCACAGAGCTTCACATTCATATTTCCTGAATTAAGCTTCCACTGTGGAAACAGGTTATAATTGAAATGATAGGTGTGTTTAAAGTTATTTAAATGGCAGTTTGAGAAAAAAAATTTAAACCAGCTCAAATTCATAGGTTTGGATTGTATACAATGGAAATGCTATTAGCATTGGGCTGTCTAATGCAACAGCTTTTAACAAGGGAAGTTAAAAAGACTGTAGCCCTAAAAACTTAAATTTGGGCGTTGTCTATTTAAGATAAAATCCTTTTTATTATTTTATGCAGAGAATATAGATCAATTGTTAAATGTCTTAGTAATGATATTCTGAATGAAAAATCTGGATAATAAACTTGGATGACCAACTGGATTATGGATGACAAACTCACAAATAGGTTAAAAATTCAACTAGAATTTCATAGAAGAAATGCAAAGGTACAGTCACTGATCTACAGTCTTTAAGCCACAGAAGACTTCAGAAGAGAAATTCCTAGGAGAAATATCACACAGGTTATAATTTGATTGAGAATTTTCTATTAGCTTAGAAAAACACTTGGCTAAAAAGTTAAGCATTTGCTTCTGGGTCCTCTCTCAAGTGTAAAAACCACCATTGTTTTGATCTTCTGCCTGATCTTACTCAAATGCAAAGGACTAAAAGGACTAATCAATCATCTCCTCCGGCCTCCCGTGTAACACTTTAGCATTTCACTATCTTCAGATACATCTTTGCATTCCCTGCTTTCACCTCCAGTATCAGCCAGCTTAGTTTTGCAAACCTCAGGGAGAAGAGTCCAAAACTTCCCTTAATAGTCTGTCGAAGTGAAGATCTCACTGGTTGATGAACACTTGCTACCTACACTACATCTTGTCCAGCTTAAAGTCTCATGTCTCCAGCAAACCTGCTTATATGTTTTGTGAGGAGCAAAAAGGGTGCCTACATCTTATATTTACTTCTGCAGGAAGTGTGTTTTGCTATCCTGTTACTGCCAATTTCAAAAGCTTCTTTTTTTTTTTTTTTTGGTGATATCAAAATAAGATTCCAATTAGGTGCTATGGCATAGGTTATAATATGCAGGCTCAGCCCTTCTGCTGGGTGGTAACAGCAAAGACTGCAGGTCTGGAAGAAACAGTGAAGGGGCTAGTTTTGGAGTCAAATATCCTGCCTAGAATAAATTTAGGTATGAGATTTAGCAGTTTTCACATCTCATAACTGTCCCTTATTTCCCTGCTCCAAAGGAGGGCAGAACAGCATTCAGATGTTAGGCTTATGGTTGAATTCCACGATCTTAGAGGTCTTTTCCAACCGGAATGATTCTATGATTCCAAGGCAGGCTTATACTGTGGAATGTTGATGGCATAGGCTGATGTAGCTTCAACTTTGACAGAGCATCAGTCTATGAAAGCAGTAAGATAAGGGAGGAAGACAGCACTAGAGAACACTTAAGAACAGACAGGTTTACATTTAAATCCTCACCTGAAGAGTTTTTTTTCCCCTTGCTACTCAGTCATTGAAGAAGGAGAACAAGAGAAAAAGAGAACAGAAGGAAAGAAACATAAGAAGCAGGATCACTCAGCTGATTACCTGGAAGCCAATGACTTGTAGCTCATTGTGAAGATCATCTAGAACTCTCCTACCATCAAAGATAAATGCAGGCTTCAGCATTTTCTTATGAATACGTTCATAATCCAACTCCTGTCAAGAGTAATGAAAGCAGATAGAATAATAAGTACTATAACACTCCCTCTTTTTTTCTTCAGTTTAAATTAAAGATAACATTTACCTTAAACATGTCCCATTCAGTGCAAATTACAAGGGCATGAGCTCCATCACAGGCTTCATAGGGATCTTTACTGATAGTGACCAACCGAGACACTGTAACAGAAGGAAAATAGTTTTATTCTGCACATGTCTTTAACATCAGTCTGGCACATTTCTGGCAAATGAGTCTCCTTCCTTGCCCTACACAAACAAGCAGTTTCTAGTCACTCACCTAGAGATATTTTCTACCAGGACACCTACCACTTTGATTTTACTTATTTAAATGAAAGCAGCTCATACCTGGCATTTGAATAGAGTCAGAGCACTTCAGTGTTTCAAGTCAAGCATTCAAATTTGATGTACCCTCTAGAATTAGAGGGTACTATGGAGTGTTCAAATGCCCACTCTCACAAAGGTCACTGTCTGTACAACAGCAGCACATCACAGTTTCTATTTTACACAGTTCACACTAGAGAAGACACACGTGGCTCCCCAGGGGCTGCCTGAGCTGCTGCCTGGAGAAAAGCCTCCCCTTTCCCTCTAATTCAAGGGACTGTCAAACAATGGACACTCTTCACTACGGCTCAGTTTGCTTCATTCTCTTCATCTCTAGAAGCCTCGTCTATTCTCCCCATCCATGGGTTCCATTCCCCCTCTCCCCAGTAAGAAAACAAGAGGTACCCCTTTATCTCTCCCCAAGACATTTCTAGCCATAGATGATTACTTTAAAGTCTTCTTGAATATAAGGGAGCAATTTGAAGTGATATGAGGGAAGGGATAATGTTCAACAGTGCATTCCAGGATTACTTCTTTAGTTCTATTTTAGATATGCAAGAAAGAACTAACACAAGATAGTACTTGGGACACAAAGGAATTGTCAGAACAACTAGTCTCTCCTTCTGGACATTCTCTCTCTTCTTTCTAATTATGCAGAGAGAAAAACTCTTGACACCTATTCAAATGAGTATTTATTGAAAGAAAAATACACAGTAGTTGAGAATTAGCATTTATCCATAAAAGCTATGGGGAAAGAAAGAAGAGTGAGAGTAATCCTCTGAGATATGACCATCTTCTAGTAGGTGCAACCAACGTCATGCTGAAAATGAATTTATAATATTTAAACAGGCCCTGTGTATATTGAGAATAGGATGGAAAAGGAGGAATAAACTTGACATGAGCATTCTTACTTTGGTTATCTTCTGAGACACCTGGCTGTGAGAGATCCAAGATGATTTGTTCCTTAGGTACTTTAGGGTCATAGATATGGAGCTTTGCTCCTTCATCCATTAAATACTTGCTGATGTAGATACTGGATGACTCTCTAGGGAAGAGAATCAATCAGTTAGAGAACCAGATAGCATGGTCTAAGTAGTGAAAGTCTTCAAGTATCAGGATATGTAATACCAGAGTTTTTATATCAGCTTTACATTAAAAATCTTAGCAGCAACCCTAAAACCTTAAGGGACACCAAGGAGAATAATATGAAAAAAATCTGTCTCTCTTTTGTTGAATCATGCAAGAGAGATAATAAGTCCCAGGACTCCTATTGACCATAATTATAAAGGCCTAGAGTTTATAAGCTTTTCCCCCAAACTGCAGTTGTATCAAGTTTGATCTTTACAGGAAAACAGAAATAACCACTTCCAGGAAACAAAGCTGAAACTTTGGTTTCCCATGGCAATTTAGAACAGCTGCAAAAGTTTTTGCATTCTTTTCTGTGGAGAATGGAAGGACTCTGTCAAAATCCATCTTTGCTTGTGCAAGTTAATAAGGACTAGAGTTATCTGCTTAAGCTTCTGCATGATTCAGATCTGTTGTAGAGGTTGGGAATTAATTCTTACCCATTTACGAAAGAGTTACAAACCATTTCAGTCACAAGAAATGAAGGGTCCCACATCTGAGCTATTAATTCAATCCAGTGGGGGGGCATTAGATGCATGGCTGGTGACAACTGTAGGGAATCCATGCTGGTGAACTGAGCTCACTTGCTTACCTTGTGTCCCCAGTATCCTTTTTGAAAGCAAACCCTAAAATAGCAATCTTCTTGTCAGTGACAGTATTAAACAAGCTGTCAATAATGCGGGACGCAAATCTTCTTCTCTGGTAATCATTCATGTCTATCACCTGAAATGATACAAGACATGATGGTACAGAGGGGAGCCATTTTAAACCATAAACAGATTCTATTAACAGTCAAGCCAAACTGATATACCAATACATAAGTTCAGTAGAGGCTTAAAAAAGAAAGTTAAGCATTTTTACTCAGTATCATAAGCAATCCAAAGATAAATTTAGTTAATTTATCAAATTCTGAGATAAATCCTATTTTAAAAGGTGACTACTGATACACATAAACGCATCTTAACATGCATTATCCAGTTTAAAGGCTTGGATTTTTTTTCAAATTGCCTTTTTATAGAACAAAATTAAAACTTACTGCTTTCCACATCTCTGCTTAGAATACAATTTCAATGTTAGGGTACTTGATGTCACATGGACATTCCATTGCCAGACCTACACTTCTTAACACGCCACATATAACAACTGTGAGAACATTCTTAGCCTTTTTAATCCACACTAATGGATGCCAATACCCAAAATTCAACCACACTTAAATGCCTCACTTTCATTATTTTGTTGTTACATGAAAGTGGGTTCAATCACCAATTGTTCCTGTGCTTTCCTCCAGCCTGTTTCATACTTTGATCTCCAGCCCTTACACACAGAGAGCACTGGACCATGGATAAAATAGTGAAGGTAGCTTCCCTGACCTTGTCAGTGTTCAAAGTGGACTTGGAAAGGCTAAACAACCCTCTGGGTTGTGAAACTTTTAACCCAAATCAAGAATTAACAGCAGCAGCCTACAAAACATAAGATATAAACTATTGAGTAGAGGGATATTGATAAACCAGATTTATTTGAGGAAAAGAAATAAAAGCAGTGAAATTTATGTAACTCAACAGGGCAGTGACAGGCAACAAATGTACATTTGGCAGGGCAAGGGGAATAGATTTCTCTCTGTAAGTAAATTTTCAAGGAATGAAGATTTTGGTATTAGGGAGTCCTCCCTTCTCTAAAGACCAGAGAGAATAAAAGTTAGGATTCTGGGGCTGCTCTGATCCTCCAGTATTTGCATCTGGTCTGAGCCTTCCCATGTGCACACACTGCTGAGAGTGCAGTGCTCAGGCCATGAGGAAGGGGCTCATCCAGCTGCCTATAAGGATGCCCATTTGTGCACATTACATGACTTGAGCAGTGTGGGCTGGGCCAGACAGACCTCTGTGAGATGACAACAGTGCTCTGAGGAAGCAGAAGATGCAGGTAGGGGGCTGTAGAATGAGCACAGCATTTTACCTTACCCTAACTCTGCAGCAGCTGTTCTTACTATTCAATCTGTCCACAGTTTAATAAGCCATATAGAAACACTGCACAGAATTGCTCTTAAAACAAAGAGAGCATAAAAGCATTAAAAGTACTTTAACTAGGTTGTTTAGAGAAACAATGCAAGCATTTAGGCTTTAGTTAAATAAACACTTCCAGACAGAGCAAACTAAGTGTTCCTATGTCTTTGGATTGTCAAGTCACCAAGTAGGCTGCATTTTAAGAAGGATCCTTGTGATCTCAGAGAACAGAGCCAAACCAACTTATTTCTTTCAAGACAGTATTAATTTTTCCCTATTCATCAGATTATCAGTGAGGTAACATGGTTAGCTCCTGCAGTTTGTGCTACTCCACTTGTCTTACATCTTATAGTGAGTAAAAGCACTAGTTAGAGCAAATAACAGAACCTAGGACTCCTCCTCTTCCCTACTGTGCCAATGCATCCAAGTCCTACACTGAACCACACCTCTCCTGGATGCTTGCACAAGGCTCATGCAGTACATGAGTCTCTCCACCAATGGAATGCAGGCCTCTCTGCTATGACTAGGCTGTCCTAAAGAAACATGTTTTTAAGGAAGATGTCAATCTAAATCTCTGAAGAGGCAGACAGCATAAAACCCGTGTCTTCTTTGCCCCAAGCAATTAATGAATTATATTTGCAAGCAAGTAACTAGGCTGCTGACTAGCCCCTGCCTGGAGGTTAAACTCTGAACAGGACATCAAAAGCCACTGGGCATCACAGCTAATGGGATAAGCTAACAAAAGTCACAGATAGCACTCAGAGTTGGCAGAGTTTTACAGGCAGTTATAGGGGAATTAGGGGTGAGATCCAGCCAAGTTTCAGACATTTGGAAAGGACCTTTTGGGGAAGAGAACCTTGCAAAGCCAACAAAGCCTAAGTAACCCCGTCAACAGTACCGTATGTCTGTGATGACCTAGATGATGATACAAGAAATACTGGACTTCAGTACAGATGTTCCACCAATGACCAGTGATGAAGTAGTAATTGTAGGCAGGTTGTTTATCTGGCAGCAGACTGGGATGGAGAAGAATGAAGGGAAAAAAGGCTAGCCAAAATGAAGATTAAAAAAAGCAAAGCTGCTAATAAGGTAGGCAAATCATGTGCTTGTTATTCTGGGGGCATCTGCTAGGCAGCCTTATACTTCATCACCACAGACAAATCAGGACAATAAACCAAAGCTGGTTTTTGACTCAAAGCTGCTACTCCTTCAGGATTGGGAAGAAAGGTGAGGTGCTTTCACTGGTTAATAAGGAAACATTTGCTAGTACAGGCTGAGCATCATGGTATAATTGCTGCATTGGAGCTAGGCCTGAGAGCACCCATATCTTCCCAGCCATTCCTAACATTAAGCCAGGGAACAGCAACCATGTTTATTTTAAAAAGTAGCAAGTTTTGTTGAGTTCTTTCAGAACTGTAAAAGTAGACCCTAAGGGAAAGATCTCAAGTTCTGAATTCAAAGTAGACAGATACCCAACTGCAAGATGAAGACAGGAGACATGCTTGTACTTCACATTTTCTATTGCTGCTTCTAGACAACTTCCCAATTCATTTGATCCAGGTAACTTAATTCACCCCAAAAAAGCCTAAGCCCACACAAGTATCAAATGCCAGTGTTAGGCCAAGGGCTCTAAAATGTAAAGGTGATCAGCATTAAGGTGCCTGCTCCTTAGAGCTGAAACACAGTTTATAATGTTGACGATGCTTTTAAAAGCTCAACACTTGAAAGCTGAGCAGGAAAAAGACGACCCTCTGAAAAAACTGGTGAAGAACTTGTACCTGTTGCCAGTAGCGAGCTACCTCAGGTAAGTTCAGTGCCTCACAGAGGTACACTAAATTCAAGACATCCTTCTGAAAACAGCTACCTCCAAACCCTGGAAGAGAAAGCAGTTATTTTACAGATGACTAAGGTACTGATCCAAGCCAATCTGTGGAATCAAGTTTTTGGTCATCACCGACATAATCAGCATTATAATTTTTCCCAGTATTTCACTGCTAGCAAATGAAAAAACTTTAAAATCTCTTAGAATCCAGCTTCTGCACCTACTTACTCTGTCAGTTACAAAAGGTTTAGTTATGCTTCAGGTTCCACTGAAATCAATGGAAGTTTTAACACAGAATCATGAACTTGTATGAGAAGAAGCAACTATTACTGGGCTATTACTACAAGTAGGTGAACAAGCTCCTGGGCCTGCCCTCCCCCCACCTCAAGATTTGGATTAGTATTTCTCAAAACATGTGTGTTAAGATTAGGTTCCTTCCTCCTGCACTCCCAAATGGATATCTAATCACTGCCAAGAACCAAAGATCACCACAGCTGACCAAAGGAGAACTGAGACAATTAGAGGGATCCTTGAACCTAGAACTTTGCTCAGCAAACATTCCCAGAAACAACAGATTGCAGGAGTTGTAACAACCTAATACAAATTTTGATAATCTATTTGCTATTTATTTTTCACTCTTACATAGACTCTTGGATAGGTTATATTTAATAAGGTTATTTTAAAGTCACACTTTCTAGCATGAAACCATTCAGAGAGGCTTTAGTCTTGTTCTGAAGTTTGATGGACTGATTTGTGGACCTTACCACATTTTTATCTCTCGTAAATCTAATCCAGAAATGACTGTATGTGGCACTTGGTGCCAGGGTCCACCTGACAAGGTGGGGATCAGTCAAAGGCTGGACTCAATCTTGAAGGTCTTTTCCAACCTCATGATTGTGTGACTTTAGCCTACAAATTAGAAGTTGCCATCACCCATTGTGAGCTAGAGGTATTTCCTCCCTCAAGCCACTGGAAGCCACTCCCAAACAAAATTGCAGCAGTTGCCATTGGGAAGACACCTTGGAGAGATGATGCTTCAGAAAAATAAAGTTGCAGCTTTTCTTTCCAGTGTCACAGGCAGGATAAATCATGCACTCTGAACTCTCCAGTTTCAGATTTTCAGGGTCTAGAGAAACCTCAATCCTAGACATTTTACCAGAAAAATGGATTTCTACTAGTACTCTACAGCAGTACGTTCATACATTGAGCACTTCTAATGCTGTAGAAGATTTTAAAGTATCAAATTACTTCAAAACACTACTAGTACAACTATTGCACTTCTAAACAGAAGCCCAGGGGGCAAAAAAAAAAAGAGGAATTTTTCATTTACCAACGCTGGCTTTGAGAAATTTATTTCCAATTCTTTGGTCTGTTCCAATAGCTCTTGCTACTTCTTCAACATCTGCTCCTGTAGCTTCACACAGAGCACTGATTGAGTTAATGCTGCTGATTCTTTGGGCAAGGAAAGCATTAGCTGCCTGTAAATAAAAAGCACAGTGAAGAACTTCATTTTTCCAGAACCCAAGATGTCCACAGATCAAAGGGAGTTGATACTGAAAGGAGTACTGTAGTATCTATGCAACCCTGTTGACACACAAAAGGGTAACATAATTAGTTTAATACCTAGATGCCAGTGAATGGGATTTAAGCAAAACAATATAATGCTTAACTTGCAGAGTTTGAACCATTTTATGATGGTAATCAGTTTCTGCAGCATTGCAGAAAGAACACTGCTGTGTTATTTATTACTCTTAGTAATAAATAACATAGCAATAGCAATAAAAATGAGAAAAGGACTTCTGGCAAAGTTGATATAATCTATTAGGTCAGCTGAGAACTGGAAAAGATCAATATCCTTTGACTTACATATTGGGTCCTCCCAACCCCACCTGCCTCTCCCAGCTGCATCACTCAGTGTCAACAAAATTCTGCTTCTGAGCTTTGTCTCACACCCCTTGCTCATTGCAGACAACAGCAGTGAGTACCACTAACCAGTTTAGAAAGTTCTGATGACCATGTATTGGTTGTGAGGATTTTTTCTTTGGGCACCCAGTGCTCATAAACAGCACAAAGAGCACGGACAGCTTTCTGTCCCTCTGGGGAGTCATCTCCGCCGATCAGCACTCTGTCCGGGTTCTTCAGGTCCTTGATGGCTGTCCCCTCTGCAAGGAACTCTGGGTTAGACAGCACCTACAGGAACAGGAAAAAAAGAACAAGAAATAAAAGCCAAAAGCAAGAACCAGCCTTCAAATACACAACTCAAAGATTATGTTTACCTGCAAATCCAAGTTGGGCTTAGTATTAGCATCAAATATCCGACGAATGCTCTCTGCAGCACGTACTGGGACTGTGCTTTTCTCAGTGACA
This sequence comes from Climacteris rufus, assembly GCA_013398175.1. NCBI lineage: Eukaryota > Metazoa > Chordata > Aves > Passeriformes > Climacteridae > Climacteris > Climacteris rufus. The sequence continues at coordinate 22,842 of VZRZ01006446.1, read as the reverse complement.
ATTTTATAGCCATTTGAATTCTGTGCAATCCTCCTAGCACAAGCTTCAATGTATTTCAGATCTGCAGCTCGGCCTTTTCCCATCCCATAGGTCTTTGTTGGTGTATTAACCTAATTACAAATATATGAAAGGGGAATCAATGTTACAGGTCAGTACCTCTTGTGTTAAGAGGCAAGCTGAAATTGTTAAGACTGACAGACATTTTCCTTCTCAGAGGAAGCCAAATGTTTCTACCCCAGAATTATTCTGGTTACCATATCAGATGAACAGCTATTAGCTGTCTCAATTACCCATTTTGTTTTCTACAGAAAGCTCACTGGCCTCTATTCAAACAGGATTTAAACAAGAGCAATTCATAGCAGGTCTGCAGGCTTTGGTGAAACATAATCCTTATTCTGGAAACATCAGTAATTTCTTCATGATTATGGCCAGCCACTTTTTGTTACCTGCCCCACAGTAGGAGTGCAAAGACTTACATAAGAATCTTGCAGACAGTGAGGCAACTGTAGTTTAAACTCACTTTGCAACTAAACCTAAGTGTGGGGCTGATGAAAATCAGTATACTAAAGCACACAGAACAGGCAACATGAGGGAATACACGTCCTTTAGATTAAGACAGAGGGCCCTTTTCATTACAAACTGAAAAAGAAATGGCAACAACACATAAAACACAACAGCTTGTTTTGAACCAAGGACAGGTGGCAATATATGGGCTGTATTAGTGGCAGTCATCCAGCCACATAGCATTCATTTTAGACTTAATGAATGAAGAAAAATACTGTCAGAAAGAGAGCTCCATACTACAGTGCCCTAAGAGAGAGAATCTCTCAAGAAAAGACAACTTAAGTAACAAAAAACTCCTCAACCGTGGCCTACCAAGACAAATAGCAATCAGTTCTTTTGCATTCTTTTTGCATACTTTTGCATTAGTAACAACCTCCTAGATATAAAAGGTTCATCTTTGACTAAATCCTCTTTCTAGTGGTGTCAATATTTGAAATATTAAAGTCACTCCCTCTTCCATTAATATACTGTTTTTTAAAAGCTCCTAGAAATAGGTAATCTTTGTAACCACATAACCAGCATATAATTTTGCATAGCTATCTAGAAACTTTATCACCATTATTAAGGTCCCATAGATTTCAGTAGTTCACTGCAATGACAGAGCTGCCCTACATTCTGCTCTAAGACTCCATACACCTAACCAAGTTAAACATCAACATTACCATTTTGAACCTGTTCATTTGTCAAAGATGCTATGGGCTAAAAGGAAAAAAAAGCTTGCTTAACACTTTTCTCACAGTACACAGAAAGACAAGGAGAAATCTGTGACACAGTGACATGACATTGCTAACTGAATCTACATTACAAAACAAAGGTATCTTCCTAAAAGAAAAGGAACATAATGATTTGATAAAATAGAAAAAAGGAAAAAAACAAGATAAACACAAGCACCTTCTCCAACTAAACTTACAGAAATAAAAACAAGATCAGCTTCTCTAATGGCATCATCAATACTGGTAGAAAAGAAGAGGTTTTTTCCTCGGCAGGATTCTACTACTTCTTTTAACCCTGGCTGAAAAAAAATCAGAAAAAAAAAGTTAAGGTTAATGCAGTTAGAAGAACAGCAAACTCTATGCCCAAACAGCATATAATTTCAGATACAGAAAGACTCTCTTTTTTTAACCCCTCAGTGCAGCATGTTTTCAGTCTGCCAGAAGGAAAGCTTCTGAAGATTTACAGTGAAAAAAGTTAAGTCTTTCTTATTCAAGACTCAAAATGCTGTCTTGAAACTTTCAGCCACACTGAATTGCTATTTGCACAGCCAGATTTCAGCCTTCACACCAAGTAAGCAGGCCCAGATCCAGCAAAAGACAGGCAGCAGAGACACACAGGAGATAAGGACCACTCCTTTTAGCAACCACCCATTTTTGAGCCAGATTAAACTTCTCATGGCACCACTCCTACAGCGTGGAAGAATCACAACAGCCATAATATGATGAGATGCTTTCCAGAGACACCTATTGTGCTGTAACACTTTCCCTTCCCTTATGCTTCCACCCAGGCAGGAGAAGCAGGAGGTCACCTACACATGAGCAATCCTCTGTACTAGAATGGTCTAAAAAAATTTAACCAAGATACAGTTGTCATAGATAAAAGAAGCCTTTACTTTTTGTTTGAATAGTCAGTCATGCACTTTCACCTGGCAATCAAATCTCCAACTTCAGACACCTATCATGACATTAGATATTTGAGTAAATGCCAGAAGGGCAAAGGTTCACTGGATGGAGAGCAGAAGCTTTCTTACGCAAGACACTTTTACTGTCTCATTTTATATCAAATACCACCTACCTAGAAGAAAAACAAAAGTCAGAACAGGGAAAATAACGTGTTACAACCCATCAAATGTTCCAACTATGGTCTTACAATGGGATGTAAATAGAAAGGCAGTCCAGTAGACAATTTCTGACACTGAAAAGAAGAAACCCAAACCAAAAAAATACAAAAATCCCACTGTGTAATGACTCAATTTTATAACTGTCTGAACGAACTCTTGGCAGTTTTTGTACATTCTTTGTAAGCAAAGGACACCATTCCAGGAAACAGATGTTATGAGTTCTGGGTTTTTAAAAAAAAAAACATGCCAAGACTAGCTCTACTTTAGCTCATTCAGTCTAAGTGTTTAGAGAAAACAAAATACTTGCTTTCATAAACTTTATTCATGCCTCACCTGCTAATCTGAGCATTATACACATTTTCCTTTGAATTTATACGACAAAGGAGGTCTATTCATCTTCACTCAGTCACAGTAAGTTCGGTTTTAAGAGTGAAGAAGACTCCTTATAGCAAAAGAACAACTGTTAGTACCAGGCAGATGCCTTGTCTTTGGGAGATAAGTGAAGATAAGTTTTCACTCCAATTGAAGAACCCAAATTTATAAAAACTGTATCTCATGAAAGAATGAAGGAAAGAAAGAGACCTGTTTTTCTATGCTGAAAAAGAGTGGAAAACAAAAACCGCTAAGAGCAGCAAAATGGAAAAATGTTTTCTATTTTTTAAAAGAAAGTAATTCTGTAATGAAGGAGTGACAGTATGGTACATTTATTTGTCTTCCCAGGCCAGACTGATGATTTATAGTACAACTGAATCAGGAACATGACTGTCCCCATCTTTCCATATAGTTAAAGTTGGGCAGCGTGGACTGGATTTTGGCAGCATTCAGAGTGTGAATAAAGCTTACAACTCAGTAATCCACGTTCACACTGTGCTACAACACACCAGGTAACATCTGTAAGTGACAAAGAGGACCATGTTATGACTAAATCAGGTCCCAAAAGGAAGCATGATTTAGCACAATTCACTATATATAGAAATACATTTTCCTTGGTAGGCCCTTCACATAATCATTAATACCCATCTGCATCAGCTGCATTAAGTTATTTCAAAAGTCTGGTTTAATGAGCAGTGGTGACAAGCAGCTGTTCCAGAATACTCTTTTTGAAGGACATCACTGATATGCTAAGCTTGACCAGCTTCAGAAATGGCCTACGGGGAAATGTCATGTGGTGGGTGGCAAGCAAAGGCAATACTGGCTGGAAGAAGAGACAAGTGATGTTTACCTCATAGATTGGAAGGGTATCTGAATTCCAGGCATTGATTCTGGCCTCATTGACATCCACAACAGTAACTTTGATACTGGGGCACATTTGTGCAATAACGCTACAGGTTGGCCCACCAACATAACCAGCACCAATGCAGCAAATCTTCTTAATTTCAAACATGATTGCTCTAGTTAGAGAAGGGGAAAACCGAAAATTAGGAGTTACCAATTAAAATACTGGCCAACAATTCAAGGAAAACAAAGAGTATTAGTGATTTCAGATTTTATTATGCTGCGGCTCACAGAAACGTCTTCTTACGGCTGATCTCTTGAGACGAGCTGCTACTCCTCTCTGCAAACAGGGAAGGCTTTGGAGCCTGTCCCTCTCCGGAGCGCCAATATACACACACCATCAAGGAAGCGTTTCTGTGGTCGCTGTGAATTCTCACACTCCAAACAGCACCCTCGGGCCGAGGAATCGCTGATGCCTCGGCAGCCCCGGGCACGAGCAGCGGCGGCCGCNAGGCCGCAGCTCCCGCCTCCTCCCCGAAGAAGGGAGCGGCCCGAGCTGACCGCGCTCCCCGCGGCCGGGCCGACCCCGCAGGCTCCATCCCCGGCAGCACAGCGGGAAGGGAGCGGCTCCCCGCCGCGCCCCAGCCCCGCGCTCTGGGGGGGGGACGGCCCCC
>VZRZ01006446.1:542-18003 GCA_013398175.1 Climacteris rufus | reverse complement strand
CGGCTGAGGGGCCGCAGGGCCCCCGGGCGCGGCTGGGAGCTCCGGCCTGGCTGCGGCTGCGCCGCTACACCGCTCCTGCCTTCTGCCGCAGGGCGTTCTTGTAAGAGAACTGGACTGTGGTGGTTGAATATGCTCGTGAATAATTTTTTGTCCTTCAGCTATGGTTACTGTGAAGCGAAGAAAGCGGTGTTCATGCTCTCTCCTATAGCGTAGCACCGTCTCAGCAAAGATAAGGGAAACGTGAATAGGTAACAGTAAAGTGCAGTGTTTAAAGTCCAGACTGCAAACATTGCCCAGAGTAAGGAAACAGAATGAGCTTGCACTCGCTTGCCCTTGTGATCTGGACACTGCCCAAGGACCTCTTGCCTAGCGGTGTTAAAGTTCTCAGATACTGACTGTTCTTGCCTTTTGTGTAAACATGGTAGGATATTCGTATACTGCATCTGACTTCGGGAGCAGAAAGGCTGTGAGAAATCTGCAGACTCTTCTTCTCCAGTACATTTAAGTTCACTTACACTCCTCTCCTAGAAGATACATGGTGTGAGTTTTTGATGCATCTGCAATATTGTAGTGATTTATGCTTCAAACAGATTACCATTTCTATGTTAAATGTTGCCAGACTAGACGGATTATACATGTATGTTCTTATGAAAGCGATTAAAGAATTGCCTTATTCCTATGTGGCATTTTCATCCATAGTTGTTAAAGTATATTAAAAATTTGAATTATTTTGTCTGTTTTATATTTTATCCTGTTACTACTTTATTCTGGAGGATCTGATCTTTCCTTTCCTTCCTATTTGAGTGAGTACATACTGTAATCACAGATCCTTTAGGAATGCCCATAAAATATGTGTGTTTCTATGAAAGAGCCCACTGAGGATCTTGGCAGGATCCTGGCAGAGTCAGCGTGGTTAGCTGAAGAACTGCCTGGCAAAGGTGCAGGGTTCACTGTGTTTATTCTGAAGTAAAAACAAGTCATGCCTTTTCTCATTGCTTCTTGGCACAGATGTCTCACTTTTGAACACATCTGTTGGGTTTTTTTCCCCCTAGGGAAACCTAAGCAAAGCAAATGGAAGCTCAGTGAGCTCTTACTACCAAGTCAGTCTCACATATACCATCCTCTTCAAACCCCCCTCTATCTCCTTAGGTCTCAGAATAGCCATGAATGCATACATTTGTGCTGCAAGAATGTTATCTGGTCCCTCTGTACCAGGCAGGGCCAAACCCACTTCAGGTCCTTTCAGTGCTCCCCTGAGGGTGTTGGTAAGTGTGCTTAGTGTGTGCCTGACACACAAGGAGTGGATTTTCTACAAACAGAAGGGGTACAGTAGTTGTGTGCAAGGCCACGCATGCGTGAGAAGGGCTTCCCTTTGCCTACTGCTGTATGTGTGGGTATAGTGTAGTTAGTAGTTCATTACAGGCAGCCAATACCTTCCAGTTACTGAATTTGCTAAGCATGAGGGCAAGAGCTTCAGAGTCTTCCTGGGCTGGGAGGCTTCAGGTATCTCAGGAGAGTGCTGTGTCCTGAGGATGATAGAGAAACATGGGGATTTAACTCTCCACCTGCAACTTTGCTACTTTGCCAAGGAGCTTCAAAGAGAATATTTTTGGGGTCTGGTAATCATGGCCCTTTCCTGGGAGGAGAAAGGTCTGGGTTTTAGTCTATTATTTGAGAGGTGTTTCAAATGTCTGAACAGCCCTTGGAACAGATAAGGGACCCCAGTCCCTTTTCCTGTAGCAAAGGATCCACTGATAGACTGTCACACTGATAGACTGCCTGGGATGTGGATCTTCTCTCTTGCAGAACAGCCCAACTTACCCTGAAAGGTTGAACTCCATGATCTTGGAGGTCTTTTCCAACCTAAATGATTCTGTGATTCTGTGGAAGGATGACAAGGGCTGCTTTTGTTTCCCTGTAGCTTATACTCTGGTGGTGAGGGCTCTGCTGGCAGAGAAAAAACGCAGGGCTCAAGGGCATTGCAATGAAAAGGGCAGGAAGTCTGAGTCTCCCCTCTTCTTGCAGCAATAATTCAGAATTATTGGGTGGGATCTTCTTGGTTTTTCCGTTCAGGCAGGCCCATCATTTACCAGCACGTAGAATTTTTTACCACAGCACACAGAGGCAATAAAACTTATGTAAGGCTGCTACAAAGCAGATAAGGCTGGTCCACTGCTGGCCATTTTTAAAAATAAAAGTTATCAGCTCTGCTCCATTTTTTTGAAGGCTCAGTGTAGACTGTGAATACTTCTGCAGTGCAGGACAAGTAACTTAATTACAGGAGGAATGGGATTTCAGGTGTATGTTTTTCTTTAGCATTGGCAATTGACTAGGTCAGATGAACCCCTCTTTCAGCATACTGGGGAATGGGTTTGAGGCCATATCTCTGCCTTTCCAGAAACCACAGATTGAAGGGTGATCTGAATGCCAAAGATGGGTGGAGGGGCCACTCTTCACCTCTCATGTACAAGCTGTTCCATTATGCAAGGGAGAAATTACAGTTTATGAAGGATTTGGGCGATCAGGAGAAGGAGAGGGAAGACAAAATGCAAGTGAGTGCATGATTGCCTAATCTCCTGGCTGGCACCCTGATCCTGGAGGTGAGAGGAAAAGCTAGCAAGAAGCCCTGGATATTAAAGAAGTTTTGAATTCTATCTGAGGAGTGTTTAATGTCAGACTAATCGCCAACCACATTTAGCTGATCATTAACTAAAGGCAGCTCTGTTTGTGTAATCAGTTTCTGACACTAACATCTGACATAGATTCAACAACCACCTTTGTCTGTCAAGCTTTCCTTTAACTTTTGACACAGCATGACCGGGAGGCAACTCCATCTGTAACCAGGAAATCTGAGGTACGTGGCAGCAGTCCCAGGTTGAGGCACAGAAGTGCCCAGAAGACCACTTGGATCAGTATTTGAATCCATGCTTTGTATTTTACAGTGCTAAGAGGAAGGAAGGAGATGCAGCTAAAGAGATTGTTCAGGATGTGTGGGACTGGGCATACGTGTTGAAAAAGCTCCAACAGCTGCAAAAAGAGCCCTACACCATTTTTGAACACAGGCAGCTGAGAACCTGAGCTCTGCGTGTACTCAGAGCCAATGCTGTGTTGCTACAGAAGACATTTTTTGCCTAGCACATCCCTACTTAGGGGATCCCTTCTCCTCATCTCCACCTCTCTGGCTCACCAGAACTTAGACATTGCTAAACAGTCTGACAGCAGACTTTTTCTTAGTGACAACCAGCATCTCAAACTGCAACTATTGGTAAAATTTGTTGCAAAATGCAGTGAATTTCTGGTCAGGTTCAACATGCCTGTTTACATAGGGCATGGAACATCTGGACAATAATTTCATCAGGACTCATGTACAATACTGCAGTATAAATAAAACCCCAAAGCCATGCAGGATTAAAAATTTTAAAAGTCAGAGGAAGGCCACCCTGCAAACAAAACATCCTGTCAAACCTATTATTTAACTTACTGCACGACAATGTTTTGTTTTCCAGTATATGACCTTCCTCTAATTAGATTATTGAAGTCTCTCAGTATACACAGAAATTATTCACACTTCCTTCCAGGCATGATTACATTTGATGGCCTTATCTATTGTTTTGTAAATGCCTCTTTCTTTTCATTCTCTTCTGATCTTCTTCTGGAAACCACACAGTGCACACCAGACATCAAAGCTGTTCCTTCAGCAGCAATGCTGTGGGCAGCAGCATTGCTTTTCTGAACATGGGGCACACTACAGCTCTCACCAGGAGAGCCATTTCAGGCTAACAGCCATTTCAACAAAACAGTAAGGAAACATTAAATGCTAAAACCAATGCAATGGAAGTAAGAGCAGCCAGATAAGGCACTGCTTTGTATCACTGCCCGATTGAAAAGAAATCGTCTTGTAGCATCCCTTCTTTAAAGGGTGGTACTCAGCTGAGCTGTCCCATTGCCTGAACGGTTGTTTGCATAAAATAAGGTGAAGATTTGATCTGCTCTTACAGTAGAGCTAAAAGCAAATTTGGCTTAATCTCTTCCCCTTACATACTGAAGCCCAACACAAGCATAGAGCCAGAGGGGGTGTCAGAGACAAGATGCATTTATTATTCAAATTGCAAGCTAACATTTGATGAAGTGGGGGTATGATTATTTGGATTTTCTGTTTCAAACAAGGCTGCATGAAATCACTAGGAGAGTTGAAGAAATCCAGTTTTTACTCATCATGAGAAAGCAGATTTTGATGCTTTACATGCAGTGTTCGGTGTAGCGTCCAGTCCTGTGGAGGCTTCTTTGGGTTATTTTCTTGCTAATCATATTCATCTTATCATTTATGATTTTAAGTTCTGCTCTAAACTGAACTTCTACACTTTTTTAAGGTTGGCTTTTTATATCAAACCAATGGCTGTGACCTTCAGAATGTTGTGCAATGGTAGTTGTTTTTGTTGGTCTGCTTAAAGAAACCTATTTTCTCATCTCTAGGATCTTCTACAGTTAAGGATATTTTTTGCAGCAGAAGAAATTAATAATCTTCATTAATTTTAAACCAATTATAAGTCTGTAAACTACGTAGTCACAGAAATTATTCCTGTATCATCATTTATAGCTTGGAAGACGTAACAACAAAACTTATAAATGCAAAAGACTTTTTTTTAAACCTTGCTACTTATGATCTTTGATTATAAATTACTGCTTTATTTTCAATTAACATTTCATCAAATATTTTACAGTAACACTTTCCATAAAAGCAAGAAACCTTTAAAAAGCTGTATATAGATGGTGAATTAATATGTATTGCCAAATATTGAAGCATATTTGTTTCAGACACCCCCTCTGGGCAACACTCTGACCTGCAGATGTTAAAAAGGTAATGTGGAAGCCAGATTCTTCTAGCTATTATATTTAACTATAAAGTGTCTGCTGTGGGAGTTGGCAATTTTGATCCAAGATCAAGTAACATATGTTCAGTTACTCTTCTTATATAAAAAGACAAATCTTCAGCTGATGTTGCCTGGAAGCTGGTAAGAGTTGTGTTGTTTTACAAGTGAGGATGTGCTTCAGCATGGAATATGGTCCAGATCTTTGCAGTGAATGGCTGTTGGCTGGTACTGAACAACTAAGCAGAAGGAGAAAAGTATGTAAATTGTCCATTTTTGCAAGGAATTCACTTAATATTAACGGAATCTTTTGCTGCAACGATTTGGTGTATTTCTCCCAAAATTCTGGATAGGATAATTTTTTTTTAGGCTTTGGGGCAGAGTAATCTCAAATTACCTGGTGATCTCGAGCCGCTAGGCCTTGTATAGATCCATTCTACAAAGTGAATTTAGATTTGTGGCAATTTCCTTTCTGCATCATCTTTTCTCAATAGGCATTTGCATCCTTGGCAAACATTTTAACAAGCGTACTTAAAAGAAAAGTTTAGCTTTAGTTTTAGGGGTTATTTATAACATTATGTTTGAATAAAAGGGTAAATATTGATGAGCAGACATTAATGGTATCTGATGAAGGTCTCGTAGTTTCTAGATCGATTCAACTGCATTTCTTGTAACATTTGTTATTTCTTCTATTCTGATTTTGTTTCTGATTCTCTGGTATTTATTGCCCCTATTTCTGGATAGCTCTATGCTGTTTGAATCCCTAATGCTCCCCTGGTTCTCCTTTTCTTCCTTAGACTAACACAGGAATCCCTAATGAGGGATCTGAGTTGCTGCTGAGGCAGTGCTCAGCATTTTGTGCTCTGCTTCTGGAGGAAGAAGAGAGCAGCGCTCCATGGGAACAGTGAGGAAGCAGCAGCTCTCTACTACTCCTACATGCTGCCTCTGAGCCATTGTAGCATCTTCCTTCCTCAGCAGCTCGGGGTCCAACACTGCCAAGACCTAGAACTAGAAAATAGACTGCAAATCCCAAAGTAGTAGGATTTGATCTAAAATGAAGTAACATAATCAGCATATTTGTCATTACTTTTCTTACAGTATTATTTCTAACTTCCTAGGTAGCATAACTACTTCAAAGAGCAGAAGGCAGAGACATCCCTGTTGGTCATCAAAGTGTCTTAAACCTTGAAAACTGCTTCTAATTTGTTCTGACTTGCTTGAATACAGAAGCAAGTGTCCATTAGAAAAGTCAGGATTTAAGTTTTAAAAGTTACACAGGTGATACACTATTTTTACTGATACTTATTTTTAGATTATTTCAAATTACCTTAGAAATTGATAGGTTGGTGCAGTCCTATATATTTTACAAAAACTAAAAGACAAAGACAAAAGTTTACTAATGATTGCTATTTATTTTGTTAAGTCAATAAAAAGTGCATAGTACAAGCCCTTTATCCCAATCCAAGTACTCAGTAAAAGATTACCAGGAAACTGCAAATGGCACAGATGATTTTTTGTTTGGCATAATTCAGATATTTTAAACCACTGATTTACATTAAGTACATGACATCATCACTCCTCCTTTTTCAATCATGAATATTACAAGGCTAAGTGATCTGCAGACAGTGCATGAATACATATGATTTCTCATTCAGAGTATAATAATTGTGTTAAGCAGACTCTAAAAATACTACTGTTTTAACAAAGTTCTAAGATAAGGTATAATTGTAAACTTCCCTCCATATTTCCCAAGTTGCTACAACTTGCATCTCTTACTAACCAAGCTTAAAACCATCATTATAGAACTGATCATATCCTGGAGCTTTGCATACCACTAATCTCTTCCACACTTCTAAAAATTTACCATAAACATCTGTAACTATGATATAATTATTTCATCACAAATTACATCACTAAAGGCCAGATTTCTGCCACCCTTACTAAAGCTGCTACTAGTACATTATCTCATAGTAGTTCCACAAACTTCAGTGCAACTACTTGATGAGTAAGGCACTATTTAACACAAATAAGAGTGGCAAAATACAGTCCTATGGTTAGTTACTTTTATTTTAATCAAGAGTGCTGATCTGAAGGTTATATCTTGGTGAGAGTATCTGAATTTAAAAGGCATACCTTTTGATGTGGGATAGTGGCCTGGCTCTTTAGTAAAACATTTTACAATAAAATATTTCCAATTTTTCTTTTCTTTTACGTAGAAAATTTAAAATAGCGATTTACATGAGGAAAGCATACATGTATAAAATCACTGGGACAATTAGAGGAATTTCAAGCAAAGACAGTTCATTTAAAGGTAAACCACAACATTCCTCTGAACAAAAAGTTAATTTGCCAAGACTCTTAGAGCTGGGTGCACGTGGTAAGTTTTATAAATACATACACAGACATTTAAATGAGGCTGATCCTCACAAGTGAGGAGCATCTCCTGTAAATCTCACCAACTTCCAACAGGATGAGGAGTGGTGCTCTGTCTGAACAGAAGCCTATTTCACTTGGCTTTTTAATCAAATGGAAGCTTGTTTTATGCCTCTGACAGTGAAGAATTCTGACCAAAAATCCTTGGAGGAAAGGTCAGTGTGGGAGATTATATGTATTTCCTTGTGGGTTCAACAAAATGATGCTGTATTACTTGTTCTGTTCAAAACAGTATCCCAAACATAAATGTACATGGAAGGCAAAAAGCAAGCACAGTCAGAGCGCTCGTCCCAGTGACATCTTTACACAGTGTTTGTGGCCTGTACATTATTAGACATAATAGGACAAATTCTCTCAGCTTCTCTGTTGCAGTTTCATTGCTTTACATGGCACTGCACTGATGTCACTGAGAGCACCTGGCCCAATCTTAATTTTTTTTCTTTTTTTTTTTCTTTTTTCTTTGATTTTTTTTACACATGCTCCTGTGCTTGGGAGCACACTATTTCATAGAAATTCAAAGGTCAATTACATCAAGTACAGAAGCCTTTCTTCAGGTCTACACTGTACCTTTACAAGGAGGCTTAGCTGGCTCACCATTTACCCTGAAGAGGAAAACCCTGTGTCTGTCAACCATGGCATCTGATGCAAGATTTTTGTTAGAGCCATTCACACAAACCTTTTTGAACTTTAACACTTAGTTCCTTCAGCTCTGTAACTAAAGTCCTCATGAAATAAAGGTTTGTAGGGTAAGGCTTTGAATTCCCATATGTCTGTTCTACTGACCTTTAAGGAAAGAAGCTTCATGTTGGTAACATAAAAATGTTCTTTACATTATTCTCATCAATTTTTCAAATTGAACAAGAAAAATATACAGTGTTGCTTTTCTGTACATCTTTAAAATGTTCTTAAATTAATGCACATAAAAAAGTAATTCCCACTTGCTACGATGGGAGATGTGCACAGGTGCGTGCACAGCCACACATACACACACTTAAACATACCACACATACACACAAATATTAGAGGGAAAAGACATGCCATATGTAGTCACCTGCAAGTTTGCTATTTTACAATTACAACTAGTAGGTAAGGATGAAATGTTAAGAATTGCTGATCACATACAGGTGAAAAAACCTGAATAATCCAGTACATGTTGTATACCAAAAGTCGGTAACTGTGGTAACTTCTTGGTATGATTTCCTCCTGTCCAATATACATTACACCATGGCTAAAAACTTGTTAAGGTACCAATTATTAAAAGACTATACCAGGACAGAAAATTCTACCAAGTTCTTCTTACTAAATTTCTCTTTTCATTAAGTCTATAACTAAACACATCTGGTTTTACAGTATGTCTTTTTGACAACATATTGAATAAGATACATAATTTATTAATGAACAAGGACAAATGAATTTCTTTTTTGGTGGTATAAGCCTTTGTGTAAAGTTCCCAATATATAGGTCAAAGCTTTGACAGTGGCAAATGTCACATTCACTTATGTGTGCAGGCACACACATGGAGTATAATTCTAGTGGATAATCCATGCTTTTGCCAGCAACCCTGAAAAATGTGTTAGTAATCCAAAGACCAGACTAAAAGCTGCTCTGAACCCAGGGCAAATATAAAACAACTTCTGTTTTTCACCACATAACTCAGTTAATACTTCCAACCATAACATAACTCTCCAAAGCATACTGGAGAAGAAATATTAATTAATCTGAAGAAAGGTCAGTAACCTTCCATTACTATAGATGGAATGGGATTTTCTTTTTCTTTCAATGCATATCAGAAATCACGGCAAATAAATTAAGATCACTGTAATAGAAAGAGACTGAGTGGAATGTCCACAGTAACAGTAACAACCAAAAAACCCCTGCAAGGCCTTTCCATTATTCAAATTACAATCTAATAGGAACTGTGATAACATATAAAGCAAAAATTAACTTGAAATTGAAGTCACAAAAAGCAGTTCATGAAGATTACTGCTGAATGATAATTCTGCTCTATATAAATGAGAAAAGAAAACAGTATTGAGGGGGGTTTAGGAGTAATCTGGTCACTTCGTTCATTTGGTCGTGCGAGGTTTTAGCTGCTGAACTTTTCCAATACTGAATGCTCTAGTCCACTGGTGGGGCTGGTGGTTCTTGTCCCTTGGGAGAAGAAAGGAGGAAAAGAAAGAAAAAAGCAGGTACAGAATTAGAAACTGCTTCACATAGGAGGATTTAGCAATAAAAGAACTCAGAAGCATTACATTGTGTTTTCTTTTAGGATCTTTCAATATCTCTTTAAACAATTAGAGTAAATGAGCATCAAAGAACTATACTGTTTCCTGTATTGAGAAAGATTTTGCCATGAGCCCACATCTAGGACAGAGATCACCTTCTCAGTATCATGCTGTAATTTTTTTTACTGGCTTCTCTTAAAGCTCTAAAAGTGATTGTTTCCTTGCACCTAAGAAGGCAGGAAGCAGTTTCAGCCAGGGACAGAGAGTGTCCAGAGGACATTACTGCCCACACTTAGTCACCTGTACCTGCTCCATCACCCAGCAGGCCTCACATTTAGCCTTCATGAGTCTGGTTTTACTCACTTTCATTTTTAATAGAGTTCAAGAAAACACAGGGAAAAAATGGACAAAAAATTACTTTAAGATAGTCTGTATTAAAACACAATAGATTTAAGCTATTATAGAATCTCCCTGCAGGGCACTTGAAGATGCACTTACATTGTGTTGGCTGGTTGGCTTTCCGGCTGTGTTTGATCCTCTTAGATTACTTGGTCTCAGTAAGAACAAGACAAGTGCAATCACCACCCAGGCCATCATTATCATGGCAAAGCTGATGCCATTGTCACTGGAGGAGTTTGGTCCTGGCACTACAGACAAGGAAAGCTCAAGTTATAACAGAGTAACAGCAGAGTTCTTTTCCCCAAGTGAAAACAAAAGTGCAATCTCAGAAAAAAGCCCTGAAATTTTCAGTTGAGTGTTCTGATTAGTCCCTCATTTTGGCTTTGAGACAGTAATACTATTTTTTAAATCACATTTCTTATCCATTTGAAAAGAGAATCGTCTATGTCATAATATTTCATTGGCATTCTCAGAATTATCATGAATATTTCTTAGTTCATATTAACTCCTAGTGAACTGGAGGTGATAAACACACTTCACGTTTAAGGAAGCAAACTTTATTTTTAAGAAATCGAACTTGATGCAAAATATATCTATGTAGGAAAAAACCCCATATACATGTTGGTCTTTGTTTTTTGCCTCTAACAAATAAAAGAATAACACTAAATTGATAAAAGCTTAGACTCCATTGTTAGGCTCTGCACAGAGAACATGTTAATTCTAGCAAGAAGGGAGCAAACTAATGGTAATCAATCTGTTGACTACTGTAAGTTATTTCTTGACAGCTTTTTTGAAGAAGTGTCAGTGTCAATATGCTAGATCGCCATGACTGATCATCCAGGTCATGTGGTATTTCTGCTAGCAATGTATCTGCCAGGAGGGGAAAAATGCTGCAGAGATTCATTAAAAAGTAAATTAAAAAGTGAAGCCCAGGAACACAATATAAAAATTTTACACCCAATTTCCATACAGAATGACTGAAACATCAACATGTGGAAATAAATTTAAGAAAATACCCTCAGGCTGGAAATGGCTGGTTGATCTTTTTGGACCAAGAAAGTCTTGCAAATACCTGCACATTTTAAAACCACTTTTCTCCTCTGAAACCTAATTTCAAATAATCAAACTAACTAATGTTGTCAGCTGAAGTGTAAACCCATGCATAGCTAATTACCTACAGTACTTATATAAATCCATTTACCATAGTAACTAAAGACCTAATGTCTTCATTAATTATCTAGGTGATCAATTAATACAGAGGAATTTGTAACAAAGCTATAACGAATAACCTTCAGAAAGAGGGGAGCTGTGCTATTTTATTACTCAAGCTGAAAATTCTAACATCCAGAAAACTCCACAGCGATACTTGTATCTGTCAGATTTTTCAGTTGCCTTATGTGTATCACCACATTACGGGGTCAAGTCTGGATTCAGTATTGGTTGGATTGTTCTTATTTAACATATGCATGATAACTTACACCCTGCTGGACTCATTTCCTTGAAGGTTAATGCTGATACCACAGAACCACCCTCATCACCATCATCCTGGGTAGCACTGCTAAGAGAGGCTCTTCCATGGAAAAGGCTGTTCAGACACAGACGGGCCCTGCGGGGAAGTTCCAGCTATGCCATCCTCCACACTGCTGCTCTGGGCATCAGGCTTCATGAGCTGGGCCTATGGACTGATGTCCTTCACTGACATCACATGCACTCAAAAATGTCAAAGAAAAAACCCACATATTGTAGAAGTTCATTCTTCTCACAGCACAAACACCACCATTAACATGTATGAGCAAATGAAACTTTGCCTTTTAAATGTCCAAAATATAGACATTTCAAAACTCAATGAGTTGATAATGTAGAGGAATTTTATGATTTGAATTATAAGCAATTGCAAGTGAGAATTCTTTCAAAGACCTGAGTGAATAGAGGGCTTTCTATATGAGGAGAAGGCATAGTGCACAGAAAATAAATAAGAATGCTACAGCCTTTAATTCATTAAACTCTTTCATATTTGATTTTGAAAGCATATGGAATTGTGAAGATGAGAGTTTAGACCTTCAGTTTTGTTGAGCAAAATATTATTATTATCAGTATCATATATCAATATTTTAAATCTTGGATGATCTTTTTATAGGCAATCCAGGAGACTAGCATATAATTTGACATGAAAAGTACAATTGCTTTATTTTGAGGCTTCCAGACAACATTAACAGCCACTCTGAGACACCTTCAGCAACAAGCAAGAAGGCTTTAGGTACCTACTTTGACAAACAAGTTTGGTAGAAGACTGAAAATTCAGATCACCTGTTAGTCAGGACTCCCCTTACAATGCAGAGAAATGGACTAGTCCAACTGCCCTCTGGAATTTTTGCTGAACATTAGTGCACTTAGGGTCTGTGGTTAAACAAAAGTTGGGGTAAGGAAATGCTGCCATATCAGCTCATGCTACAGGTCAGGGAAGGGAGCAGAAGGGACCACAGAGGAAACCACAATCGTTCATTGCAAGACACAGTTTTTTCCCGCCTGAGTTGTAATACGGTTCAGATGGAACCAAATGTGCTGAAACATGTTCTGAACTAAGTTAAGCAAGACAACAGCTGATCTAACACAGCTTGGCCCTGTACTACCTACTCAAGGCATGCCAGATACTGAAACAGACACAACAATGTTTACACTTTTCAAGAACTGTTAAACCCACATCACTCACAAATGACCATCTGCTATAATAAGAATGTGAGATATTTCAGAATCTGTTACTTTAATCTCTTAAGGAGATGAGGATAACCAAGTTTCACATAGCTGGGACAAATTCTATTTTTCAAAGCTTTGCATCACAAATCAAGAGAACAGACAAGAAACTGTTTCAGCTACTGGAGCTATATGTCAAAGACAAGAATCTTGCTACAAAGACCTCCATCCCCGAGATGACAAAATAATCAGGTAAGACCAGTTTATGGATAAAGAACACTTGAGTGAAGCTGCAACCAAGCAGGATGGAATTCATGGTGATGGGCAGAAGAAAAAGAAAATTATGTTTCTAAGAGTTCACAGCCACGGTGCCTTTATCTATCACTGGTATTTTTTTGCAGATAATTTAGAAGTGCTTTCTTGATTCCTGGAAGAATAAAGGTTATCCTCTAAGAGCACTTGTGGATGATATTTTCTGGAATATCCAGGTGGTTAGAAGACTGTCCTGTTCTGAGATGAATGTCCCTGCCACTCCCCATTTTGATGGATGGATCTGGTTATTAATCTCCAGTGCTTAGGAGACACTAACTGGTACAGAATGCAGCATTACATATTTCCATGTTACTGAGTGACATGACACACAGTCTCTAACCTTCCTTTCCACATAACACTAAATCCAGCCCAAGGTTTTTATCTTCAGAGTGTCTGGTCCCCTGGGCTCAGCATACATATATATCCGCACACTTCTGAACGAAGCCTGTGAGCAGTTCTGCCTCTGTGATTATCTGGAATTTTAAAATTTTTTTACAGCATGGCTTAATTACCTCTGTGCAGGAGAAAGCTTTATGAGGAGCTGGTCTCAGATTGTGGGATTAACTCCCATGGGAGTTAATGACTATGGTGAATCCTATCTGTTGCTCCATGTATGAGATCCAGTTCTTGGACTTACTTTTTCCTACAGAAACAGAGACTAGGCCACATAAACTAGTCTTATCTCAGAAAAAAATAGGAAGGGGAAAAAAAAGTCTGTTGTGACAGATGTTTGCAGATTCATTTAATGTTCTAGAAGGCAGTCAAAGCTATTAAAATTAGGAGTTTAGTAATATCAGTTTCTAAAGGTCCTAACTGTGCAACTGAAATCTCAAGAATAAAGTATTAAAACTAGTAAATGTCCATGTTAAATACCCTTACATGAACTTAGTTCTCCTCTTAAAGTGCCGTTTTTCCTTCAGAGTGAGGTTGTACTCTAAAGAAAGAGTAAAAGAATTTCATTTCTTTTACTGTAAAAGTGTATTCCATGTGATGCTTTTTGTCTGCCCTCTCATGGTAGAAATACCTCCTTTTGGAGTACAAACACATTGAGCCTGGTAAAAAAACTGTTGAACATCTGCATGTGGAAAAGCAAAAGCATGCTCTCTGACTTGGGTCTTCTTCTTTTCATGGTGCTTTAAGCCCTGCTTGTTCTGTGAAAGAAAGGCATGAGACTGTATGAAGAAGGATTTTTTAGAAATGAATCATCAGGGAAGACAAAAGAGCCTGTAGGACCTTCAGCAGATAATGTCCTCGAGCTGACAGTCTCAAAGGCAGGGATAAGGAACCTGAAGAAAGCCAAAAAGGACTTGAGCAGAGGAAGGGAGAAGGGAATTACCAGAAAAGGGAGGGAAGAGTTGGCAGACATTTCATGCTGTTAGATGAGGCTGCTGTGACTGCCCTAGTGAGTACAACTCAAGATGAATCACAGATATGTATTCATTTTAAATTGCATAAAAATTCGGAAGCAGGGTAGACAACCTTTGAGACAGTCATCTCTGACCACATTACAACCTAGCAGAGCACTGAGAATAGTGTTGAAAATATGAATGTGGTATATTGAGATCACAACATCTCGGAATTGCCAGAACACAGAGAAAAAAAATCAGGCAGCAGCACCTCATTTCCTTTGACACAGAAGGCTGACTATGAAGGGCCATGAGCCATGAGAGCAGATCAGTACCAGCTGGGATCCTCCCTAGGCTGGAGAAACCACTGATGTTGCAACTGCCACACGTCAGAGAACTTCCATGCTCCACTTGCATCAGACAGAATTCAGAAAAGAATTATTGCTCTTATTCCTCCTTTCAAGGGAAACTCCAAGATCTTCTGATTTGCTGAGCATTAACAATCTCAACAGAATATTAAATGTGTTTCCTATTCAAAACTTACAGCCTTTTTTTTCCTGCAAGGCACCCACTGAAATGGAGGGAACAGTCATCAGGCTCTGACACACACTTTAACATCATAGCAGATATTCTGATGGAGAATCAGCGGAAAAACAGCCATCAAGCAGAGTGCCCAAATGCTCATTGAAGTGGTGCTCATACCTTCCTATATGTAGGAGTATAAATCCAAAAGCACTGGTCCTGACACTGGCAGGAAACTCTGCAGGGTCATCACTACGACATAATGGTACCAACAACCATAAGTAAGAATTTATAGATTATAACACAAAAAAGTAAATGAGGGACCACTGGTACCCTTGTTTTGATATGGCTCCAAAAACCAAAAAATAACTGAAATAAAGGGTTGAAAAAACAAAGCATGCACAGGAAGAATCAACAGAGGGTGTTTCTGAAAAATTCCAGCTGGTATCAACAGCACAACACATGATGCTGCTGTGACATTGGCTGAACCCCAGCCCTGACGTCTCCCAAAACAAAACCACATACATCTCATCAGTTATTCCACAACCTTGCAACTTAAGAATCTGTATGACAACATTCCCAGCTGTGCTTCCAGAAGGAACACCAAATCCTGGGAATGAGTGAATGGGTGAGAGTGAAACAAACTTATTCATATCAAGGTTCTGAAATGAGGAATCGAAGTCAGCAAGGAACAGGAAATGGAGCTGTGGAACCTAGGGAAAAGGAGACCCACCTCAAATGTAAGCTCATTACTGTATAGCTCATAAAAACAGGATAAAGCAAGGGACAGAAGACTTCCCCAGAATTGTTTTAATATGTTTCTGAAAACATCTCTAGAAGCTTCTTCAGGCTCAATCTGTTTATTTTTGCCTTTGGCTCCTGGGGGTCTTACAGACTGGCACAAGCATAGAGTCACAGAAGCATCACAAAATAATCTGACAAATAGGCAGGCACTGTCATTGCATCAGCAGAAAAATACCTTTGCTAGAACTAAATTTAAGGCAATATAATAACATAGGAAAGTATTTACTCTATAATTTTTGCTTTGGTTTTTGAAACAAACCACTGGTTTGGAACAATTGCTGCCAAATTGCTTGCATCTGCACAGACCAAGAATCTCAGGATGGAAAGCTATTTGTTGCAAACCACTCAAATCCCTACTGTATTGCAGCTTGGTAACATGAAAGCGATCCCACAAGCTTTGTGCCCACACATATCAGAACTTAGTAATTTATACAGTTTTTAGTCTAAAAGCTTCATAAATACTAATGACCCAAGATTCCAAGGCTTGAGTGAGAATGACCTACCACTGCTTGGTTTTGACAATGGACTAAAGGTCAGAAAGCTGCACACCCTGTCTGTGCCTCCTTCTAATACAGAAAATACTCTGTTTCCTGTCATCTGCCTCTTTCCCTCTCCTGCCTGTGATTCAAAAAAGACATAGAAGTCTAAGATGTGGGAAACTAAAACATCTGCCCTCGGACAGCAAGAGGAGGGGTAATGGAAGTCACAGACAGCGTAACTTGGAAAGCCCATACAGTAAACCAGCAGCACTGTACAGCACATGTGCACCACATCGTGTTTGTCTCAGGGGTTACGTGGGTCAGCTCAGTTTTCCCCCTTGAGCCCAAAAGGGAATCAATCTGGGACTGTTTCACACCAAGAGAGCCCAGCACAAGTCTGAGCTGGATGCCCATCTCTAAATAGGTTTTACAGGTGAGTGAAGAGGTGTTGCAGTACGCTGATACAGCACGGTCCCGCAGGAGGCTGCCCCTGCCTGCTCGGCAGGGCAGCCCTGGATCTGGGCTGTGCCACCCTGCACGGGGGCAGCCCCGCTGGCGCTGCCTCTGCTGAAACAGAGCCCAGGTTGCTGCACCCCAGTGGGGACAGTGGCGCAGGGTCCCGGTCTGAGCTGGGACAGCTGGAGCATCTGCTGCCTCGGCACTGCCCAGGCTTGTCCCCCTTTGGCAGACACGGCAGCAGGGAAACCTGGTGTTTCTGTGCACACCTGGGGCCAGCCAGCTCCAGAGGTCACGTGCCTGCGGACAGCGGTCCCACTGGGCTGGTGACCTGACAGTCCTGCCTGTCCTCTCGGTGATTGGCTTGGGTCAGCGTTCTGCCTCTGTTCCCTAGATTTTAAAAGTGCATTGCAGGTTCAGATGCGCGCCTTTTTTCTCCTGTACGTGTTCGCATTAAACCTGGACTGTTGTATGGGAGAGGCCCCTCCATCTCTTTGTCTCTGTTGTGCTTATACCACGAGGTGTGGGATCGCTGCTCCAACGCTCCTGCACTTCAGCCGCCATACTCCTGCGAAGAGGAGCTGGAAGCAACGCCGGTGGGTGCTGCTTCCAGTCAACCTGGTGGGCTCTGCGCAGCATTTTAAACCCACATCCTACCTATGGCAAGTGGCGTCCCAACGTGGTGCTTTCCTGCTGAAAGCCTTCGGAGAAACACCCCTGCTCGACAGGAGTAATGTTCCGGAACGACCACATAACCTTCCAAGGCTGCCGATTTGTGTCTGACAAACCCTGGAAAGCGACCGGTAATTCTCAAGCCGCTTGGAGAACCGGTTGAAAAATGCATGGAAGACACCACCAAAAGGACTTTTTTTTTGAGGGAAGTGTCACGGACTGAAGGCAGGGTTGCAAGCCCACAAGAAAGTTGG
>VZRZ01006445.1:285433-341508 GCA_013398175.1 Climacteris rufus | reverse complement strand
CCACATGAAATTAGGAGAGTAAAAAAGCAGTTTTATTTATTGAAGGGCCTTCAGGTACATTTAGGGCAGACAGAACCCCACCAAGGGCTTCACCCCAAATGGACGACGGGTCAGGGGTTTTCATACTTTTATAAGTTTGGTCCATTTGCATATTGGGGTTTAATCTTCCAATTACAGCTTCAGGTAATGCCAGTTTCCTCCCCCCCATCCCAGTTTTGTTTACACTTTTTGGGGCCTGAGACAGTGAGGTGTCCTTGGGTCAGAGGCCTGGAGAGGTTACTTTTTCTGACTGAATGGGAGAACAGCAGCCAGCGCTTTAGATGGAGTTCAGCATTACACACTAAAGAACTGCAGGGCTACAAACGCAGACCTGGAGAGGAGTTACTTTTTCTGACTGAATGGGAGAACATCAGCCAGCACTTTAGACAGAGTTCAGCATTACACACTAAAGAACTGCAGGGCTACAAACGCAGACCTGGAGAGGAGTTACTTTTTCTGACTGAATGGGAGAACATCAGCCAGCACTTTAGACAGAGTTCAGCATTACACACTAAAGAACCGCAGGGCTACAAACGTAGGAAAGACACGAGAGCTCGCAGGCGTCAGAGGGCTGTGTGTTCTTGCTCCCGCAGGCGTGGAGGGCTCGGTGTTCGAGGAGCTGCCGCGGGAGGCGGCGCTGCCGCGCTGCCGGCGCTGCGGGGAGCGCTGGCGGCCGTGCGTGTGCAGCTACGGGCTGAGCATCCAGTGGTACCCCTGCATGCTGAAGTACTGCCGCAGCCGCGACGCCGCGGGCAGGCCGGCCTCCTACAAGTGCGGCATCCGCAGCTGCCAGAAGGGCTACACCTTCGACTTCTACGTGCCTCAAAAGCAGCTCTGCCTCTGGGATGAGGAGGCCTAAAGCCAGGCCGGGGCTGCTGCGGGGGCAGCTCATCCCCTGCCTCCAAAAGCAGAAGGAATGCTGTTCACAGTGGTGCCTTGTGCCAGGAGAGCTCTGCGTGTTTCCCTCCCCACCTGACGCTGGCTGAGCTGGCTGGGGGGTGATGCTCTGGCTTCCTGGCAGCGGGAGGTGCAGGGCTTTGGGGTGAAGCACAGGGAAAGGGCTGGGTGTGCTGCCCTGCTCTGCACAGGGGCAGTTCCCAGCCTCCAGCTGAGCGGGCAGGGCAAGGAGAAATGGTCTTGCTGACCTGGGTTGTCCAACATCTCTGCCCTTTGCTGCCTTCACCACCTGCTGGTGACACAGCAGTGTTTCCCAGTGGGGAATCAGCTGATTTTTTCACATCCCCTGAATAAGGAAGGTATGAAGCCCACCCAAAGCCAGAGCCTGCCTGTAGCTTTTCCTGGTGCCTGACTGGCTGTTACATCCTCCCTGTGGATAAAAGATTTAACAGAGGGATATAGCCCAGCATCTTGTGCCCCTAACGGGCTGCTGATTAGGGCTCTAATTAATCCCTGTTTAGACTAGTGAAGGCCCAACTTTTTGTGTTGGTCTTGTGACTCTTCCCCTAAGAAACATCTAGAGACTTGTGGCTACCATCATAACCCTGTGGTTGCAAGGGGAGAGGAGGATCCCAGGTGGGTTCACCTGTAGAAGACAGGATTCTACATCCAGTTTTACGTCCTGCTCTGCCAGCTATTCACAAGAAGCTCTTAAATAACTGTACTGCTTTGCTGTGCCTTGGTTTCCCCCATATGTTAAGCAGGGATGACACTGAAGCTGTCCTGGAATATTGCTGGAGGGATCAGACACAAAGCACTGCAGAGGTGCTGCCTGGTCCTGTGCCCTCTTCCACTCACGTCAGAACAAGCACAGAGGGGAGAGAAGCTCTTGGGGTCTTCAAGAACCCCTGTGCCTCCTGGTGAAAAGCCTTCACAACGTGCCTTTCTGCCTAAAATACAGGAATTTTTGACAAAAAAAAAAAGAGAAAATAATTTGGTCTCAATTATTTTTGTATCGATCGCTTGGGGGGGGGAGAAGGGAAAGGTATTTTAATATTGGAACATGAAGTAAAACACGCTTGAAATGATTTTTTAAAACAAATTATTTATCATTTGTAAGGTAAAATAAACTGATTTTTTTAAAGCATCCTTGGCCTAAACGTTTCTCTGTGTGTGATTCAGTTGTTTGGGTTCTTAATTGAGAACGGGGTAAGTCTCAAACCTTCTTGCTGAAGACCCACGGGCTGGGGGAGAACATCCAGGGATTTTTGACACTCAGCAATGTCATCCTACATCTCAAACACCCCATCCTTGCAGCCCCTCCATAGGGAGATAGGTTTGGCTCATCCCAAATAACTGTGGAAGCTTTGAGCTGGAGCTCTGGTGGATAAAACCAGCAGCAGAGCGAGTCTGGGGGGGCTGCTCCTCTCTCCCCTGAGGGGATGGGCTGGAGCTTCTGTGGGTGCCGTAAATATTCCTTGGGCATCCCGGCTGCAGCCGGGGGAAGATGAGGGAGGCACTTCGGGGCCAGCCCAGAGCTCCCTGTGGCTGCTGCAGGGAGAACTGTGGAGCTCTGATTCCCTCTAGTGAGGAGAAGGCAGGGATGGGGCAGCAGCTTCAGCTCTCTCAGCTTCACCACCAGGGCAACTCCCCCTTTTTGGGGACGGGGAACAGGGATTTGTTCTCCTGCTGTCTCACTCCTGCTGCCCCGGGACACCGTGGGGTTTTGTCCCTTTTTTAAGCCCAAAGTGGGGCTCGTGGGTTGTGAGCGGGGCCAGAGACGATTCCAGGGATGCAGCCAATTCCTCCTGCTGCCGTCTGCACAGGGATGCTGCGACGGGCATGAGCTCGCTCCGGGAGCGTCGGGACACATCCCAGCGAGCTCCAACGGGCTTTAATTTGTATTTCCGAGGCTCTGGGTAGCCGGGAGCCGGTGCAGTTCCCCGGCCTCCAGCAGTGGGTGCTGGCGGAGCGCGGCTGTGCCGGCACAGGGATGCTCGTGGTCCAGCCGCGCATCCCGGTCCCTGCAGGATCGCGCTCCCCCAGCCCTGCCAGCAGAGAACTGGGGGGCTTTGTGACGTCCCCCTGCAGTTTGTGCTTCCAGGGCCCTATCCCATAAATCAGGTGCTGCCTGCCGAGCTTGGCTTCCTCCAAGGGGGGAATAAACGCTGGCAGCAGGAGTGGAGGAACGCGGTGCCCGCAGTGGGGAGAAGGGTGGACGGATCATTCATGGGTGGCCACGAGGGGAAAAAAAAGAAGAGCAGCGTGTCTGCTGGCACCTAGAGCAGAGTAAAGGCAGTTCTGCCTTGCCTGGTGGTCTTATTTCGACAGCAGGAAGTGATGATGCTGTGATGCATCCCCTGTATTTTGGTAAGAACGATGTATCCTCTTGCACACCACCAAAGCCAAGGGTACCCAGGGGGTGGTCTTGGCTGCCACGGCTGTTCAGGGAGAAAACCACCTAAATATGATTTTTTTTTCCCTCTGTTTCGTTGACCACAAAAGAATAGGCAGCAAAAGCCATTGACAGCCGTGTTTGGGGCCAGGAGAGGGCACTGGTGCCCTGCCCGTGGCCGGGACAGCATCCCTGCCCAGAGGATGCCCGGGATTCCTGTCCGGCTGGGGATGCCACCCGGGAGACCTGGCTCTCCAGGACAGGCCGTTCGGCTCTGGAGTAAGGGAAGAGCGCCAGGAAAAGCAGAGAGAATAGAGAAACTCCTTCCTGGCGAACAAAAGGCGCTCTGATGTGGGGCAAGGGGAGTTTCCGTGGTCCCCGGCCTTTCGAGCTGGCCGGGAGCCACCAGCAAATAAATTCCTGTTTGACGCAGTGAAGACACCCGATCGCGTCAGCCTTCAGGATGGGGAAAACCCAGACAAAACACTGGAAAACAGAGCAGCAGCTGCCCGGGAACGCCCCGGGGCTCAGGGCCGGGGTGGCCGGACAGAATCCAGCCCCTCCAGGAGCTCGGCAGGAGCTGCCTGTGCCAAGCACCCCGTGTCACCTTCAGTGTCCCCTGCCCTGAAAATGGCACTGTGACCCGGGAACCCCCGAGTTCCCTCCACTTTTTCCTCGTTGGAGTCTCATTCAGCCCATCCACGCTCTCCTCCCGCCTGCCGGGGATGTCCGAGGGCAGCTCCAGCCCCAAAGGCGCACTGGGTTGGAGGTGAGGCTGGAGATCCTGCCCGCCCACCCTTCCCTTCAGAGAAACCTGTCTTTCCAGGGAGGGAGAGCGGCATGTGGGAAAGCCGAGAGGCCTGGAACGTGAATTACCCGGGGAGAGATGGATGTGTGATAGCTTGTACCTGGCAGCTACTAATTGAGCGTTAACGCTTTCAGCAGGGGTGGGGGCAGCGCTGCGGCTCTGCCCTGTCACTGGGTGTCCCGAGGGGTGCTGGGCTCAGCAGGGTGGCACATGACAGGGACAAGGAGCCGTGCCTGGGTCCCTCGGGGAGGCTCGGTCGCTGGCACAGGAGGCCGTGGGCTGCGGCTCTGGCCTCTGGCTGCTTCCTACAGAAGAAGCCAACGTTAGGGGATTTTTTCTCGCCTGGCTTCCCTGGAAGTTGGTAAATACTGAAACAGCAGGGATGGGGAGGAAGAGGCTTGGCTGCCACTTCTCTGCTGTTCTCAGGGACACGTGTCAGGAAAGGAGGGGCTCCATGTGCCAGTCCTAACCCTGCTCTTTATCTCTAGCCAAGACAAGTTTCTTTTCTGCCTTTAACTTTCCCTTTCGCGCTGTTTCGTGCGGCAGCGAGGTTCTGAGACCGAGACTTCTGAGAGTGAGAAGTCTCAGCCCAGCCTGAGAGGATGGTCCCAGCAGCACAGGCTGCTCCCGAGGCTGGCCGGGCTTCTCCGAAGGGAATGTTCCCGCACTCCAGCACCTTCCCTGCGCTGCTGCCCGGCCTGGCCGGGTGTGCAGGGCACAGGACAGAGCCGGAGCGGCCCAGGGGCACAGGATGGATGCGGGGCAGGTGCTGCGGCGCTCGGCGAGGGCGGGCGCACCAAAGCGCTTTCCTCCCTCCCTCCCTCCCTCCTCCCCAGCCCTGGCAGCGCTGCAGGGACTCATCCATTCCCGAGTTACTAATATGCAAATGGCAGCGTTTGCATGGGCCTGACGCCAGGCTGCTGGGTGTCAGGGCACCCGAGGGAGCCGGAGGTGGGGCGAGGCGTGGCAGCGCCGCATGCTCACCTGGCCCTGCATGGCAACAGGCAATGGAGCTCTAGGTCCCCTGGGCTGCGGACCCACGCCCGCTTCCACAGGCAGCGGCTGGCAGAGGAGCGAGGGCAAACTGGCAGCCCCTGGCAACGTGGGGCTGACGGCAGGAGGCTGGGCACACCGCGGCTTTCCCTCGGCCGCCAGGATGGTGAACCTGGAGTCCGTGCACGCAGGTAAAGGAGCCGGGGCTGGGGCGCAGCGCGGGTAAAGGGCGGCAGAGGGGCTCGCCCTGAGCCCCCGGGCCGCTCCTCCCTGCTCTGCCTCCCCGGGGTGCCCGGTGAAGCGCCCGGGTTCCCCCCGGGGGATGGAGGCTGCCCCGCTCTGCTCAGGGGGCTGCCAAGCCTTGCCCGCGCCGTGGGAGCAGCGCTGCCGCCGCCAGCCCCAGCAGGGTCAGGGAGCAGAGCGCAGGGATCTCCTGGAGACCTGGAAAAGGAGACTTTAGTGCCTGCCCTGTGTGTCCTGTCAGCGGGATAACGCTGGGAGCAGGGAGAAGGGATAAATCCACGCAGGGATGCGGCAAAGGTGGAGGGAGTGAGATGGGACATGGGCTGAAAGGAGGAAAGTTCGTGGCAAAGAGGGAACAGGAGGGAGGAATGAATGAGGAGGGAGCTGCAGGAGGCTGGGCTGAGCCAGGAATGAATGAACAGCGATACCCAGAGACTCCTTCCCGGGGTCTGATCCAGGGGCACAGCCCAGGCAGCCTCACATCCCCTCCGAGCACTGGGGAAGCAGAGCAAGCCCTGCCAAAGCCCCCGGAGCTGTGCTGAGCTCCGGCAGAGCTGCCTGAGCCGCATCCCCGGGGCTGCCGGGCCAGGAGCACATCCCTGGGCACACGGGGCCGAGGTAACGCTGGAGAGGGAGCAGCCAGAGCCTGACAGCCCCGTCCTGGCAGGGATGTTGGGATACAGGAGCCAGATGCCCTGGCAGTGCCCTGTGCCCGCTGCTTGGTGCAGCCCAACGCGCTCTGCTGGCCCTGGCTCGGGGCAGAGGGGAGATGCCCCCATCAGTCCGTGCCAGGTTCATTCCCTGTGGCTGTTGGGAGTCCTGGGGCTCTGTGCCCGGGCTGGGAGCCCCTCAGCGAGCCCTGAGTGGCAGACAGGCCTGCAGGGCACGGTGCAGCAATGCCAGCGCCTCCCGCAGCGGCAGTGGCACGGCAGAGGTGGCCCAAGCTCCGCGGCTCTGGGTGTCCTGGTGGGCTGGTGCCAGGGCCAGCCACGGGGGAGGCCCTGGGGAGCCCTGGCCACGAGGGGAGGCTGCCAAGGAGGGAGGTTCGTGGTCTTGGCTCGGGGTGTGAGCCCGACTGGTCTGAGCGCCCGCGCTGGGTGTGCTTGTGTCGGTGTCTCCTGGGGCCGTGTCCCCCGCAGCCTCCAACCCACCCAACCCACCCATCCCCCCGTCTGCCGGGCTTGTGGGCGACTCTTTCTCCGTGGGAAGATTCCCCAGGTCGATACTGTGCCCTCTGTCAGAGCCAGGGGCATCACTCCCTCCCGGCCTGGATTGGGGTGCATGCGGAAACCCACCCATCCCAAATCATCCACTCCCCCAAATCATCCCCTCCGTGCTGCCAGAGCTTTGAGAAGTCTTTCTGCAGGGAAAGGAGCCCAACACAGGTGGTTTTTTCACCCCTGTTCAGCTTTGAGGTCCCTCTGTAACAAGCTGCTTGCAGAGCTGTGCTCAGTTTTTACCCCAGTTTTTATCCTGGAGCTCTTTTCCAACTTGGATGACTTCAGGAGAAGACACAGCGAGCCAGGGGGGCTGCTCAGGCTCTGCACACCCTCCTTCCTCCCTGCTGAGAGATTTCCCTCCCCAGGCATTTTGGATCTTTCCCCTTCCTGCAGCCTCCAGAGGGGCTCAGGCACCCCAAGCACAGGATGGTCCCAGCCCAGCTGAGCTCCCCCTGCTCCACCACTGGATTCCACTTCTAAAGCCATCAGGCTGGCTCACCCTCAGCCCATGCCCGAACAGCTACGAGGAACCAGGGCTTGGGAAAGGCTTTATTTGCTGACACCGTTTGTTTCAGCAAAAATAGAGATGCAGATATATCCCCAGAGAAGTGTCTGCACTGGTAGAGCTCCTTTGGTCTGGCTGAACCACCCAGCCTGCCCCTGCTGCAGCTCTCTTTGGGAGCTGGGGTAGAGCAGCACATTTTTAATATGGCCCTGGCCACAGTGGCGGCTCCTAATAGGGCTGTGGTTGAGTTAGGTAGTCCTGAGCTGGGTTCGTTTTCCCAGAGAGGTTTTTTTTTTTTCCAAGCCTGATTATTCCCTGTGTATTGCTAACCTGGCAAAGCTGTGGAAGGAGCCTGGACTCACAGCCTGTCCATCTGAAGGGTTTTTTTGGATGGAGTGAGGGTCAAATCTGGATTTGCATCGCTCTGGTTGTAGTGGAAGAGCCTTGAATGTCCATAAAATCTGTTGGCTACACTTCTATTAGAAAGTAATTGCCCTGTGTGGCTGCTCCTTGTTCCCAAGGAACCTTGGAGGATGCTGGTGCTGCACTGTTGACCATGGGGATGCAAAAGCTGCCCCTAAACCTCTCAGATCAGCAGGCAGGGTTTTCCTTTCCTTCCTGTTTATTTGTTCTTTTTTTCCCCCCTCCACAAGATATTTAAACTTGTGCACGTTTCTGAGGGGAATCTGAATCTCACTGAAAATAAAATTCCTGTGCTCAGAGGATGGGAATCTCAGGGCATCTCCTTATCTCTTAACTCCAGGAGGAGAGGATTTAACTGATGGATAACGAGATATGCAATAAACTGCAGCAGCAATTCCTCCTTCCCTCCCCACCCAGCCCAGGTTTTAATGGCAGAGGGGGTGGGGGTCACTCCTGCAGGAGGGACAGAGCTTCCCATGCTTTGCTTTTTTGTTTTCCCTTCCTCAGCTCTGTCTCTCTTGGGGATTCGATATTTTCTTTCACTAATATATTTATTTTTTCCAAGCTTTCAGGCATTCTCACCAAAGCAAGCACCAAACTTCTGCAGGCTTTTAGATTTTTTCCTCCTCTGTTTTATGAGAACTTGCCTTGGTTTTTTTTTTTTTTTTTAAAGGTTCTTTTTGGCAGCCAGCAAAACTTTCTGCTTTGTAGATTGCCTAAGTTAGGGTCCCTTGGCAGTGGTACAAGACAAGATGTTTATAGCTGATGGTAATTACTCTTCCTGCAGTAGAAATGCTTAGAAGCCCCACTAAACGTTCATGTCTTAATTGCAGAAGGTTTATTTGAAGGGGGAAAAAAAAATCCCACAACTCTTTTCGCTCCCCTTTCTCCCCCTCACTCCTTAATATAATTTAAGGAAAGGAAGTTTCTGAAGTATGTGAATGTTTCTGCACTCTGGTCTAAAATCCTAATTTATTATTTTTTTTTTTTACCTTTATTCACTTTCTGGAGAAAGTTTCAAACTTTTAACTGGATCAAAGCTACGAAAACTTGGCCAAAAAAGCAGATTATGTGCTGTTTGCACACTGGAACTTTGAATAGGGGGAAAGAAAACCTGAACACACACAAAGCCCTGCCTGTTTAGGTGTGAGCAATAGAGGGAAACGGGGATAAAATCCAACGGGGCTCCTCTCATCCGTTTGGAAACAACAAAAGGTGGATATGGGGAAGAGGAAAAGGTTTGCATGATGCTTTTAGGTGGCTTCCACCTGCCTTCCCTACCCCGGCAAAACCACAGCAAACACTGGCCCAGCTTCCCCGCTGTTGTTATTCCCCGATGCAAATGGGATGAGTCTGTGGCCGGGATTGGCTGCAAGAAGCACATGCAAATCACTTGGGTCTTTATAAAAAAATATATTTTTTTTTCCTTTATTTTTGCCCCCCCAGCGAGTCTGGAAATGGTTAAAATTCCCACGGCAAGGGCCGGAGAGCTGAGGGGTGTCCGTGTGAATTTGGAGAGATGCTCCCCCTTCTCTCCCTGCCGTGTCCTTGGCCTCCTGTTAAGGAGGGGATGAGCAACCCGGTGTGAAGTTGACCATTCCCACTTTTTCTTTCAGCTGTC
The DNA here is from genome assembly GCA_013398175.1 of Climacteris rufus. Classification (NCBI taxonomy): domain Eukaryota; kingdom Metazoa; phylum Chordata; class Aves; order Passeriformes; family Climacteridae; genus Climacteris; species Climacteris rufus. The sequence goes on along the minus strand of VZRZ01006445.1, from coordinate 332,364 downwards.
CCCGAAGGAGAAAGTGGCCCCGGGTGTGGTGGAAGTCATCACTTCAAGGGTAAATGACAAATTCATTGGCGGGGATGAGGATGGAGGGGGGAATGTGCAGGAGCTCGATGGGAAATAAATAACTCTGCTTTGGGGATAACACTTTGGGGCCAGGCAGCTTCTGGGTGGCTTGTGAGGGGTGTGAGCGTGTGGATGGGAGAGAAAATAGGAGAAATAACCTGCAAATAGAGGCAGTGGGAAAAACGAGTCGAGCCTGAGCCATCTTGGAGGACAAGGAAAGGATTTGGGAGAGGAGGAGGAGGAGGAGGAAGCTGCAGGTGTGGTGGAGGATGGTGTCCAAGTGAGAGCACCCCAGCAGGCTGGGGAAGCCTGAGCATCCTGGGGGGCTCCCAGAGCTGAATCCAGCCCTCAGCCTGTGGGTGAAGGGTGGAAACACCTCAGCAAACTGGGGAGGGGGGACAGGACCGAGGGGGGGATGCAAAGAGCAACAGGAGGGAAAGTGCATCCTCAGAGCTGATGAATATTCTAGTGCCTGTATGTTGAGGAATCAGAAATTTGAAAGTCTGATGGTTTATTATAATTACACATTCATTTGTGCTGTTTAGTGGGAGCCACATGTGCCTGTTGCCTGGGACTGTGACCTGTTATTAAAATCAGTTGTGCCTCCTTTTGCAGAGATCAAGATGAGCGGGGATGCAGCAGATTCCACAGACACCCGGCACGAACCTGACCAGGTGGAGCCAGGTGAGGAGGGTCTGGGGTGCTGAGGGGCAGGAAAGGGAGGGGAAAAAAAAAAAGGTGTAAAAAAAAGCAGAATGTGGGTGCTGGAAGTTTCTCCCTGCGCTTCTCTGGGCTCCTGTTGCTGCTCCACTTGGCTCTCACAGCCAGGCTGGGAGTTGATCAGGAATGTGCTCTGGGCTAGGATTGCGTTGGGATCTTGATCAGCGATGCAAGAGCTCTCTGTGACAGCAGCAAGTCCCCGAGTGCCTCCCTAATGTCCTCAGTGGGTTTGACATGGAAATTTGCTGCCGCCTTTGCCAAGGGAACGATGGCTTTGAAATCGTCCTGGTCCGCTCTGCTCGGCACAGGCAGCTCTGCAGCACGCAGGGCTTGTGCCAGGAGCTTTTCCTTAGGGAAAGCGAAGCCTTTTTTTGGGCTCTGTGTGTGTGGAAAGATGGGAGGGACTTTGGGAATAATCAAATCCAGTGAGGGAGTTCCAGCAAAAACGGATTGCTCTGCATCTGGAGGCGTGACTGGGTTTCTCATCTCACACCTGACGCTGTGCAGGCTCCGGCTCCTCCATGGCTGGGAGCCTCAGGATTCCTTGGATATGGAAAGCTGAAGCACAGGGTGATCCTTTGAAGATGATAGTGCTGGTGTGAATACTGATTTCTGGCAGGTTTTCTACCACAAAGTGTGACAGACACCAGAAAAATCAGTTTTGTGTTTTCGGGCATCCCTTCCCACTGCGCTGCCTGAAGTGAGATTTGAATACAAGACCTGAGCCTGTAATTTCACAAAGGCCCATGGTCACATCCCTTTTTAGGCAAATAAGAAATCGTTTTAGCACCCACTAGGTACAGCAAATTAAGATCATTAAAAGCTGTGCCATGGGCTTAGAAAGAAACACCTTTCAAAACAAAAACTGGTAGAGAAAGTGTAAGAGAATCAATTATTCTCTGAGTAATGAAGAGCCTTAAGCTTGGTCCAGGGGGATGTGTAAGAGCAGATGAAAACTTTGCATGGAATGATTTTACTGTTTCTTAATAATTTGAGATAATTTAGGAACAAAGTAAGATTTGGGTTAAACAAGAGAACTCTAAACATATTTTAAAGGGGCTAAACTCACCCCTTTAGTTAGAAATCCTCTGTGCTCTTGGCTGTTAAGCTGGGTTCTTTGCCATGATCTAAGGCAGAGATAAAATCTGCTTCTATTCACGTCCGTGAACTCTGATTGACTTTGGTCAGCTCAGCTCCTGCCCAGAGCTCTTGGATCACCCCGGGTTTGGAGATAAACCTCCCCACGCCACCCAGCAGCAAACACATCCCCAGCTCCTCCTGGGAGCTGTTTCAGGGCTTTAAATTGGGAACTGGAGCCCCTGGAAATGTTTGGCTCGCACTGATGGATGGCAGGGTTGATCGAGATTAGGGAAGCTGGGTATTTAATTCTGGTATTGGCTGCTATTAAATGTAGTGGGAGGCTCTGGCTGCTGTCAGTAGCGTTAAACCAGAAGCTGGCACCACATTTGGTTGGATAAAATATGGGTTTTTTTCATCTTAAGCCTGCCAGACAGCCATTAGCGTGAGCTGCAGCACCTCTCTCTTTAGTGGTAATTGGGAAAAGAAAGCAGAGAAGCGAAGTCAATTTGTTTTAAAATCACAAAAACCTTTCGAGGCAGCACTGGCTGTGCTCTTCAAACCAGGCAGGGAAATCAGGATGAGCAATTCGCCTTCATAAAAAAGCGACACAAAGAACCTGCTCCAAACGATCTCCTGGTGATCTCCTGGGGTTCTCCAGGGAGGGGGGACTTGCAGAGGGAATTTTTTGGGGGGTCTCCAGCATCAGGCAGCCCCTTCTGGGAGGTGTCACCCTTGGGGACACCCTGGAGCACCCAGAGGTGCCACAGCTGCACAGTTTGTGCTCTGTAACCTGGCACAGCCCCCCAGCTTTACCCAAAACCTCCCTGCGCCTTCCCCGCGTTGTTTTCTCCCCTCTTTTCAGCCCTTTCTGTTTATAAACAACAAAGCTCTTTGTGCTGAACTTCCCGGGAAGTTTTTATTTTCCTTTATGCGCATTGTCAGGGGAATATTTACTGCGGCTCCTAATAGAGGAGTGTTTTTGGTTGCCTGCTTCATGTGGGAAAAGGCTGTTTTCTGATGACTCATTAATTGAAGACCCATTTCCTACTGAATTGGGCCAATCCACGCGGCTCCCCGGGAATCTCCTTCCCCCCCAAAGGAGAGGTCTGTTACCAAATTAACTATATTTTACCTTACAAAGGCTAGAAATCCTCCTAGGTGCAGGTATCCAAAGGTTTTTCATCACCAAAAAACGCAGGCTGGCTCTGAGAAGAATGTAAAAAACCAAAAAAGTAAAAAAAAAAAAAAAAAGGGAATTTGGTGCCAAAATGCTTTTGTAAACCAAGCCCTTGATCTAAAACTGATGCCTCAAGATCTGATGGGAAATGTCAGTAGGAGAAGCATAATCTCATCCTTTCATATCCCCGCCAATTCCAGCCTTAGAGGGGGGAAAAAAAGGGTAATTTGGGGCATTGTTTTACTTTGAAAGTGTTTGAAATAATTGCGGGGGGTTTTCTGTTTTGAGAAAATGGTTACAATTGTTCCTCTTTCGCAGGAGGTTAGGAAAGCTCCGTGCCTTTTTGATTTCTTTTTATTTCATCGGCACCAATTTCATCGAAAACGCTTCAGAGCTTTTTAGTAAGATATTCCCCTTGACTGTTTGATCCCACCCTGCCGAGTTTACTGGTTGTGGTGAAGTGTTGCCATTTTACAAAAAGCTTCTAAAATAATAATAATATTAGTAATAATTTCTAAGGGGTATTACGAATCAGCCCAGCGATTTTAATTCATTTTTCAATTCAGCTCTGCCTTTCTTTAATTGCGTGTAGGGGGGAAACAGGCACCAGTGGCTCCCACGAGGGTTGGTTTGCCCTCCCCATCACCCCGGGGATGCGGGTCAGGGCGCTCGTGGGATCATCCCTCCCCTCTGAGGGTCCTGTTCCCTTTTTCCTGCGTGATCCCAAGGCTTGGCACCGGGGCCGGGCTCCCGGGCGAGCCTCCATGGGGGGTAATGACAGGCCTGAGTTTTATGCTTGGCTCGGAGCTCTTTTCATCTCTTTTAAACTGATGAAAGCCATGCCAGCAAGCTCTGGGTTGATTTTTTTGATGGGAACTGTGGGGGCTTGGCAGTGCCGAGTGTCGCCCCTGGTCCTGCAGCCCCAGGGCAGAGATCTCCCCCTTCTTGTGGTTTATCTAAGCCCTCGGTATCTGATGCAACAAAACGCTGAGGTGGGACTTGCCCCTGTCTGTCTGTTTGTTTGTGTCAGACACTTGTTCCCCGTTTATCTCCTCCATCAAAACAGGTTACACCAAGCAGAGCTACTTCCCTTTGATTTCATCTGTTGAGGCTATGGGGGGGAAGCCAAGGCTTTTACAAAAGGGCGATAGGGAAGCTCTTCAAACACCAGCGCGGGGAACTGGATAGCTGCAGGCGCCCCGAGCATCTTCCCTCCCCACCCTGTAACCCGGGGAACGGGCCGGCCTGCCAGCAGCCCGGGCTGGGGTGTGCTGGGGAGGGTGGGTGCCCCAGGGGACAGCCCCAGCCCCATGGGTGCCCCAGGGGACAGGCCCACCCCATGGAAGGGTTCATAACCCAAGAAACAGCCCCCAGCCCCATGGGAAGGGTTGGTGTCCCAGGTGACAGCCCCAGCCCCATGGGTGCCCCAAGGACAGCCCCCAGCCCCATGGGTGCCCCAAGGACAGCCCCCAGCCCCATGGGTGCCCCAAGGACAGCCCCCAGCCCCATGGGTGCCCCAGGGACAGCCCCAGCCCCATGGGTGCCCCAGGGGACAACCTCCACCCCATGGAAGGGTTCATACCCCAGGGGACAGCCCCCAGCCCCATGGGAGGGTGGATGCCCCAGGGGACAGCCCCCAAGCCCCATGGTGCCCCAGGGGACAGCCCCCACCCCATGGGAAGGGTTGGTAACCCCAGGGGACAGCTCCAGCCCCATGTGAGGGTGAGTACCCTAGGGGACACCCCCCAGTCCCATGGGTGCCCCAGGGACAGCTCCCAGCCCCATGGGTGCTCCAGGGGACAGCTCCCAGCCCCATGGGAAGGGTTCATACCCCAGGGGACAGCCCCCAGCCCCATGGGTGCCCCAAGGACAGCTCCCAGCCCCATGGAGGATTGGCTGACCCTGCCTGCTGGAGGGGCACGGGATGGGGACAGCAGCGTGGCTGGAGGGGCTGGGGGCAGTCTGGGCTCTCGGTGGCCATGGGAGCAGGGTTATCTCACCCTCACAGCTTGGGTAACCTGCGGGAGGGCTTTAGAGTCATAGAAAATCCTGAGCCGGGAGGGACTCACAGGGATCATTTGGACTCCCACCCTGTGCCCGGGAGCTCTGTCCTGGAGCTCTGGCAGCCTTGGGGCTGTGCCCGTTCCCTGGGGAGCCTGAGCAGTGCCCAGCACCCTCTGGGGGAAGAACCTTGCCCTGATATCCACCCTAACCCTCCCCTGACACAGCTCCAGCCCTTCCCTGGGTCACAGAGAGCAGAGATTGAAGCTGCAGAGTGATGAATTCTGCCCTCACTCTACCCTGGAGAGAGCAGTAATGCAGGTATCTTCTCTGTGAGGACAGAAAGACCCTTCCCTTTAAACCTCAAGAAAATCAAGTGCTAAAGGGGCTGCGATGCTTCTGGTCCTACAGGTCTCTTCTGTGGATGTCATTCTTCCCCTGCATCCTCTCCTTCAGCCAGCCTGTGGCCCTGGCAGGGTGGCAGCACAAGGCACCTCCCTCTGCTCCTGCCACAGGACACCTCAGTCCCCTGGCAGTGCAGCAGAGAGCCAGGGCAGCTCTGAAACTGGACACCAAAGCTCCCACCCAAATCTCCTCCCAGTGCCTTTTGCATTAAATCCATATCAGGGCAGATGGAAAATCAGAGAGTTTTTCTCATTCTGCCTCTGCCACAAACTTAAATAAGTCTCTTTTCCTTCCTCAGCCCCCCAGTGGGAGTGCTGCTGCCTGCTCCCCCCTTTTGCAGGGTCCAGGCTTTCTGCAGGGGCTGCTCTCCCCAGGGATGGGCTCTCCCCTGATCTCTGAGGGCTCGGGGCTGTTGGTTGTATTCCCATCCCAGCTGTGGGGCAGGGTCTCTTTGGAATAAAACACAGAGGTTCTGGCCTCCTAACTCCTCACTCAGTGAAAGGATTCAGCACAGGTAAGGGGTGGCAGAGTGGGTGCTGAGCTGAGCTGGGTGCTCAGCATCCCAGCAGAGCCTGCACCACCTGAGCTTTTTTTCTTCTGCCTTTTGTTGTTGCCTCTTAGATCAGGCTGGGAGCAGCTTGCCAGGCCAAAATCTTTTGAGGAAACTTGGCCTCTCCCGGCCCCACGCCGAGCCGAGTCCTGGGCTACGCCTTTGCTCTCCAAGGCTGGCTCTCCCTCGTGAAACTTTCCTCAAAGCCTCCAGGATTTCTCTGGTCTCTCCCCCCTGCAGCCATGCAGAGCCCCAGGACAAGTCCCGGGCAGATGAAGGCTGCAGCAGTTGGGCTGGAAACAGCTGGTTGCTATGGCAATCGGGGCTGCTCGGGATTTGCATAAGGCTGATGATTTTCATAGCACAGCCACATTTAAGGCAAGCAGGAGAAATTTCCATATTCCCAGCTCCGAGTCAGTTGGGGCGTGGGGGAGGCCAGGAGGGGGATATTTGAAATTCAAATGAAGGTGATTAGGGTTTGAGGTTGGGTTATTTTATTTTTTTTTCTTAAACATCCCATTATGGAAGAGGATAAAAAAGGATGGGGAGGGGAAAGGGGAACAAAAGGCTGGTTTGACTTGAATTAGAGGGGCAAAGGAAGAGCTGGTCTGATCTGCCTCTTGCCTCTGGTCTAGGAGAAGAGACTTGCCCTCTCCCAGCACCTGCAGGTGAAATGTTTTCCGTGGGAACAACTGCTGCCCTCGGGTTTCCTTCTGGAAAGTGCCCCAGTCTCCCACACCGGCTGTCCTGCTCTGCCCCACACGAAGGGGCTGCACAGGGACCTGGGCATGGGGTTTCTCCGAGGCACTGCTGACAAAGGGAAGGCGTTTTTATAACCCAGGGCTTTCCAGCCAAATGAAGCACTCGAGTGTTCAGTGAAAGCTTCCCCTGGAGTCTGTAGCTGTCTGAGTCAGCACAGATTCACTTTTGCTAACCAGTCTTGGCTTTCCCATGGAGATGCTCCGATGGTTTGGGGGTTTTGTGTCCTCAGAGCAAGCATGAAAACTGCAGCCCTCCCTCAGAAACTCCCCATCCTGCTCACATTTTCCTCTTCTCCTTGGAAAAGCAGATTTTAAGCGCTTTGGGAACAGCAAGCATCCCAGCAGGGCGTGTAGGAATCCAGGGAACTGACTGGCTGCTGCTCCCCAGTGCTGGTGGGAGCGGCTGGAGGGAATCAGGGGGGCCACTCCATGGGGAAAAGCTGATTTAAGTGAGCTCCCAGCACTCAGGGCTTTCCCTGCTGCTTCTGGAGAATCCCTGGCGTGGCTGCTGGGAACAGCAGCATGAGGGCTGTGCCTTGGTTCTGGCTTGAGCTTCCAAAGTCAGCTGAAATCCTGATGCTGAATATCTTTCTTTCCTTAATCCTTCTCGGTTCAGGGGAGCATTTGGCTTCATTTCCAGCATGTGGGACAAGCACTGCTTATAGTCACAGTAATTGCCACTCTTTTCTCTTGGGTAACCTTTTAACTTCACACCTTGTTTGAGGTGAGAGATTTGAACGAGTTAATTTATCAGAAATGCCCCTTGCAAGGCACTCTGCACCCGGCCTGCTCTGCCAATCTCCAGTGCCATTGTGCTCCATCAGCCGCAGCGCTAAAATCTCCAGGATAGGCGAGATTAATCTGAATTTTAGATACTCGATCCTCTGAGCCTGGAGGCTGACTTGCTCACCCCGGGCTCCCTGTGCAGTCAGCGAGGGAAACAGGGACCTGCGGAGGGTGGTTCATCCCTGTGCCATCCATCTCGGGGGCGAGAGGAATTGCCCTCTGGAAGCGCCTGCTTCCTCTCCGTGCCTGCAAAGGCAGCCTAGAGCGATTGGCTCCCAGTTAGGCACCTAAAAATCAGACATCTCAGCCCAGGCAGCCCCATCCCCTGCCTGCTGCCTGCCTGGCACTGCTCCCCCAGCGCCCTTCAGCTCTTCCCCATTTCCCTCCCTACACTGATTCCCTGTGGGAATTCCCCAACACCTGCTGAGGGTTGAAATCACCTCCTCATCCCCTTGTCCCTTCAGACCGGGGGCTGAGCTGGGTGTGGAGCTGGCTGGGAAGGGGAATGAGGGTGACACAGCCCTGCTGGGCCGGCTGAGGAGCCAGGGGCGGCCGTCGCTCGCCGGAGGTGACAGCGGCCTGTGGCTGCCTGTGTGAAGATGAAGGCGCCCTGCCACCCTGGTTTGACTTTTCTCCCATTGCTTTCATCCTCCAGGGCCGGACTGGCTCTGCAGCTCTGGTCCTGATGGATCCCTGGGCCTTGGGTTTGCAGGGGGAAAGGCAGCGGGTGGGGGGAGCTGCCCGGGACTGCTCCGCTGCTCCCATCCCCAGAGAAACCTCCCCAGGCAAACTCGCACCAGATCTGATGCCAGTGCTATGCAAAACAGCTGCCAGGTGAACCAAGGAGAGCAGCACAACCCTGGTGTGCCGGGCTGAGGGAGCCAGCTGAGCTTATCACTGCCTTTTCCCCTGTCAGGAACACCCAGGAACAGGGGGGTGAGAAGGGGAAAGCTCCTGGGAATTGCAGTGCAGGGGCTCAGAGCAACCTTCCCCCGCTTAAATCTCAGGGCTTCCCCAGTCTCATGGAATTTAAGGAGGGGAGGACTGATCTAGCAGATTCTGGAGATTCTGGATCCCATTGTGTCTGGCTCATGTAGCAAAAATCAAGGTGTTGGCTGGGCTGAAGCTCCATTAAAATGAGTGGAGTTCTGGCAGTTTGCAGCAGGAGAGAATCTGCTGCCACTTACACTTTTCTTTCTTTTTATCTCCCGGAGCTAGAAAAGATTAAATCTTAAGTGCAGATTGTTTGAACAGCCCGTTCCTTTAAGGAGAGAAATGACTGCTGCAGTGTGAGTCCTGATGTTGACAGAAACTGAGGGAGGAAACCGAGTCTATTTTTAAAATATTTGTAGGAAAGTTGCAGATTCAACTGAAAGAGGAGAGTCGTTATCCCTATCGCACCCAAACCTTGCCTTGCAGCTGGAATCACTTTAATTTCACATTGACTGAGACAGAAAAAAAAAAAAAAAAAAAACCAGATTTGCTTGCAAATAAATCTGTGCCCAAACACTCGCTGGTCCTGCAGAGATTTGTGTATCCAGCTCCCATTTACATAACCACTGGGAGCAGAGATCACCTCGCCCAGTTTTAAATATCTCACTCTTGGACATCTAAGCCTGAACTAGTTGCCCCTGGGTCCCTTTGGAGTCAATCAAGAGGAATAGTCATCTCCAGAGGGCCATTCATCTGGGCTGAGATGGGCGTCTGAGATAGGTGCAGGAATGGCCTCTGGAGGTGCCTATTGCTCCTTCTGTCTACCCAGACAGCCCGGGGCAGTTCCCTCAGACTTAGGCACCCCAGCCTGTGCCAGTCCCCAGGGATATTTGCAGTCTGCTCAGCTGTCACAGAATTCCTGGCCGGGGCGCTCCCAATCCCCCCTTTTTGGAGAGAGAAAGGAGAGCGCAGGAGAGAAACCTGGAGGATGCTGTGTCTGACCTCGTAGGAGAAGGGCCAAAAAAAAGGCCAAGGTCTGTCAGCTGCACTTGTTTGTGTAGGGAGGGCACAGCAAGGGATGGGGAGCTGGGCAGAGGAGGGAGGCTGTGCTGGAGGACATGGCCTGCGCAGGGAAGCTCCGTTCCAGCTGCGCAGCTCGGGTTCCAAGTTTTGGGGTGAGTGGTGGTGACTCAGCCATCGTCACTGGGACCCAGGGATTCCCCTCCAGGTCTTTGAATCTTGCCTCATCAACATGCTGCTCTTGAACGTGAGCGAAACTCCTGTATCCAAGAAACCAGGAGATTACCTTTTCCTTCCTGTTCTATTTTAGCAGCCGGGAACTTTATTTCCTCCTTCCCTCCTCGCTTTTCTTCCCTTCAGCCAAAGCCTCGAGATTGCATCAACCCCCCCAGCCCGTGGGGGTTTCAAAGGGAGAAACTGCAGGCCTTGGAGATGCTCAGAGCCCTGCTCAGGTGTGTGGATGCTGATTGTGATCACCCATTAGTGCTATCAGCATTCCCATCGCTGGATGTGCCGCTCTTGGCTTTTGGGGCACGGAGCTGGAACGCAATGAATGAACCCAATTCCTGGGGTGGGAGCAGCTGGAGAGAGCTGGTCAGGGAGCAGATGGTTATGGGGAGAGCTGGGGGTTGGAGCAGGGTAGGGAATTGCAGGGGGAAAGGAGATAAAGGGCTGAGATTGGGGAGAGAAGGCGCTCGGGAGGAAGGCAGGGCAGAAATGCAGCCGGGCTGGGGGAGAGGGCCCAGAGCTGCTCGGGGTGCAGTGGTGAGGAGATCTCAAACTGGGGGGGCAGCAGCAGCTTCTGCTGTGGCACTGCTTGATAACAAAACCCTACAGCTCCATTTCCACAGTCAGTGCTTTTTCAATGCCCCAGATTCAATCTCCAGAGCTGTTTCAGGACAGCAGAGAACAGGCGGCCCTGAAACTCTGGTATCGCTGGCTGTCCAAGGTTTTGCCATCCTTGGGTAATTGTACCAAGCACACTCCCCCTGAAGATCTCAGAGATTCACCTGGGAATGCTCTGTGCATGGAAAAACGTGTGCTGGGATAGGGGAAAGCCTTGTTCAGTGGAGGGAAGTCCATGGGAGAGCTGGATTTGCCCTCCTGCCTGCACAGCCTCTCCCGAGCGCTTTCCAACTTTCTGCAGGAGCCCTGAACTGCTGAAAAACACGATGTGTTGGAGCTTGATCAGATCACAGGGCCAGGGCTCTGCTTCACCGGGAACGTTATCCTGGAAAAAACAGGAGGAGGAGGCCCCGGGGGCTGGTGCCGGTGGGATGTGAACAGTTCCAGGCTCTTCATCACCAACTCGGTTGGACTGGAAGAGAATGGCTTGGGGAATGTGTTGCAAAGGGAAGGGGTTTCTTGGGGTTGCCTTTGCAGCTCCGGAGCTTCGTGGAATCCCTTAAAGCATTCATATCTGTGGAGAGCACAACCTTTCCTCTGTGATGTTCTTGATGAATTTGGCAGGTGTGATGGAGGGGGGGGGATGTTTATCATCAAAGGGGAATGAGTGAGGGCCTGTGCGGTACCTTCAGGCTGAAACCTGTCTGATTTTTCCCCCTGTGCCTGCCAATCTCTTTTGGAATCAAGGAGACGCCTCTTGAGCACAACCCCACGGCAGCCTCTGTTCCTCCGCTATGCCGTGGTTACCCGTGGCCACATGGCTTCCTGAGGACCCCGGCTGAACAGCCTGGCCCAGCTGCTTGCTGGCCCTTCCCACAGTCAGCCCTGGGTTTCCCTGCAATCTGTGATGTCCTCCAGCTCACCTCTGCTGGAATCTCCCTTGTGCTCAGTGAGATTTCCCCCACCTCAGGTATCTCCCAGGCAGGAACGCTTCTGTTGTCCCTCAGCAAAGGCTGCTGCCACCTCAGTGTTGCCTTCATCCCTGCATTGCTGCACCTTCCTCCTCCTCCCCTTGCTCTCCCAGTTTTTGATCACATGTATTTCAGGGTCTGGAAAGCTCCCACCATTGCTGCCTGTCATTAATGCTGAGATGTTTTTTCTCTTTGTTTCCTTGTAGGGAATGAACAGAATGGGCTGGACTTTAACAGGCAGGTAAGATGCTCCCTGGGTTCCCAGGTATTCTCCTCCTTTCTGGAATGACTGTTTTTTAATTGCTCTTCATGCCAAGGCCCAGGCAGCTCCTGCTAAGAGATAAAAACTGTTAGGTCAGAAGCTGCCATTAGCCAGACCACAGAACTTCTTCCCAGTTCCCCTTGTGGGATAGAATGACAGATTACACCTCTGGTTTCCCTCTTCCTAATTCATAGAAGTTCAGCTAATTATAGAGTTTCTTTAAATGACCATTTGCTTGAGGGTTTTTCTGGCTTTTATTTTTTTTGCCTGTTATCATTTAGAAACAAAAAGCAGCTCAGTTATGGTGGCAAAGGTGCAAATCCCTGCCCCAAGCCCCAGTGCTGTGACACTGGCACTGGCAGCCCTGTGGTGTGCAAGGACAAAGGCAGGGCCTGACTCACAGGAGTCTCAGAAAGGACTAGAGATGAGGTGGTTTGAGTTCTTGGGGTGCACAGGCCCAGACCAGGCCTGCCTATAGCCAGGTTCCTCTTTGCAAGGGAAAGGGACAGCAGATGAAAACGTGGGGCAAGCAAACCCCAAGTGCAAATGAGCAGCTGAGGGGCCGTTGTCTCTGCTGTGTGGGCTCTCCTCCTCCTGCTCTGTCCAGCTAAAAGCAACCCCTGGCTCACTGAGTGCCTGGAGATTGTCATGTGTGGCTCTAAGAAACCCCTGAGGGTCACACCAGGAGGGGACAGCCCAGTTCTTGGACCTGTGCAGACACCTGTGCTCTGCTGTGAGGGTGGGGAGGCACAGAGTGCCCATCCCTGGCAGGGTCCAAGGCCAGGTTGGAGGGGTTTGGAGCAACCTGGGACAGTGGAAGATGTCCCAGCCCATGGCAGGGGTGGGACTGGATGGGCTTTAAGGTCCCTCCCCACCCAAACCATTCTGAGCTTCCAGGAAATGCTCTCTGAGTCCAGAGCCGAGGTCTCCTATGGCCAGCAGAGCTGGGCTCAGCCTTGGAAAGCAAAAGAGGAGTCTGGAGAGCTCAACCCCCTGCCCTGCAGGACTGGGGGTGGGATGGGAGCTGCAGCCAGGAAAACAAAAGGGGCTGTAACTCCATGGACAGTCAGAAATACTTGAGGCAGATGCTGGCACAGCAACCTGCCTGCTTCCAATGTGCATTCCCCAAATTCAAGGGCCCCAACCCTTTCCAAAGGCAGCACTGGGCAGCTGGACCTCCTCCACGTGGCCTTTTTTGTCCTCCAAGCTTCCCTTGGTGGCTCTTGCCTTGACAAATGTCAGCCAAGCTGCTGTTTGTTTGTTTGCCTTGGCTGCTCTGGCTCTGGGTGGGTCTCACCTTCCTATCAAAGGTGTCTTAACACGCTCAGCCATCTTCCAGGTTTTTGGAATCCCCAGCTGAAAACAAAAAGGCCTGTGTCTCCAGCTCTGTGGATTGCAGAGCCCAGAGCACAGGAGAAGAATCCAATCTGCTCAGAAGCAGCGATAAAAGGAAATTCCCTCCAGATAGAAATGAGCACGAGATCGTTGCACGCTGCAAACTTTTCCTATGGCAACACCACAAAGGTGTTGGAGCTGGAGGCTGGGCTGGGGTTAATCAAGGAGAGGTGCTGGAGCAATGCTGATCCACACCCACTGGTGGTCTGGCCCACTCTGTCCCTCTGTGTGCCACTGAGTGATGCTGGGGAAGCTGTGGGGGCAGCCAGGCTTGCAGGCTACAGAAAAGCCCTCCTCCTATAAAGAAATTGTGGTTTTTAATGATTTTTTTGCAGCATTCACTTTCCACTTCTGTTTTCCTCATTCCACCAAAGGGGCACTGCAAAATCCCCTTCATTTGTACCGGCTTGTCCGTGCACCTGAGTAGCAAACCTGGTGTTTTAACACGGTTTTAAAAGCAAAAGGCTGTGAACAAGCTCATTTTGTTGCTTTATTTTCTTTTTAATCTGCTCTGATTCCCCAGAGTCCACCAAAGGGGTTTAGCAGTGGTGTCAGGGATGGGGATGTAACAGTCCCTGAGTGGACACAGCCCTGTGGATGTGGCTCTTTGTCTCCCTCTCTTGGCTCTCCCAAGGCCACGGGTAGAGTTATTTTAAATCATTACTATTTAAAAGAATAATTATTATTTTAAAGTATTGTTATTTAAAAGAATAATTATTATTTTAAATTATTATCTTAAATGAGCGGGAGCCCGAATGCACACGGGCTCCACACTCACATTTAGGGTTGACCTCAGCTCTTGGTGAATTCACCTTCAATTCAGCAAATAGATTTCAAATGACGAGAAAAAAGGAAGAGAGGAGAGCTGGAAATATCAAAGTGTTTTCATGTAAAATCAGGTGCTGAGCTCTTTCATTAGGGGTGGAGGTTGGTGGGTTTTTTAATTTGGTTTGGGGTTTGAGGTTGGTTTTGGGTGGCTTTTTTTTTTTTTTTTTTTTTTTTTTTTTTCCTTCGTTAGCTTGCAATTCAAGTTTTCAAACTGAAGCCAGGGCAGGATGGTTTGAAACCCAACTCCAAACTGACTGCAGGAGCTGCTGAGCTCCCTTTGACTTTATTTGGAGTGCTGGGCTCTAATCACTTTGAAGATCATAAATCTCACATCATTTAAGCCTCTCCCCCAGCCTTTGTAGATGGCCTACATTTCAGGTCTGCTTCCCTCCCATGTTGTGCTCCAGGCGGGAAGGGAAGGGTGGAGTGACCTGGTTAGACCCCTTCCCTGCCTACCAACTCCCTGCTGGGGCTGCTCTCACCCTGCAAACGGGGAGGAGGGAAACTCTTGTGGAGTTTGAGGTTTTCGAGCAGTTTGTGGGTCAGCCCTGTGCTTTATGAGAAAGCTCCTTCTGATCCCTCAGCCTATTTGGCAAACATTTCTTCCCCCCTCCCCACCCCTCCCCTCTTCAAACTCTCCTCCCACCTGGATGCAACAGTAATTTGTATGTGAATGAGAGGGAAAAGGGTGTGTATGGAAAAAGAAGCATCTTCTGCCTTGCCTATCTGGTTTGGCTTTTTATTTAGTGAGTCTAATGCTGGTTGTTTCCTGTTTATATCAAGGGAAATGCAAAGGCACAGTAATAAACTTTCACCTTCGGTGCTGGCAGCCTGGAGAGGGACATCTGCCTCCTGATGGTTTGGGATCGTGGCCAGAGCCTGGCAGGGACAGAACTGAGTAACTCTGCCCTTTCCTGGCAACATTCAAGCCTGGTTTGCATCCAGTGGGAGCAGGACAAGGGCTGAGGGTGTTGGAATGGGGGCTTTTCCTGCCTCTGATGTGGTGATCCTGCCCAGGTGCTGCGGCCTCCCCAGCTCTGGGCTGGTTTAATTCCCTGTGGTGTCCACAGCACTCAGCCTGTAGGAAACACTGCACTGTTTGTTTTTGGAGCTGTTCTGGAGAGCCAGGTGTCTGGAGCTAATCCCTGAGATAAGGCTGCCTTCTGGAATACACCCAGGGAGCTGATGGTTTTGGGAGGTGCCAGGGTTGGTGTGCACGGTGTGAGGGTTGTAGCCCAGCTCACAGTGTGTGCATCCATGCACAGCTGGAGCAGGAGAATGCACAGCTGCTGCATCCAGCAGTGTTTTCCATCAGGGAAGTGATGTGCAGGACTGTGGTGCAGGCTCAGCAATGCAGAGGAGGGGATGAGAGCTCCTCTCCAAGCCCTCAGTGCTCCCAAGCCGCTCTCCAGTGCTGGGAGGGAAAATATCCCCGTTGAAATGCAGCTGGTAGGTTTTGTGTGAGCAGTGCTGGAAAGGCTGAGCAGGATCTGCATGTGCTTCCTATCCAAATGTGCTTTTCATTCCAGCAAAAGGCTGACCCTTGCAAGACAGGCTGTCATTTGTTTGTCCAACCTGTCATTATCATTAATCACATCACTGTGAAGGTGATCCTGCCGTGAGATTTGACAATATTTAAGACAGACAAGCAGGCACTTGAGGTGCTTGAGCCCCTGCAAGGCTCAGCTTCAATGTTCCTGCTGGTTCTTTATTCCTATTCTTTACTTTCTTTGGTTTACACTCATCAAGGGATGTAATAAGGACACAGATCTCTTTCCAACAGGCTTCCTAGAAAGCCTTTTCAGCTGGATCTGTTGAAAAATTCCTTCTAAAGCCAAGGGAAGGATCCCATGTGTTAGTGCCCCGCTCTCTACAAGAGGTGCCAAAGGGGTTCTTCTCCCTCAGGACCTCCTTGTCTAACTCATCTCCCTGCTCTGTTCATGTCTGGCAGTCACTGCCCAAAGAAACTTTAATTTTTGAGGTTTGTGTGGGATTTCCAGCAGTTGCTTTGGGGTAACAGGGTGAGCTATCTCTGATGTCCTGTAGGCACATGATGTGAGAAATTAAAGTGGGCAAACTGCCCCTGAGATCTGAAATCCCTGGTGGCTCCTTCTCAGTGCCATTAACAACACCCTGACCTGGTTTGGTGCCTTCCACCCACACGTCTGGAGGCACTTTGCTCACGGATTTCACATCCACTGGTGCCTCTGGAAGGTGGGGAGGTGTTCAGCCCTGTCTTACAGACACAGCCTGACTACCTGGCTTTTCCCAAAGATGCTGAGCACTGTGATTGCTGCTGAAATCAGGGGATGTTTTATGGGACAGTCGCCTGTGGACATCGGGGTGAATTGAAATGCAGGGGCCTGCTCCCTGGTGGAGCTGGGCTATGGGCTCCCTTTCTCTGATTCATAGTCTTGTGCTCAACCACAGACAAGTTCTTCCTCCCCTCCATCCTTTTGAAGGTGGAAAGAAGGGCCTAACTCGCTGGGTAGTTTGTTATTAATATCTGGGATGCAAAACTCCCTGCACATTTAATTTCGCTCCATCAGGGCTTCCCTCCCCCCGGGGATCTCTCTCAGAGCTTTTCATTCCACTCTGTTCCCACCTCCCCCTAATCTCATGTGCTCCCTGGATGTCATTTCTGTTCCTGCTTGGCTTTTCCCCGTGGGTAGCTCAGGTTTCAGTCTGCCCTCCAGATTTCCATCCCAGTCCTGTTTTGCCCTCCTCTCAAGGGGAGGTTCACATCCTGCTTCCTTCTCCCCTCTGGGGATCAATTCAGATTTCACTCTCTCTTCTCTGCATTGCCCCAGGGGACCAGGCTAAGTCTTGCATCTGCTTTTCATCTCTTGAGCCTCCCCTGGCTGGAAATCAGGGCTGGCCCTGTACCTGCCCTGCCTGACACTGGATCTAAGCTCAGCACTGCCTTGGCCTTTCCCTTTTGAAGTTTCCCTGCTCTGTCCTAGGGACAGGCTGATTGCATAAATTTGTTTGTGTGCAGGTTCCTCATTGAAATGCAGCCCTTTGGGAAAGCATCAGAGAAAGCCCTGGCTCCAGGGAAAGTCCTCTGTGTCTAAATATGGCCCTGCTTTGCTTAGGACAGATATGCAGAGGAACCTCTTCTTCAGGCCGGTTTTGTTCTGGCACCTCCGATGAGATTGCTGGGAATGAACTCCAAAACAGGCCAGGGGAACTTATGAGGGAAAGGGGGATGCAATTAGGAGCAAGGCTCTGGCCTTTTAAATGTTTTTCTCAAGAGGTGGATTGAAACCACCGAATTAATTTTAGGATGGCCAATAACAGTTGACAACAACCCAGAGTTGTGTTTGTTCCTTGAGATCCAGCTGCTGTCCGTTCCCAGGCTCCTGCTTTCCTGCTTTTAAAGAGGAAGCTGCATTTATAAGGTAATTCATACACCTCTTGCCTTGGCAAAACATCTTGCACAGCTCTTTCAAACCTGTCTTAGAGGAGAGACAGAGATCTTTGTGCAAATCCCCTGCTCCAGCCATCCCTTGGGAAACGCTTTCTGCACTCACAGGGGACAAGCCCCAGTTTCATGGCTCTGTCTGAAGGGTCACAGAACTTGTTTCCACCACAGAAACTCAGCCCAGGGCATGGTTGCCCCTGGCCAGGCTCAGCTCAGGTGGCCCAGCACCTTTCTGAGGGGTGAGTTGCACGAACTGCTGAGCGTGGCCGTGACTCTGCCGGAGTCATCGCTAATGAGGAGAGGACTCCGAGTTCTGGAAGGCCTTTCATCTGGTGAGCTCCAAGAATTCCACCAAAACCCTGCACCACCCAGCCAGGGTGGGGCCCTGCACCCATTTTGCAGAAGGGCAAGTCACAGCACACGAGGGGGAAGGTGATGGGTTTCAAGCAAGGCCTCTAATTTGGGGCATCAGAGGGCACTTTCTCCCTTGCCAGAGGTGCTGATCTGCTCTGTGTGGAACCAGTGGGATGGGCTGGGCTGCTTAGCCCCTTGGGAGGGCTCCCAGCACATGGAATTTGCTCCAAGTGGGGAGCAGAGAGCTGGCTCTGAGCTCCCCCTTCCCCTCAACCCCTGCATTTCATTCTGCCCCCCAACATGAAACCCTGTGATGCTCTCCAACCCTTCTCCCTCTCCCTTTCTTTTTTAATTACGTTCCTTGCTGTGCTTAATGCTGCTCTCCTCGTGTCCCAGCTCCCTGGGGCCTTTTCTGCCATGGACCAAAGGCAGAACCCTGTGGGGCTGGGATGGAGCCAGCCCAGGTCACGGGAGCCCTCTGATTCCAACCAAATTCCTCCCAAACATGGGATGTGGTGGGAAGTTCTTGCTACCCAGGGCTACCTGGGCTGTGTGGACATTCTCCTCCTGGATGACTAATCCAGGGATATCTGGCAGCAGTGCCAGGTGTTCGGATTTGTCACTGCTTGGTAGCCAGAAGGCACAGAGAGTCCGGAACAAACACAGTTTCCTCCCCGTAGGCGAGGGATCCATGGAAAAAGGACATTTTCCATGCAGGGCAGATTCTCAGCCCAGAAAATCCCAATAAGGCAACTTTGGAGTGGAACAGGAACATGCTTGGGCTCCAGGGGACCTGTGTGAGCTTGCAGGAGGGCAGGGGAGAAGGCATGGAGTGGTGTGTGTGAAATCAGGTTGATAAGGAAAGGGGCAGGGATGCAGCCCAGGGTGGGAGCAGAGCAGATAAGCACAAAGGTGTAGGCAGAGGTGGAGTTCTGGAGAGGTTTGGGAGTTGGGCAAGTGAAATGGGGAGAGAGATGCAGGGAGCAGTGCTGCAACGCATGGGAATGTTGGGGAAGGGCCTCTGGGATGGGGAAGGGGCAGGGAGAGTCCTGGGAGGGAGACAGGAGAGAAATCACAGCCTTTGTGGTGGTAAAACAATTTTCCATGCTTTGGTTGGAGGTTCTGGCCACTCTGACCGAGAAAATGGCATCTTCCCCTGGCTGTTTGTAAAATGCTCCCAGTTTGGGATGTCCACAGGCCTTGGCAGGGAAGGTTCACATCCCTGAGGACCACTAGGAAGAGGGAAGGTGCTGTAAGCTGCTTTTTTTGTAACTCTTCTCAGCAGTTCTGTGCCCCCTGAGCACAGATCACCTTGTGAAAGCACTGCCCAGCTTCTCTGCCCCCAGGCAGCTCCTGGTCTGGCTGCTCCCACCCGGGCAGGTGTCGATGGGAGCGTGGCCAGGCAGGGCAGGTGCTCTTCCCACCCCTGGGTTTGATTCTCCTCTCCCTTGCCCAGTTCCTGCTTTTGAAGCCTGGAGTGCCACGTGTGATCGCTGGAGGTTCAGCACACACAGAGGGGTGGCTTCTCTCTCTTCCCTGTTTGTTTGAAAGCAAAAATTCCGGGGAAAAGCCGTATCAGAAAACCCACAAAGGCTGCGTGTGGTTCTGCCTCTTTTCTTTTGTCAAGAGTGCAGCTTGGTTGCTCTCAAAGTTTTGACTTCCCAGCTCTGCTTTTACTCCAGCACAACCATTAACATCCCAAGCTGAAGCTCAGGATAAACCATATCAGATCAGACCTCAATTAATAAACTCCGAGGCCTCGTGGAGGGCGATGCAGGTGCGCTGAGGTTAGGGATTGCATTTTAATTTCTCAGCGTGCTGCCATGGCTGAGTTTTAGGCCTGAGTCTGTTAGGGAGTTAATCCCACGCTGAATTCCTTTCTGTCACCCTGACAGCTTCCAAAAATTCCCAGCCCTCAGTGTGATATAAATGGTACAGGGTGAAGATCATGGCATTGACATAAAGGTTTTCTGCCCTGTGCCTGGATGTCTGTTAAGCCCTGCTGTACGTGCAGGATAGTACATGTGGAAATAGTAATTGCAAGCCCATTATTATTATTATTGCCATAATTTATTATTAGTGTGTTTTTTTTTATTTTATGGGGCCCACGTGTGCAGGTAATTCACGGCACAGCACTTACGCCATCGGAAGGTGGGAAGGCTCAGGGAGCTGCAACAGCCTTGGATCCAGTTTAATATCTGTTTCCAGCATTAAACTTCCTCCCTGGGCTTGAGGCAAATGGTTTTGGGGCAGCTTGAGGCAACCCTGGAGAGAATTTTGGGGTGACTCAGCCCTGGGAGAGCTGCACTGTTGCTTTCCAGTGAGGGCTTCAGACCCTCTGTGTGCACCTGATCCTCCTCTTGCCTCTGCTGTGGAGGCATGTGAGTAAGGCAAACTCTTAAACTCAGTTCTGACTTGTGAGATAAGCCAGATGTGGAGGTAGATAAATGTATTTCAAAGGGGTTACTGCCTAAATAGAAGCTTCACAACAAATAGGGTTGTCTTCCATCTCCCACTAATGACCTGCCTGATAACTGGTGCTGGAGAAGGCCGGCAGGGCTGTAATTATTGGCAGGGCATGGATAAGAGAGATCCAGAGGATTTGGGGGGAGCATTGGAGCCTCTGGGTGCTGAATTGGTGGCAGAGCGAGGAGGGATCACAGAGACTTGCCTGTGTTCCAGCAGGAGCTCAGCCCAAGGAGGATTTTGGGGCTTCTTTGGGGTTTTACAGATGGGGAAGACAATTGAGATGATCCCTGAACTGGGATTAAAGAAGGAGGGCTGCAGCCAGAGGGGAGGGATCTGACCATCAGCCCATGGCCCCCAGTGCAGGTCAGTCTGTCGGACCAGAGCTGCTCAGGTGAATCTTTCCAACTTCCCAGCTTTCCACGGCTCTGCAAGATGTCTGCAGGATGTTTTCACGAGCCCAGTGTTTGCCAGGAGTTCACAGATCAGTTACAAAACAGATGTACTTTTCTTTCTTTTTTTTTTTTTTTTCCTCTCCCCTTCTTCCTACTGGTAAGGAAGAGTTTGTGCAGTAATTGCAGGCAGGTTGGGAGATGTTTTCTTCATAATTCTCCTTCTTATGAAATGTTTATGAAACACCTTCCACAAATCAGTTACGCAAGCAGGCTCCGGAGCTTTGATCATTTTCCATCACCCTCAATGTGTTTCTTAGTTTGTTTTGCTTTTTGTTGTCGTGTTTAGGCCAGAGATAGGTAAGAAACCATCCATCCTTGCCCAGGCCCTGCAGATGTTCGAGCCAGCTACGGAAGGGACTCTCTTTCCACCCAGTCACCCTTCCTGTGTTTTTCACTCGGGTTGCTCGGGGGCTGACCCTGTTTTAAGGCTGTGAAAACACCCAAACATCCACTGGAGATTTGCAAGTGTGATTCCTCCCCTCTCCCAGAGGAGCTCCCGTGCCTCCACCTGCCGTTCCCTGCTCGGGAGCTGCTCCCAGCCCTGCCCGGGGTCCTCCCTGGGGCCCAGGGGGAGAAAGGTGCCTGGAGATTTCACAGCCAGGAGCCTCCACTCCTCACCTCGGCCACGGGGATGTGTTTGCAGCTCCTGCTCTTTTACCTGCTCCATTTTCCTGGGATGGTTTGTGTTGGAAGGACCTCAAGGATCATTCATTCCAAGCCCTGGTGGTGGCAGGGAAGCTCCCACCACACCAGGTTGCTTTCCTCAGCTGGTGTTATTTCTCCAAATAATATTCAGTGGGAACAAAATCTCTCAATGACTTCTCACTCCCCATTCCCCATCCATAATCATCCCATAAAACCAAGGTCCTCAGCAATCCCAGTGGGATCTGCTCCTGGTTTTAACCAAGTCACTCTTGCACACTTGCAGAGTTCTCCTCAAATGCCCACAGGAGATGATTCTGTGATGGTTTCATGATTTCAACCTCCTTTTTTTGGTTTCATTATTTCAACCTCCTTTTTTTGGTTTCATTATTTCAACCTCCTTTTTTTTGGTTCCTCCATGAAAACTCTTCCCATATTTGCAGGCATTTTCTGCAAATCCACGGCAGATGCACTGGGAAAGGAGAAGGCAATTCCTCCCCTGGTTTTATTAATTTGAAATTTACATTATTTTAAGGGAGTCTCATGATATTGAGTGGCCTCGCCCACAATGTGTGTGGTTTTTTGGGGTTTTTGGGTTTGGTTTTTTTAATGTACACTTGGCAATATTGCTGGTTTAGCCAGGGAAAAAACGAAGGCGCAGGATTTGCATAAACCATCCCAAAAGTTTTGGATATACCCCGAACTCCTGCTAATGAACAATTAGCCAGCTGCAGGCCTGTCGGGGAGAGGAAGAGGAGGGAGAGGTAAATTTGAGCCTAAACCCAATGGAAATAGGTGCAGGGGGAGAAGGATTTGTCAAGAACACCCAGGTTCCCGCCCACTGCGCAGGAGGGAGCCAGAGAATTCCAGGGACGGGGGAAGGAGCAGTGGGAGATGTTGTTGTTTTTAAATTGGGAACCGGTCCTCTGCCAAACCCACCTCCCGTTCTCACATCGAGCGGTGCCGGGATGCACACACGCCCCTTTCTCCCTGGAGCGCTGCCAGACCATCCTGCCTGGCAGCTGGAAGCATTGATTTCAGTTTGGAAATGGCTCGTGCCTCTTCAGCACTCCACTCCCATTGGGATCAGGACTTAGGTGGGATCCACAGCTTTGCTGCCTGAGACGTGGAAAACTTCGCTTTTTGGGACTGCTCAGCCTTGGATGAGACAGACACACGTTGATTTCATTTTTTAATAATTTTTTTCTTTTTTTTTCTTTTTGGCTCCGATGGCTTCTTTTTAATGCAAAAAAAATCCATAAATCCACGTGGCTGGAGTGGCTGGATGGCTCAGGGGTAACAGGCTGTCCTCCTGAGCCTTTTTCCCTGACATTTACTGACTTATCGGTGTCGATAGCGATCGAGAAGATCTTTCCACCTGATTTTTTTTTTCCTGCCAGGCTAAGAGGGATGATCATGCCAACCTGAAAGGTAGGAAAGAGCTGGAATTCATAGCATGTCTACCTCTTGTTGCAAGGAGCTGGGATTATTGCAAAACGAGTTTCGGCAGTGTCCAGAGCTCGAGCTGTAATGAAAGGGGATGTTGTAATCACCTTCCCTCTGTGCAGCACCTTCCAAAACGCAGAGGGGAGCGTTGCAGCTCCCTGTTCTGGAGCTGGGAGCCTCTTGTGATCACATTTCCCCCCTTTTCCTCCTCTTGTGGAGATCCCTCAAAGCTTGGGCTCGATGATAGCAGAGGTCTCTTCCAACCTAAATGGTTCTGCGTGTTTGTTTGCTTTGGTCAAATGGGCAGAAAAGCTCCCCCAACCCCAAAATATTCACTTGGGGTGTTGTTTTTAAAGCTGGATTTCTTGTCCCCCTCTGCTGGCAGGAGGTTGCAGGGCCTCAAGGCCCCATCAGTGGGGCAAAGACCCTCCTCATCCTTGGGGGATGTGGGGTTGGGAGGGATCCAAAGGGACGCGCTGAGGTTCAGTGTCCTAGAAGTCAGTGTGAACCTGCCGTGCTGAGCCCATGGACAGGGGTGTTAAGACCTCTCCTTTGTAGAGTCCTCCTGGTTTTTCCAGTTTCTGGGAGCTGGAGGCTCTTCTTGCTGCTATGAGGAGTGAGCCTTGTTCACGGTGTTCTCATGCCGAGGAAAAGTTTGGTTCAATCTTTTCTTAGAGAACGTGTGTTCTAACAGTTCTGCAGGATTTACCTCTCTCCTCCTCACACAGCTTTCAGGAATTTACCTAAAATCTTCCAAAATCTCCCCAACCACCTTCCCCTCCCTCCTATCCCAGTCACTACCAAAAGATTTCAGCTAGTTCAATGAATTCAACAGGTTATTATTATTATTATTATTATTATTATTATTATTCAATAAATTTTCTTAAATGTAGCAGCAATGTTAGAAATGAACAAGGAGACCATGGAATAAACCAGAAACAAGGATTCAGTTCTGGTCCCTGGGTATGTCTTTCTCGAAGAATGTGGATTTAGAAATCGTCATTTTCTTGTGGGCAAGAATCTTGCTTAAACATTAAAGTAGCTCAAAATGACCACTGGGCAAAGGGCTGAGACCTGTGAAGTTTTCCAGTTCTTTTTCCACAGCTTGTGAGTGAGGAAGGAGATTTTCCTTACAACTTCTTGTTGCTTTTTGGTAGAAATGGAACAAATACATTTGGTGCCTGGAGTGCTGCGTTTTCAAGTGTGGAAGATTGCTGTGCTTTTTGAGGTCTTTTATTCCATGACCTTTGCTTTCCCATCTCCTTGTAGCATTCTCTGGTCCCTGCAAGAAAGAAATGAGAGTTTATCTATGTCCAACCCAGCCACTGGGGCCTGAGTCGTGATCTGGAGAGGGGAATTGCTTCACGTCTCCATTAAAACTCCACAAAAGGCTTTGAACCTTGAAAAGCTGCTTGAAATTGCTTGTTTCCTGAAGTGTTTTAATTGAGCCAAGTGCCAGCCTGCCCTTGGCTTGGCAGAGCAGGAAAGCTGTGTCCATGGGATCAGGTGGTGAGAGAAGTGGGGAATATCCACGATTTTCAGCGATGGAAGCAGCTGGAAATTCCCTGAGAGGAGGCTTTTCCAGCCCTTTGGATGCCGCTGCATCCCTCCCTCCTCTCTGCTCCCAAATTGTGCAATTCCTTTTGCTGTTTTCCAGATTAAAACCGAGGACCTCAGCGACTCCTTGCAGTCTGCCATCCCCCCTCGGTCGGGCCACCTCGTGCAGGGATCATCCATGATGCCAGGGAGCCAAATTGCAGGGGTGAGTGACCTGGGCTGCTCCAGGGATCCAGGAGCCCAGCTGCCACTGGATAGTGAACACTGTGACAAGAAGCTGGTCCTGACCCCCTTCCCAAATTCCTGGGGCCAAAAGGAGCCTGAGGGTGTGAGAAAACGAAATCGGGAAAGTGCATCTGTGCTGATAAAAGTGCTTCCTCCTCAGCCTTTCAGAGGGTTCAGAGGTAGACTGGACACCCACTGGGCTGAGATTTCCCTTGAGGGTTTGCTAAGTAGGGAAACCACCCCATGGTCAGGAAATCCCTTCAACTGAAAATAATTGGAGGCTGAGACAACACCATGGGGAAGTGTGAGATAATATTTGCCCTGCTCTTCCTCATTCATCAGTGTCTGGTTAATGCCATTGTTGGAGATAGGATTCTAGACTAGATTAACTCTTAATCTGAGCCAGTTGTTGCCTCAAATTGATTTACACCAGAGAAGAAATTAATTCCTTGAGGGAATTTTTTTTTCCTAAGGTAAGAAATTGGAGTTTAGCACTTAACTCTTGTTAAATTCTAGTGGGAGTCGGATGCCAGAAGGCCACACAGATGCTCAACAATCCCTTCCCTCATTTTTTCACGGGGTGTTCAGATCCATTATACAATTTAGGGACTCTTCAATTCCCAAAATCTTCAAAGCAGTGTTGGTGAGATGGGACGGTCTGCTTCAATTTGCTGTGTAATTTTAGGGAGGTCACTCTGGAAATAGATTATCTGGAAGAAACTGAAATCCAGGAGGTTTCACTGTTCTAACAACCAGGGTTTGATTGCCTCAAAGATGTCATTACCAAGAGTTAAATTTTCAGGGAAAAGCAGACAATTCTCCATGTGGATGTGTCTGTATGCACAGAATTCTTCTCCTACACCTGAAACCTCTGGATCTGCATCTCTCCAGAACACAAATTACACAAATTCAGGGTGGATTTGTGAGGAGGTGCTGCGGGAAGAGCAGAAATCCCTGAGTTCTCTTGTTCCCTTTGCTTTTTCCCGTAGGACATGAGCTCTCTCCACACCCTGCAGCAGCTCGTGTTGCTTCCTGGGCACATGCAGTCAGTCCCCCAGTTCCTCCTGTCCCAGTCTCAGGCAGGACAGCAAGGTAAGAGCAAGCAAAGCTTCGATGGGCATTGCTAAAAGGAGATGAACCTTTAGGGAAATCTCTTTTCTCATGGATGTCGGGTTTTCCCAGTCCCAATCTCAGGCAGGACAGCAAGGTAAGAGCAAGCAAAGCTTCGATGGGCATTGCTAAAAGGAGATGAACATTTAGGGAAAACCTCTTTTCTCATGGATGTCGGGTTTTCCCAGTCCCCCAGGTCCTCCACTTCCAAT
This sequence comes from Climacteris rufus, assembly GCA_013398175.1. NCBI lineage: Eukaryota > Metazoa > Chordata > Aves > Passeriformes > Climacteridae > Climacteris > Climacteris rufus. Next base: position 306,678 of record VZRZ01006445.1, on the reverse strand, counting down.
CTCAGGCAGAACAAGGTAGGAGCAAGCAAAGCTGCCATGGGCATTNTGCTAAAATGGGAGAAACATTTAGGGAAAACCTCTTTTCTCATGGATGTTGGGTTTTCCCAGTCCCAATCTCAGGCAGGACAAGGTAAGAGCAAGCAAAGCTTCGATGGGCATTGCTAAAAGGAGACAAAAATTTAGGGAAAACCTCTTTTCTCATGGGTGTTGGGTTTTCCCAGTCCCCCACTTCCTCCACTCCCAATCTCAGGCAGAACAAGGTAAGAGCAACCAAAGCTGTGATGGGCATTGTGAAAAGGAGATAAACATTTAGGGAAAAACACCAATTGCNAAAAGGAGAGAAACATTTAGGGAAAAACCCCAATTCCTCCTGTCCCAGTCTCACACAGGACAGCAAGGTAAGAGCAATCAAATCTGCGATGGGCATTGCTAAAAGGAGATGAACATTTAGGGAAAACCTCTTTTCTCATGGATGCCGGGTTTTCCCACTCCCTCAATTCCTCCTGTCCCAGTCTTGGGCAGCACATGGTAAGAGCAAGCAAAGCTGCGATGGGCATTGTGAGNTCAGTCCCCCAGTTCCTCCTGTCCCAGTCTCAGGCAGGACAGCAAGGTAAGAGCAAGAAAAGCTGTGATGCGCATTGCTAAAAGGAGAGAAACATTTAGGGAAAAACCCCAATTCCTCCTGTCCCAGTCTTGGGCAGCACATGGTAAGAGCAAGCAAAGCTGCGATGGGCATTGTGAGAAGGAGATAAAAATTTAGGGAAATCTCTTTTCTCATGTATGTCGGATTTCCCCCACCTGTCCCCCCACTATGGTACCACCACCCCGCGGTATTCCCAGGCCGGGGATGATCCCAAATCCCGAATCGCAGGCATCCCGGGCTGGAGATGCTCCCGGCACGGGTTCCGTGTGCGCTCCGAGAGTGCCACCTTGGGGCGGCCGGGCTCGGATCCCGCGGGGCTGCGGGACAGCTCCCGCTCCTCCCGCTGCTCCCGGGAGCACGGCCGGCCTGGTCCCCTCCCTGCCACCCCCAGGAACCCCAGAAAGCTGCTCAGAGGCTGAGCCGATCGCTGGCAGCGCCCGGGAGGGAGAGCGAACGCAGGGAAGGGGCAGAACAGGTCCCGCTTGGCCGGGAGCAGCTCGGGGGTGAGAGCGACAGGTTTGGGGTTCCCGTGGGGCAGGAAAGGTCCTGAAACACGGAACAATCAGCTCCAGGACAGGGCTGGGACTGCATTCAGTCCCCCTCCCTCTATTTGTACCACCAGTGTTTTCACAGCGTTTATCCAACACCAGGGATGCAGGTGTGGGTGGAGGATGTTTTCTGCTGCTCGTGGACAAACACAGCCTTTGCTCCATCACCTGCCACATGCAAAGGGACTCGGATCCTTTGTCTGTGTTATTCGTGATTTATCCCAGCACAGCACTCCCTCCACATGAGCTAAAATTCAGAATTATAACCTTAAATCTCTGCAGCTTGAAGCCACTGGTTCCCACACTCCACAAGCGAGTGGGAAATTTATTTCTTATTGACAGTACATAAATTCTGCTCTCTGCCAAATGATGCTGAGTGATGTGTTAAGAAACCACTTGATGTATATTTACAAATAATCTTGAATTAGTTTGTTTGAAATATGGTCAGGGCCATCTATTCCTTGCTGCCTGCTTTTATTCATGAATAATAAACATCTTACAGTGCAAAGACCTTGCTGCCTTTTATAGATGAGAGTTTATCTATTCAGTGACTTTTTTGGCAGCTTTTTGGCCACTGGTTTGATTTTTCACCCCTTCCAGTCCCAGGCTTGATGGAGACAGGAATTTCTGGATTTTTGTGCAGGAGCACTTCCATTGGCAGGGATGATTGCCAGGTTTTAATGATCTTTGCCACGTGCATGCACAGCCACTGGGCAGTGCAAGGGAAGGCTCTGGTTGGCTTTGTGGAGTTTCTTGTTTGGTTCTGTTCAAGTGGAGTGTTCCTGGCAGAAAATATTCCCGAAGTTGTCCCTGGGGTCATCATGGGAATACCCTGAGTGGGAATATCCTGATTTCTGGCTGGTGGGTGCCTCAGCTCGTGGATCTCATGGCCAAAGGGGCTTGGCTGTGGGCTCAGCCTTTGCAAGAGGGATGTGAATTTGAGTCTGGGTTGTGTTTCAAAGCTGTCAGATGAATCCCCAGGTCAGACTCCTCGTGCCCTGCTGTGATTCCCTGTGATTCCCTAATCCTGGCACACCCCAGCCGGGGTGGGGGAGCTCTGTGAAGGTGGGGATGAGCAGCCACGTGGATGTGGGAACCCTGTCAGTCAAAATATTGCTGCTGAAGACTTCATCTGATGGAAACAGAGCCTCCATCTCAGCTGTCAGACCGGTGATTCCTGAATCCAGCCCATAATTTTCCTTGAAGCTCTCTCAAAGGTGTTCAATCATGATTTTAAAGACTCCAAATGACAGAGCATCTGCCATGTCCCAAGGCAAGCCATTCCAGTGATTAATTACCTGCACTGTTAAAAATGTGCACCTCATTACCAGCCCAAATTTGAAATTCAAAGTTATTCCAGCGTTAGGGAAGGCTCACTGCAACCCCAGCCTGTGTAAATAAATGGGATAGTGCCCATCAGATCTAAATTAAATAAGAAAAAGCAGAAAGAGAGAGGGGGAGTGATTGATTCTGGAGATTATCTGTTTTCCTTTTTATTAGCAGAAGTCCATAAATTTCTATGGATTTCCCTGTAATTGTCAGTTACAATCAATTAAATAAATTGACTGCTTTGAGCAAGGTTATAAATCCTCACTAAATTCTGTAGGTTTCACTCCCAATGGACTTGATACCAACTAAATTTCTAGGGAACTACACAACCTAATCCTGTAGGACATTCCCTCTAAGAGATATAGACTTGTACTTGGCAGTTTGTCAACTAAACAATTACACAGCCTCCATAAATAGCAGTTTTTGTTAGGTTTATAGATTTCCCTTCTTTTTTCCTTTCATCATTTCGTGTCAGTTCCTATATTCTGAAAGAAATCCAATTTATTTGAAATACAGTAGGGTAGGAAAGAAAGGGTCAGACGGCTTCCAAATGACAATCGAAAATGAAATGTAGAATAGAAAGCAGAGTGGGAGGGCTCACGAGATTAACTGTAGGGTCGGGGGGGTTTTAACAAGATCAAGTGGCTGAAAGTTGGAGTCAGAAGAGATTTTAATGGAAATTAGTGTCCATTTTTTCTAACAGCTGTAATGATTAAGCACTGGGAGAGATCACCATGAAGGATGCAGGAAATTCTCTGCTGCCTGGCACCTAAAATCAAAGTTTGAGGTGTACAGAATGTGCCCTGGTTTAACCTCAGGGTGATGAGTGACACTCAGGGATCAGTAAATGAGATATTTTAATTCTGTCATTACTATAACAATCCCTTTCAGTCTAAAAAGCCACGGGAAGAACCTTTTCTTTCTCACAATCCAGCTGAGAGCCAAACACTTTGCTAAAGGCTGAAATTCTTGTATTTTGAACAAGAAATACCCAACTAAGGGAGTTCCCACTCAGAGCTTTGCTGGGCAGGGATGTTCAGCTGAAGCAGGAGCTGCTCTGACCAGATGTGTCCCTTTTTTTCTCCTCAGCTTTGCAGCCAAACCTCCTCTCCTTCCCTCAGCAGCAGGGCAGCCTCCTCCTCTCCCAGCCCGGACCCAGCCTGGCATCCCAGGTAACATCACACCCGAGCCTGTGCCAAGCCCCCTCCTCAGGGAGGGCAGATGGCACCGAAAATGCTGGTTTTTTTCTATTTTTGTGACCCTGAGCATCTGTCTGGGGTTGTTTGTCCAGGCTGTGGGGCGCTCTGGCCTCCCTGGCTCCTCGGTCGAACCCCACCTGGACGTCCCCCAGCACTTGCAAGTGGCAAAGCACCTGACCCCAGCAGGAGCATCCGAGGAGCCCAGCGACCTGGAGGAGCTGGAGAAGTTTGCCAAGACTTTCAAGCAAAGGAGAATCAAGCTGGGGTTCACACAGGTGAGAGGGAGGGGATGGGAAGGGGGGTTTGTGGACAGGTTGGGCTGGGGGATTTGGGCAGATGGAGGAAAGGCTGGATGAGATCACTTTGGCTTATTTGGCAGCATCCCCTTCCAAATACACAAACAGACAAACCCTTCCCAACACCTCATCACCATAACCTCACTGTCTGCACCTTCTCCAATATTCAGGGGCATGGGGCAGATTCCTGTGGGGAAATAGCCACTTTCTCTGGAAGTTTCCTCTTGGAACCAGTCCTGGGAGCAGCCTGAGGGGGGGTCTGACAGCAGGAGGCTGTGAGGGGCTTCCCTGAGCTCACATTTTGATCTGGATCCGCCTTGGCAGGGCGATGTTGGCCTGGCCATGGGGAAGCTCTACGGAAATGACTTCAGCCAGACCACGATCTCCCGCTTCGAGGCTCTCAACCTCAGCTTCAAGAACATGTGCAAGCTCAAACCCCTGCTGGAGAAGTGGCTGAGCGATGCAGGTAGGTGACACCACACCCAGAAATGCCAGCAGGACGAGAGGTCCAGTCCTGCCTGCCCACCTGTCTCCCATTCTTCACAGCACAGGATTTCTGCCCTGCTCCATTTCAGAGTGATTGTTGCGTGGTTAGAAATAAATCACCCCGTGGCAAATGGGTTTTGCTGTGCACACATCAGAGCCTGAGTGGCAGAGCTGCTGAGGCTGCACTTCTGGAGTCTGAGAGGAGCTGGTGTGGACAAACTGCAGTTCCACGATGTTTTCCTTGGGATGAGGGGCCCCAAACTGAGCCAGTGCCCAGCAGAGGGTGGTGGGCACTGCCCTGCTCCTGTGGCCACCCTGGGGCTGGCACAGCCCAGGTGCCCTCGGCCTTTTTGCCCACCTGGGCTCAGGTGCAGCACCCCCAGGTGCTTTTCCAGCTTTCCAGCTGGCACAGGAAGAATAAATGTCGGGCAAAGTTTATTAAAGAAGCCCTTCTGCCGTGTCTGAGGGGCAGAAATGACTCCTTTGTGTATTGAGTGCAGGAAGCTCCAATAAAGGCTGATCCCTTCAGCCCCTCCCTGTGTGAGTGGTGAAGGACAGGAGGAGCTCCTGAGGAGCTCAGGGATCAGCCCACGAGCTGTAGCTGGGGAAGGAAGGTGTCACTGGGAGGGGAATTCCCGGGGGCAGCAGGGTTTGGGGTGGTGTCCTGTGCTGACCTCACACCACGGCAGCGATGGCATCAGCCTCGTGCTGCACCCAACCTTCCGGGATGTGTGACCTGTTCATCACCTCCTGACTACCCTGAGCTCAGTGGGGTGGTCAGCATCCTGATCTGTGTGAAATTAAACCAGAGGGAAACCCGTGCTCCCCGTCAGAACAGGCTGGAAATCAAGCTGGGCCGAGGAAAAATGTGGATTAAACTTTCAATTTTTTATTAAACTGGTTTTTTGCGTGTGGATGGAAATTGCATGTGGATTAGAATATTAGAATATTAGAATATTATAAATAATATATATTATAATAGATATAATAATATATAAGAATAGATAATAATAGATAATAATATAATAATAGATATAATAATAAATATTAGAACTCCTATTTACTCCCTGATTTGGACAAGCTCACTGATGGATTTGGAGCAATTTTAATCATCATCATTGACTGATGTCCCACAATGCAGGGCAATTTATGTATTTTAGGAGGTGCCTCAGCTCACAGAAGTTTTCATCACCAGATCCTAACTCGTTATCTTCTCCAATTTCTCTTTTCCCCCTCCCTTTTCCCCCAGAATCTGCTCCTTTGGATTCTTCCATGAGCACCCCCAACTCCTACCCCTCAGTGAACGAGATGTTTGGGAGGAAAAGGAAGAAGAGAACCAGCATTGAGACCAACATTCGCTCCACGCTGGAGAAGAGATTTCAAGATGTGAGGGGAAAATCTTCCCATCTGTGGGGAACTCTCCCTGGGTTTGGCATTTGCAAGGCTGTAGCACTGAATCCCCTTGAGAAAAGAGGTTGTTTTGTGTTTTTTTTTTTTTTTAAGAAAATGCTTGAAGGGTTTAACAGGACAAGTGTTAAACCCAAAGAAATTCCCTTTTGGGGAAATGTGTGGCCATGATGCCCCATTAAGCAGCTCTTGTGAGACCCCAGAACTTGTTCCTCCAAATATTTTTTGCTGAACCCACTCAGAAGTGGAGCCCTTCCACATTTAAGCTCCAAGAAATCCAAGAAAAATCACTGCAGAAACCAAACAGAGCTTTAATCAGCAGGACTAAATCGTGCACTGGAAATTTCTCATCAAAACTGTTTCTGACCTTGTTTTTTCTTGGTTTCTCCCTCAAAATTTGGTCAGCTATCAGATCATTTTGGCTGGTAGGAGGCATTCTCTGTAATGGGAACATTACCTTGGCATCTCTGCCAGGTATCCTTGATATTTTTGAGCCTCAAGTCTCCAGCTCTGATCAAACCCCTCGGAGCTAGAAGAAATGAGAATAAATGACTCAGAAGGCAGGGTGGGTTCTATTACTGCCCTTGAGGAATAAATGAGGGATGGAGGAAGAGAGAGCCCATGGTTTTTCTGAGTCCAGCACCCAGAGCTGGGTCCTGATGAGACCACAGGGCTTTGGGTGCCCTCCAGCAGTGATTTTGGGGCTGTTCAGACCAAAGAGGGGGGTGATTTGTGCAAGAACAGGAGCTGTGACTCATCCCCCTCTGATTCCGTGAGAGCTGCTGTGGAACCAGCGGCGCTTTCTGCTTCACAGGCCATAATCTCTCACCCAAATATTTACCCTTGGCCCCAGGAGGAGCCTTTGTCCCCTCCCCAGCTCCCAGGCAGCCCTGCCCTTGTCCTGCCAGCAACAGGAGCAGCCACTGGAGCTCTTTGGGGCTTCTTTAACCGCCTGCCTCTCTCAGCAGAACCCCAAGCCCAGTTCAGAGGAGATATCCTTGATAGCAGAGCAGCTCTCCATGGAAAAGGAGGTGGTGCGGGTCTGGTTCTGCAACCGGCGGCAGAAGGAGAAGCGGATCAGCTGCCCAATGCCATCCCCCATCAAATCCCCCATCTACAACTCCAGACTGGTGAGGCACTGGGCATCCAGCCCCTCAAAGGGAATGTCATCCAGAACGTTTCTCCTCACCCCATTAATTGGAAACAATTAATTCCATTAGAACAATCGATTCAACAATAATTCTGTTTATTGAAAACAGCAGAAAGGAAATACAAATTTCCTAGGAGGAATGGGTTAGTTTAATTGCAGGATAATTTTTCAAATAGGGATGCTATCCCAAAACCTGAGCTTGGCAAAGAAAATCTTTTCAAAGTTAATGGAGTATGAGAATTAAATACACTCATACCAATTTAGTTGCATTTTTGTTGGCTCATTTAAGAGTTGCTTGGTTACTTTGCCATTTCAAAGTGGCAGGAACTTCCTCAGTGCTGGAGCACGAATGGGATGAGAGTCAGGGTTCACCAGCAATATTTTATCTTGAAATCTCCTGGCTTTTAGAATTTTCCATTGGGAGGCAGGAAAACATCACAAGGAGTTTGGTCAACCCATTTAGGCCCCAAAACAAACCCAAGATGCTGCTTGCAAGGCCTGGATTCCTCAAGCAGGAGCTTGGGTGAATAATTCCCCTGTGGGTGTTGCACAAAGTGTTCCCTGCTCCTCAGCCACCCTGAGCAATTTGCTGCCTGCAGTGATAAATGTCCCAGGCTAATTTGGATTGCAGTGTTACCAATTGTCACCTGAGAATTAAACTCCCTGAAGGAAATGGGATTTTTTGTGTCCAAGACCAGAGGGAGCTGGGAAGTTTCAGGCTGAGAAGCCCCACTCTGAAACATCCACAGGGGAAATATCCAAAGGGAAATGCCCTACGAGTGGACCCTGGGACTTGCAGAAAATTTGATCATTTCAGGCTTTTCCATAGCTGATCCATAAATTTGGATGGATGCAGAGTGTCAGGCACATTCAATATTAGCTCTGGTTCCTTTGGCCCTGGAGATGGGAATGGTGCTTCTGCTCTGGAGTGTGAACACAAAAACCCACGAGAGCCCCAGCTGGAGGTGACAGTGCTCCTGGGAGCCAGCACACTCCAAAGGGGATGTGAAAGGAGTGGGATTATGTGATCTACACCCTCCCAGTGCCAATGCTCACTGTTTGCCTCTGTTCCTGCCTAGGTCTCTACCTCAGGCTCCTTGGGGCCCCTCTCCGTCAATCCAGTGCACAGCACCATGCCTGGGACTGGTGAGCCTTGGGAACCCTTCCCTCCCTCCTCCCTCTGCCCTGTTCTCTCTGACCACCCCAAATCTGGGTCACATCTGCAGGATGCTCCTCATCAGAGCCCTGGGTTTGGCCAGGGAAAGCATCCCAAGCCACGGGTGTAGAAGGGATGAGAGCAGCCAAGCCTTTCCCTTGGCTGGGATGAAAACCATGGAGAACACTGGGTACAATGATTATTTCCAGGATAATCCTAGGCTGGGATTAAAACCATGGAGAACACTGGGTACAATGATTATTCCCAGGATAATCCTAGCCTGGGGTGGTCATGTTTGGGAGCCTGGCACAACTGGGAGCCAACAAGGGGTAGGCCAGTGTCAGATCTCCCTGGAGATGTGAGATTCCCAGAGCCACAGGGAACATTCCTGGGGTCCCCCACCTTCCCCATGGCTGGGGCTGGCAGGGAATCAGGGGAACCACGGGATGGGCAAAATTATGGTGGGAATGCTGGAAGAGGAGAGCCCAGGCTCACTGTGCTTTCTCCCACACAGTAACATCCTCGTGCTCCCCAGGGAACTCCAGCAGGCCCTCGTCCCCTGGCAGTGCCCTCCATGCCAGCAGCCCCGGCACAGCCCAGAGCAACTCCAAAGCTGCCTTGAACTCCTCTGGCTTCAACTCTTCAGGGTAAGGCAGAGGGGCCACACAGCTCACACAACAAAGCAAACAAACCCAGGGCATCAGGGGGCTGGGGGGAGGCAGTGGGACCTCCAGGAGGAACGGGAAAGTTCTTGGAGATTCCAGCAGTGTGGGGTGTTCTTGTGTGGAGCTTCACGTGTAACCCCAGGGACAGGGTGGGATTGTTGGGGTGTCCTGTGCAGGGCCAGGAGTTGGACTGGATGATCCCTCCAGCTCAGGATATTCTGTGATTTTTGGGGTGTGGCTGTTTTCCTGCTTGAAAACCAATAGTAAATCATATTTTGCCTGAAAAACTGTGCTGGTTAAAAAAAAAACAAAAGGAAATAAAAACCCCCCAAACTGAATAAAACACTGGCCATGAGGAGTGTCCTCACCTAACTGCTGTGTGAGGGAAGCAGAGCAAGGTTTATTTTGCTGTTCCTGCTTGAATAACCCCTCCACAGCCAGTTTGCTCTCCTGCAGTGCCACCCAGAGAGCTCTGCTGTCAGTAACTCTTCCACAGTGGCAGAACAAACATTTCTTTTTTTACCTCTGCCCTGCCTTTAGATGCTGCAAAATCTTTAAACCAGACATGTGGGCTCAGAGCCCTCCTGGTTGTTTCACTGGGGGCTTCACTGTAGTGTCTGCTCCATCACCTCGAGGATGCTGAGTTAGGGAGCAGCAGAGGGTGCTGCCCTGGGATTTGAGTTTTGGATCAGCCTGTGCCATGAATCCCACCCCCTTGGTCCAGACTTCCAGAGCTTTGTCATCCTCTTGGTCAAGAGAGACCAAAAATAAAATTCAAGCAGCTATTCTGGCCAGGCAGCACATGGAATCAGGAAGATCTTGTTTAGGAAGTTGCTGTGAGCTCCCTGTGAGTCAAAGCAGGGTGGCAAAGGAAACAATGACGATTTATGTGCCGAGGGGAAACTGTCACCAGCCTGGCAATTGTCTCTGTCGCCGCAAACAGATCCTGGTACCGATGGAACCAACCTACCTACCTCCACTGAGACGCCTCCTCCCCGAGGGCGACAGGAGCTCTGCCCCAGGCCACGGACCACCCGCTGTAGGAACGATGCTCGGGGCACCCCGGGCCTGCCAGTGCCTTGCCCAGGCTGCCAGCCGGGGCCAGGGGCTCTGCAGGGACTCACGGTGCAGCCAGGACCCTCCCCACGGCCCCCCAGCGCCGCTGCCCCGGGCTCAGGGCCAGCCCCGCTTCGCACCCCGCATGTCCCCCGTGCCCTGCTCGCAGCTCCGTGCCAGCCCTGCCAGGGGCAGCTCCGTGCCAGGGGCAGATCCCTGCCAGGGGCAGCTTCGTGCCAGGGACAGCTCCGTGCCAGGGGCAGATCCCTGCCAGGGGCAGCTCTGTACCAGGGGCAGCTCCATTGTGCCAGGGGCAGATCCCTACCGGAGCAGCTCCATGCCAGGGGCAGCTCCCTGCCAGGGGTAGCTCTGTACCAGGGGCAGCTCCATCGTGCCAGGGGCAGCTCCATGCCAGGGGCAGATCCCTGCCAGGACTCTCCCTCTGCCCCTGCAGGTCCCTCCTGCTGTCCTGCCACGCTGAGCCGAGGTTTGAGTTCATTTCACCACAGCCTGGGTGGGAGCCTTGGCTTGCCCCACATTCCCAAGGTCACGGCACTCTGCTTCATCCACCTGCTTTGCTCTGCTCCCTTTCTCAAGGTGCTTTTTTATTTTTTCTCCCCATTCTTCTTACTTTTTTTTTTTTTTTAATTAAGTATTTTAGAGCCTTCTTATTTTTTTTTCCTTTTAAAAACAAAACAAAACAAAAAAAAAATTGTCTTTTGCAAAACTTGTGTCCAGGTCTTGTTATTGCTCGCTGCTGAAAGTCTTGGGGGAACTTCTGACTCCGTGAACACAAAAGAAATTTGTGTTGATTTGGTGGGATGAGGATCAGTCTTGACCTTTTCTTTTTTATTTCTTTCACTCTTTTTGTTGTGTTTTCTCTGATACCAAATGAAAACAACCTCCCTGGGGTTAGGTGTGCATTGCTCTCATCTTTGAGCTCTATTCAGTTTCTGTTCTCTGTTTCTCTGTTCACGTTGTATTCCTTGAGGTTTGTGTTCAACTGTTTAGGAATTCCATGAGATTCCAAAGGAAAAGTCAATTTTCACCTGGAAAATCGTGGTTACTCTTTGCCTGGGAAGAGGCAGGTATTTAATTTTGTTGAAGTCATCCAAATTCCTGGTTGTCTATGGGCATGAGTAATTAATTCAGGGGAATGAAACTCAATGAGCATCTGACGTTGTAAATAGATATTTTTGAGTAGTAATTTGTTTTGGGATTTTTTTTTTCTGATGCCTTTTTTTTCTAGATAAATATGAGCTTTTTTTTTCCCAAGTAAAAATTATCTTTTGTCACTTCTGGGGGGGAAAAAAATGGATCTGTTCTGTCTTATCCCGCTCATCCAGTCCTGTGTGATGAATTAGTGAGTGTGTGGACCTTAAAAGTTTATCAGCTGCTGTCACACAAAGTATGGAGCCATCCATTCACACTGTACATAGAATTTGTGGCTTTGAGGGAGGTTTTGTTACAGAAGCAGGCACTGGAAAAGATCAGGTAACATTTCTTGAAAAATATTTCTTTTTAATGCTAAAATTGTTTTTTTTTTTTAATGTTCTGGCACACAAAAAGGGAGAAATTGTATTTCTGCTTCCTGGATTCCCCCCACTCCTCCTTTACCTCTAACTGAAACACTTTCATCATCTCTGTTTTTAGTGGAAACATTAAAATTAAATGAAACTTTTTTCCAACAAAATCTCTTGTGATTTCAAAAAAAAATACATTGGGAAAGCAAGAAATGTAGATGGGAATTATTAATGACTCTCCTGGTTGTTATGGCACAGGGCTAAGACAATTCCACTCTTGTTTTTCGTTTTATTTTTAATTAATTTGGGCTGATATGAATATTAAGACAATTGCACTTTTTTGGGGTTTTGTTTTATTTTTAATTAATTTGGGCTGATATGAATATTAAGACAATTGCACTTTTTTGGGGTTTTGTTTTATTTTTAATTAATTTGGGATGATATGAATATTAAGACAATTCCACTTTTTTAGGTTTTATTTTTAATTAATTTGGGCTGATATGAATATTAAGACAATTCCACTCTTTTGGTTTTTGTTTTATTTTTAATTAATTTGGGCTGATATGAATATTTAAGGATTGGCAGAAAGGAAGGACAAATTCAAACCACTGATCTGAATTTTTGGGACACTCTGTCTCATTTTACCTCCTGCATATCCTTGGACAGAGGACTTGATCCCTGTTAGGCAATGGTGAGGAAAATCCCATTTTCTCCTCCCAGGCCTCAATTTGTGGCTAAATAGAGCCACAGCTTTATATTTCCTCAGCTAAATAGAGTTCAGGGGATGATGAACTGATTGTCAGAGCACATTTATGAACCCAAACTCAGCACAGATGTCATTTCCAGCTTGTTTCTACTCTGACAATCTCAGGTTAGTTCAGAGGTTATAAGCAAATATTTCAAAGCTCAGGAGGGAGCACTGATTGCCTCCATAACCTCTGCCTGCACATTTTCCCCACTAATTCCTGCATTCACTCCTGGTAACTGAGCTGTAATTTGGCTTTTGACTTCAGGGCCAGGTGACTTGGTCCAGACTTCCAGAGCTTTGAGATCCTTTTGGTCAAAAGAGATCAAAAATAAACTTAAAGCAGCTATTCCCAATAATATATTTACAGTTTACTGTGCATGTGTATGCTGTTTTACCCTAGAGGAGATCCAAATCTGCCTCTTACCTGACAAGGACAATTCCATTTGGATTTCAGAAATTCCTCTAAATAATTTGCTCCCTCCTGCCTGAATTTTAGAAGAGAATTTCTGAAAGCTAAAAGGGAACTTAAATAAATTAAAAGCTGAATAACGGCACCTGCACATTAATATTTGTGCTGAGAGCAAAGCCAGGCTGTGCCAGGTGTTGTGCAAACACATCTTGAGGGTTGATCTCCACAAATTTATAAACACAATGACAAATCCCTCAGATTTATTGATAAACCGGGCCTGAGTGGGAAATCAAACACCAAAAAAATCCAGTTGGGAGGGCAAGATCTTCGTTCCCCTGCCATCTAGGAACACTTCCAGTCTCACAGACGCATTTAAGGGATTAAAAATAAACAGAGCAGGAAATTCCAGCTTTCCAGGACTAAGAGTCACCTCCCACAGCCAAACAATGCAGGGAGCAATTGCTCCCAACAGGAACTCAGCGACCTCCTGATCCACCTGAGCTGTCCCCAGAGCAGCTCCTGTCCCCAGCAGCCTCCCTGCTCCCTGTCCTCACCCTTCTCCAAGGAAAACAGCTCCTCTGCCCTTGGAAAAGTGACACAAACCCCGGGAGTGATGCAGAGCTCAACACAGTCCCTGTCTCCAAACACCTCTGGGGGTCCCATCCCCATCACTTCTGAGCACAAGGGGTGCAACTCCACTCATCTTTTATTTTATCCGTGGTCTGGCCATTCACCAGCCAGGTCTCACAGCTCCAAAATCAGCTCAAGGACATTGTGGAGTTGGGAAGTTGGGCTCTGTCCACAGGGAGACCTCTCTCTCTAATTCCTGCTCTTCCCAGCCAGAGATAACTTCAGTGGCATCCTCAAAATATCCAATGGACACATATTCCTGATATTCCTCTCTGCTGACAGACACTGGAGTGGATATGGGGATTATATTTCTATTAATGGCTGATGTCCAGGGTTATTTTGCAGCGCTGCAAAGTTGGGATACCTCACACACCCTTGGTGTCCAGCAGGGCCCAAGCTCCAGCCAGACTGGGGAGGGCTGGCTAATTACCAATTTGCCATTGGTATTTAATTTATTGTTCATTCTTTACTTTCCTCCTCTGATTTCCACCCAGCACAGAGCTCTGGCTGTAGGGAAGGTCTGGGGGACAAAACCTCAGTTTTTGAAGTGAACTGAGTCAACAGGAATGACACGGTGCTGACAGCAGGCTGGTTACTCACTTTTGCCTCTGCCCAGCCCTGGTGCTGGCCCCGGCTCAGCTCCTCACTCACTCATCCTGTTCTGCACGTTCTGTGTCACCTCTCCCTGGGCATGGAGCATCCAGCACCACTCCCAACCCATCCCAAACTCACCGACTCCAGTGGCAGCCTCCCCTCCGTGCAAACAGCACAGGACAACACAAAGGTGCTCCCCGCGCACCCACCCGGCAGAAAAATGGAAAGGGGACTCCAGGAAAAAAAAATAGAAAAACATAAATAAATAAAAATAGAAAAACATAAATAAAAAAATAGAAAAACATAAATAAAAAATAGAAAAACATAAATAAATAAAAAAAAAATAAAGCACAGCAGCACCTCCCCTCTGACCTGATCTGGATTTATTCTCTGCTTTATTCTCCATCACCAGAGAGGAAAATACCCAGCCAAAGGAAAGGCTGGGCGCTCTCCGGGCCGTGTCCAGCTGGGCGGGCAGAGGCTGCCCGGGGGTCCCACATCCCTGTGCCGGGGGTGCTTGTTCCCTGTCCCCGTGTCCCCTTCCCCTTCCCCTTCCCCTGCCCCGCCCGGGCCCGGGGCTCGCAGCATCCCCGGGGCTGGGGCTGGGCAAAGCGGGCACAGCGAGCGGGGATGCAGCGGAGCATCCTGCGGGGGCCGGGCGGGGCCGGGCGGGGCAGGACAGGGCAGGACAGCGACGATAAAAGGCTCCGGCAGCTCCGGCAGCTCCGGCAGCTCCGGCACCGCCTCCCAGCCCAGCCGGGCGCAGCTCCCGGGAGCGCCGGTGCCGCACCGGGGTGAGGATCGGGGGGTCTGGGGGTGCCCGTGGGTGCCGGGGATGGGGAGCTGGGTCCCCCGGGTGTCCTGGTGGGGAGGGCGGAGGCGCTTTGGCCCCGGCAGGGTTGGGATTGTGGTTTTCCCGTGGGGTTTGGGTGTCTGGAAACGCTGCTAAAGAGGGGCTCGGGGCAGCGCGGTGCTCACGGGAGGGGTACAAGGCGGCTGAATGGCTTGTTTTGCTCCTGTGTGTTGGGTTTGGTTCTTTGTGGGGTTTTCCCCCTTATCTGGGGTTTCCACGGACGTGGGGTGGATGCGGAGACGGCGGGTCAGGACAAACACGGCTTGCTGACAGGAGTGCTCCCTCCTCACGCCGCCCCTCTGCCTTCAGCAGGATGCTTTCCACCGTCCTGGAGGTTTGCTGCAGCTTTGCCAGCTGGCTGTGCCTGTACAGCTGCTTCTGCCGCTGGAACAAGCAGCGTTCCCCCAAGTGGAGCTGCCGCCTGGTCACGCTGCTGCACGGGCTGCTGGTCACCTGCCTGTCCGGCTACGTCGTGTTCCTGGATGGCCCCTGGCCCCTGACCCACGCAGGTTTGTTTGTGGTCTCAGCCTCACCTGCAGCTCTCTTATAAATGCAGGGAAGCGCTGATTTCCTCTCCTCTCACAGCAATATTTTTGGGGCAGGGTTTTGTTTCATTCCCCTGCTTCTTTCCCCACTGTTGCCCTGATTTTTGCAGGCCTGGATGTTTTCATTTTTCTGTAGCTACTTTCTCACAGTTTTCTCTGTAAACATGGCCATGTTATTGTAACTGTATCTTATCACTCACATTCCTTTCTCATGGACACAGAACTTTGATGGACATTTCCTTTGACCACTGTAATTGAGGGAGGAAGAACTGATTTCCTCCAATGAATAGTGATTTCCAAATGGATATAAAAAAAAAAAGAAGACGGGTCTTGCCCCCCTTCCTTCCTTCTCTCTGATCCTGGTAACAGGTGTCTCTGGCTCTTCTTTTTGTGTCGTTACTGCGACACCCCACCGCTTCTCACTGTTCATCCTTTTGTTCTTCTTATTTTTTTCGGTTTCTCCATGTGCATCTTGGACGTTTTAGGGTTGGCAGCTGAAGTTTATTGCAGCATCAGCTGTAGCAATGTGCTGAGAACAGACTGAGTGCTCTCACATCTAGAAGGGTGTAATAAATCCTGCAGGGGTTTGCTGGCTGTTTTCTACCAACAAATCTCACACAGTTCTGCTGATGGAGGCCTCGCTCTCCATCCCTGCTTTCCCTGGAGAGAAGAAGGGAAGCAGCAGCGTGGCAGGATGGGATGGCTCTGCTGGGCAGAACCAGGCATCCCCAATTCCTTTCTGGCACTTGAACCATAGGATAGGGCTGGAAATTTAGGAGGAAAGAGGCACATTCGACCTGTACTGCTCTATAGAGCAGAAAAATTCCTTCCTGGCACTTGAACCATAGGATAGGGCTGGAAATTTAGGAGGAGAGAGGCACATTCAACCTGTACTGCTCTATAGAGCAGAAAAATTCCTTCCTGGCACTTGAACCATAGGATAGGGCTGGAAATTTTGGAGGAAAGAGGCACATTCAACCTGTACTGCTCTATAAAGCAGAAGAATTCTTTCCTGGCACTTGAACCATAGGATAGGGCTGGAAATTTAAGAGGAAAGAGGCACATTCAACCTGTATTGCAGAAAAATATCCTAAATAGACCCCAGGATTATGCCTATCTCTCATTTCAGGTTCACCCAACACACCTCTCCAGACCCACGTGCTCTCCCTGACCTTGGGCTACTTCATCTTTGACCTGGGCTGGTGCCTGTATTTCCAGACAGAGGGGGACCTGATGCTGCTGCACCACACCCTGAGCATCTGTGGCATGATCCTGGTGCTGGGGCTGGGCAAATCTGCCACGGAGGTCAACGCCGTGGTGTTCGTCAGCGAAATCACCAACCCCCTGCTGCAGACCCGCTGGTTCCTGAGGGAAATGGGCTCTTACCACACTTTGCTGGGAAAAGTGGTGGATTTCCTCTTCGTGCTCCTCTTCCTGCTGCTGCGGATGGCAGGAGGAGCGTGGATCATGTACGGGGTGGTGACGTCCCCCGAACCCAACTGGCTGCTCAAGGCCGGGGGCCTGGCCATGTACCTGGTGTCCCTGGGGTTCATGGTTGAAATCTGCCGCTTTGTCAGGAGGAAGTTGTGGAAAAAAACTCCTTTCCTGGACACACAATCTTGCCAGGAGTAGGGATTCCCCTGTGGAAACTTCTTGGCTGCTCGTGGATGGGTTGTGGAGGAGCATCCCCTGGGGTTGGGGCCTGGCTGCTGAAGCTTGTTCCTGTGCAAAGAACTCCTAAAATGACATGGAATTTACTTTCTGCTACCCCTGGAGGAGATGGATCAGCACTAGGAGCATGGGAAAGCTGAGAGAAGAGGGATTTGAGTGGCAATCTGAGGAACCTGATACTGATTCCCTGACTTTTCCAGCAATGGTGCAGTGTCAAGGAGGGTGGCAATGCCTGTTCAGTCTGCAAGCAATAATTGCACAGTCTCTGTGTTCTGTCCTCATTTCCAAGGTAGAACTATTTGACAGCACAGAGAAAATCAACAATGAAAAAAATCCCACCTTCCTGCTCGTGGGATTGGGCAGGGGTGTGACCTGGCAAAGATTTCCTGAGCCTCACTCTCCTTAATCCTGGATTTAGACAATGTGCTTGGCTAAGTACTTGAGTGAAAGGCTCTGAACAGACTGAAGTGCTTGCAGGGGTGTAGTACAGTTGTCCTTTCAGTGTGTGAAGTGATGGCACTTGAGGTGAGGCAATGTTTTACCTCGCTGTTTTTAATGATACATTTCCTTTTCTCTTTTTTAAATGCTTGCATTCAGGCAGGTACCGATCTCAGAGCAGTGTGATTTCAACTGGGATTGACTCGGGTCCTTGCAAACAAGAGCCAGGAATTAGACTTGTGCCAATAAACTCCATGAGCAGGTGTTCTCCTAGCCTTGGATTGCTTAAAAGGAATCATCAGGCTTTTTGTGGGTGAGAGAGGATGGAGAAGAGCCTGGGGTTGGCTCATTTACAAGCCACTTAAGCTGAATTAATGGCTAATGAGTCAAATATGTGACTGTATTTCCCGGGGTGACAGCAATGTTTAGTCAGATCTCAGGGTGACAGCTGCTCCACACCACAGGTCTCGGAGCATGGAACAGTTCTCTCGTTTTCTTTACCTCTCAGAATCGTGTTCTGACATTTTCCCTGGGGTTTTAATGTGAATTTCCCCGTGTTTAGGGCCACAGTTCAGGTTTCCTCTCCTGTAAAAGCCTTGCTAAGAGCTGAGAAACGACAGCAGAGGTGAAGGAGGGAGCAGTGGGGACAGAGCTGCTGTGGGGATGCAGCACTGCAGCTCCTCCTCTCCCTTATCTCACTGGCTTTGGCACTTTGCAGAGCAGATAGCAGCCTTGCTAGGACAGGGTGTCTGCAGAGATAAAAAATGACCTGAAATAACCTCACTTTTGACCTGTCCACTGAAGGCATTGCAGCTGTGAATCCAGGCGAGCTCCTGGGCCAGTATTTTTAGGAAAGCAGGAGTTTTGCCCTCCTGCTGGGCTGGGAGCGTGGCCTCCTGAGCTGTGGGCACCTGCCAGGGTCACTGTTCTCTGCCAGAAACTCCTCTGAGTGACAGGACTTCCAATAAAGTTATGTTCTCTTTTTAAAAATCAACAATTGCTGTGATGTCCTTTTGTTCTGGGTCACGAGGAGGAACTGCAGTGAAGGCTGAGGGCAGCCTAAGGATGCCAGGTCCCTGGCTCATTTCCTTTTGCAGTGTGGGAAGGAGGGAGGTGCTGGGGAAACAAGCCCAGGCTGAGCCATGAGCTCTGGAGGTCAGGCTGGGGGTGTGAAGGGCAGGTGAGGGTCAGATTTGTGAGTAATGCACCCATAACCTGCCTTGCCAGTGAGTCAGTGGAGCTTCAGAGCTGTTCAGCCCTTGCTGGTCACAGGGTCACTCAATTCTGGCCATGGGTGCTTTTTTCCCCCTCTGCCTCTCTGCTGCTGGGTTTCACTGGGGCAATGAGCAGTTCAGAAGGGTTGGGCTGCAGCTTTGGTGAAGCAAGCAAAAGCATGAGAACATTTTGGGGGTTATAAGATGTCCCCAGTCACACCTGAGTGGCTGTTTCCAGGGAACCTGCTCCTGCTGGGCCAGGACTCTGCTGTCAGCAGTGGAGGTGAGCCTGGGACTGGATTCCAACAAGGAAAAATCTCTTCCTTCATCTGTGGGACAGCAACCCCAGGGCACCCTGACTGTTTGTGTGCAGCCAGAGCCACCTGGAGAGGTCTGAAGCAAAGAAGTGCCCTCAGGTGCCCACGTGCCACATCTCACCCAGGATAGTTTTAGTGTTCAGCCTCTAATGTGATGCTAGAAAATCACCCAGCACCAATATCCCTTATTTGCAAGCATTATAAAGATTGTGATTTTTAATGCAGGTGCCTGCTTTTTAGCTTGAAATAACCTTGAGGGCTTTTACAGCCACAAAAACTGAGTCTCAGCCATGGCCTGTAGAACTCCCAGGTTTCCAGTTCTGGTTTATTTGGGGACAAGGAGTTTCCCAGCGTGGGTAAGACAATAAATACATTCAGTGATGCTTTTCAGTGCTGTAAGCTCTGCTTAGAACGGGTCCAGAAGCCCAGAGGAAGGGATGTGCTGCTGAGGGAGGCTGGGGCTGTGCTAAATGAGGCAGCAGTGTGCAAACAACTGTTTGCAGAGGTTCCTGCCCCGAGCTGTTTTGCTGAACTCTGTTCATCTGCAGGCAAAACGAGGCAGTGCAACACAGCCCATTGAAATGGCTGAGTCTGCACAAAGCAAACAGGAAAATTGGTGTATAAGCTGCACCTCACTTCTGGTACAATCCGCAGGGAGAGGATTTCACTTGCCACCTTGCATCTCACTGTGCCAATTTTGCACATTAAGATCTAGGAAAAAAAAACCTAACACACAATTTATCTATATTCTATCTGCTGCATTAAATGGTCTGTGTCTTGTTAGGACTTTAAAGATCATCTCATCTCATTCCAACCCCCCTGCCACTGTCCCAGGTTGCTCCAAATCCCACCCAACCTGGCCTTGGACACTTCCAAGGATCCAGGGGCAGCCACAGCTTCTCTGGGCACCCTGTGCCAAGGCCTCTCCACCCTCACAGGGAAGGATTTTTTCCCAATATCCCATTTAAACATGCTCCCTGTCAGTGTGAAAACATGAACCCTACAGTTTTCTGTCTGTCCATACTTTATTAAAAACTAAATATTAAAACAGCTCCATCTCTGGTGTTACTGGGGCTGCAGGAGGGGGCCTGGTCCAGCAAAGGTGGGGGAAAGTGAGATGAGACCTCAGATTTGTCAGAGAAACAAATGCACCATTAATGCTCGTGAGGAGGTGCTGAAATAGCAGAAGGATGAGCATTTTGTAGCAGCAGGAACTTGTACCTGGCATGAACTGGAAAAGTAAGATCTCTATCTTGTTGAATCCCCAGTTGAAAACACTTATAAAGTGCTGTAAGAGGCAGGACAAGCCACTCCCACTGTCTGTATTTCTAAAGGCAAAACTTGACGGGATGGAGGAAAAAACCAAACCCACATTTTTGGGTGTGAGAGGTTGTTTTGATTGTAACTCATGACAGGAGCCAGTGCTGGCTGGGGGAACTTTTGCAGCTATTTTAGGTGTCCTGCTTAAACCCTGCAAACTGGGTGTAGAAGGCAGGAGTGAAATGGCTGTAGAGAGAAGAAACTGCTGGGCTTTGGCACTGCTGCATAAACAGGGGATGGAGGGGTGTCAGGGCGGAAGCTGCACTGCTCCCTTCTGCATGCTGGACCCTGCAGAGGCTGTCCCCTTGAACCTGCTGCTGCCCTGGCACGGCTTTGAAGCTCTGCAGAAGAATTTGGTCACACCAGGCCCTGCCGGGGTGGGAGGAACCAGAGCCCGGGTGTGCTTTGTGCTGTCACTGCCACACTCGGGGCGCTGATTTCGGTGTCCCCGGGCTACAGCGCTGCTCCGTGTGCCCGGAGGGGGCACGGCCTGCCCTGGCAGCGGGCTGCAGTGCTGCAGGGGCTGCAGGGGACAGACAAGGAGTGGATGAAGGCACCGGGCTTGTTGAACCAGGAGGACACTCGGGAGACTCTTTGGGGTCTGCAGCTTTCTCCCGAAGGGAAGCAGAGGGGCAGGAGCTGATCTGTGAGCAGGGATGGGATGCAGGGAAGGGCTGGAGCTGTGCCAGGGAAGGTTTGGGTTGGAGATCAGGAAAGGTTCTTCCCCCAGAGGGTGCTGGGCACTGCCCAGGCTCCCCAGGGAACGGGCACGGCCCCGAGGCTGCCAGAGCTGCAGGAGGGTTTGGATAACGCTCCCAGGGATGCCCAGGGTGGGGTTGTTGGGGTGTCCTGGGCAGGGCCAGGGGTTGGACTGGATAATCCTTGTGTGGCCCTTCCAGCCCAGGGCATTCCGTGATGAAACAGCCTGGCCCGGGGGCAGGGATGCTGCGGGGCGGGGAGGGTGTGGAGGGATGCAGGGAAGGTGTGGAGGGATGTGGGGCGGGTCTGGAGAGATGCGGATGGGTTTGGAGGGATGAACGGTGGGTGT